>CM070106.1:4087500-4107500 GCA_036178185.1 Liparis tanakae | reverse complement strand
AAAGGAAAGTGAGCAAGGCCGTCTGTTCTCGAAACCGAAAGTAGCTGTAAAACACGGTGAGAGGTGTTACCTTTAACACAGGGGAACAAGTGGCATCCTTTAGAATGGGCCTGTGAGCGCAGCATTTAATGAGCAAACTCATCTGCCAGCAGAGAGAGAGAGAGAGTGTGCGTGTGTGAGAGTGTAGGTGTGTGAGTGGGTGTGTGTGTGGGTGTGTGTGTGTGTGTGTGTGTTGATGACAGTCCCTGATCAGTAACCTGTATGTTGATTGCAGACTTATAGTCTTTGAGGGAGACATTGAGATTGTGTATGTGAGTTGATTGCAAGGTGTGTGTGTGTGTGTGTGTGTGTGTGTGTGTGTGTGTGTGTGTGTGTCTGCTGATTGCAGAGTAATGCAGATCAGATGAAGCAAGAAATCGCCTTTTTGGCTCCATCAATCATTGGTCTCTCTCCTTTCTCCCCCGTCTCTCTCAATTTCCCCCCTCTTGGGCTCACTCGTTCTCTTTGAGTTTCACTGTCTTGGTCTCTCTCTCTCTCTCTCTCTCTCTCTTCTCCTCCGGTCTCCTATCTCCGCCCTTTATCTCACACGCTTTTAGTCTTCTTTTGAATTTGCCACTGAACCATTGGATTTCACACTTTAACACACTTACGCCGGACAGTTACAAGTCACATTTCTAACTTTGTTAAATATTTTCCCAGGGAGCAAAATAACAACGGTATACCAACAGACACCTTCACTGTACATCCAAAGTCAGAACAAAGACAGATTGGATTCATTAAGATGACATTTGATGCAATTCCATATTCAGTGTTGGCAACATGTCTAGACATTCAGTCCCCAAATGTTCTGTGCAGGAAGATGTTAATATATTCGTAGACTCAGTCTGGATCTGTATTTGCTCAACTGTAACTATAAGAGTCATTACTGAACAGTGTGAAACAAACTTGCATCTCCAAGATCTCTACAAGCAAGTTATTAAATCTCTTTAGAATTGTCCAACAATATTTCCGTAGATTCTGAGAGGGGCAAACACATCGGTGGGTTTAGATGTAGCAGATTTAAGAAAAGGACTAAGACAATAATGTGTGAGGGTGTCGGTCTTTCGCTGCAGCAGCAGGCTCTACATGTGGCCTCCAAATGGACGAGGCCGTGGGAAAGAATGAAGCAACATGCTCATCCAACAGAAGAAGGTGTCACTGTGGGCTGGCTTAATCAGGGATTCACTGCAACTTTATTATTTTATTATTTGACTCGGTTGGCTAACGTAGCGATCTGGAAGTCTGTGCAGGTCGCTTTCTTCGCCTTTTTTTTTTTGAGAAAGAAAAAGTGACTGTGTATAGTTAATGCACAGTCACTTTTTCTTTCTTTCTTATATTTATATTTTATTCTCGTGTGTTTAGTTTATTGGTGCTACTGTGTCCACAAATTTCCCCTTGGGGATTAATAAAGTACATTTCTATTCTTCTATTCTATTCTTTCTTGATCGCCTTGTCAGTATTCACTTTGAGACCTTTGTATTCATCCAGATGTCATGATCCAGAGTTTTCCTGTTTTATTTTGAAGTCCCCGTCCCTCGTGTCCTGTTTCCCTGCACTTCCTGTCCCTGTGATTGTCCGCCCTGTTCCTGATTGTTTCCACCTGTGTGATTGCTAGCCCCGCCCTCATTGTGTACGCCTGTGTCTCGTTACCCTGTGTACAATCACCTGCACCGTCCCTGTGTATTTAAACCCTGTCTGTCTCTTTCCCGCTTTGTACTGTTTAGTTTGTGTCTGTGTGTGAACTGTGTTTTTGAGTTAAGAAGATGAAAGATTCAGTGGAAAGTTGTTAGTGTTTGAGTCCTCTCTCTCTCTCTCTCTCTCTCTCTCTCTCTCTCTCTCTCTCTCTCTCTCTCTCTCTCTCTCTCTCTCTCTCTCTCTCTCTCTCTCACAGCCATCCTGACACCAGTTATTTAAAGGGGACATATTATGTCCAAGTTGATCTGGATCCTTACTTAATGTATTGTTTGTAACATATTTTTGTCAAAATACCACAAGAATCATATCAAACAACCTTTTTCAACAAAAAAAAAAACACCTCCTCGCAGATTGACCTGTTCTGAGTGGGCGAGGTGCTCCGTGTTGCCAGGTTGGAGATGGTGAAATATCGTACCAAAGGCTCAAAATGGTTGTATTATTTGGAGGGTAATTATCGTGTATCTGGCAACCCTGAGATCGGTTGACCAATGACTGTCCTCTATACCGTCAGACCTCCCGCCAGAGCTCGGGAGATACCATTTCCAAAATGTGTAGGGGGTAATAACTAGTTTGTGAAAACGTTTTTGGAATCCCTGCCGGACGCATTTTTTTTCGGTCTCAAAAACAGGACATGTCCGGGGAAAAGAGGACGTCTGGTCACCCTAACTTATGGCGCCAGGTCACCGAACCGTCTCTAAACTTGGAGGGTCGAGTGGTGGTGGTGGGGGGGGGTTCCAATGCCAAAATCTACATAGAAAGTGCATCGTGATCCCATTGGACGCACTCAAGCATATCGTTTCTGACAGAGAGGAACCACAACAAACCGCGTGAGTTTGTTTTTTTCCCAGTGTTTTTGTGTTGGGAGACATGCCAGATACCCACATTAACGTATAGAAGCACTAAAATAAGTGGAATTTTCATGATATGTCTCCTTTAAATGGAATTAGTCATTTGCTGGGTTCTGAATCGAAAGAGAGAAACAGAGGGTCAAACTGAAGCAGTGAGAAACAAAAGTGTGTGTGAGGTTCAGTGGAGGAGCCGTTATACCAGACACAACACACACACACACACACACACACACACACCGAGAAACACATGCGTCTGGAAACACGTGTATGTGCCACGCAAAGAGGAAACGAGTGTTCTCAACAGACTGATCCCATAACTTTGACCTGAGGGGATTATGTGATGATATTTAAATAACTTGTTGATCTTGAATATATCCTGCCTCTCGTGTTGCTGTAACTGCTCTCTTGCTGATTGCTAATTGTCCGCTCGGCTGTTGATGCTGCGTCCGCCCTGATGAAGGCTTTGTGTCAAAACGCTTCAACAGATTTGTGAGCTCGCCGTTGGATTTAAAATCACCATAAAATGATCAAGAGATGAGGTCTTATTGAAGTGGAGCCTTTTCGGTCCCCAAATATCTTTTGGTGAAGCAAATAAACTTAATGTGTATATGTTTAGCACGTATTGTAAACTACAGTGGAGAGAACAACAAAGGGTTGCAAAGAACAAACGTTTGTCAATGTCACATCATCAGTCAAGCCACAGGGTGTCGTAAAGAAACAAGTAAACTTATGCGTAAAAAGTGCATTATTTCTATATTTTGTTTATTTTATATGTTTTAATCCTGAACCTTGCATAGAGAAAAATAATCCAGACAATATATTTGGACGGACATCTTTTGCAATCAATCTATGTGCATTAGCACACACACACACACACACATACACACACACACACACACACACACACACACACACACACACACACACACACACACACACACACACACACACACAACCAATCACACACACACAGACAGATGGTCACATACTCTCTCTCTTTCTCTCTTTCTCTCTCTCTCTCTCTCTCTCTCACACACACGAGAGAGATAAGCAGGGTGAAATGGAAGCGCTGGAGGAGGAACGATTAGAAATAAGCACGTTTGGTATGTGGGATGATGATACCCGAGTCCTTCTGCCTGCTGGTCCTTCCAGAAAGTTCTCAGAGGTCATTCTGGAACATTCTAGATTAGAACATTCCTTTGCTTTCTAATGGGAATCTGAGATCTGTCAATTGTATCCAGATTTTCAACTTTACTGGGGCCTCATTGGGGCCACATCAATACCACAATGCCACCCCTTCATCTATCTCCGGCCCGGTCCCCTGGCCCTCCTCCCTTCTTTCCGCAGTGGCACAATAGCAAGAACAATGCCAGGGTGCCACCACATCAAACACTGACGGGAGAAAGAGAGAGACAGAGAGAGAGAGAGAGAGAGAGAGAGAGACAGACAAAGAGAGAGAAACAGAAAGAGAATTACAGTGGGTCGAAATGTGATTGTGCATCAAAGCAAAACTGAGGGGGAAAACTTCCTCTTAAACTGATTATATACCCATGAGAAGAAACCACAATATCTCTCTCTCTTCCTCTCTCTCTGTGTCTGTGCCTGTCTCATGGTGCCAACTGTCTACACGCTACCAGTGTCTACTTTTACACATTGATATCAAAGCCATTTCTGCAGGATCAAATCCAGCTTCCCACACGCTTTCTCACTCGTACTTTTCCTTTGTCCGGCTGCACTTTTTAGTCACTGTGCACTTTGAGACAACACACCGGGAACCAATGACAATCCTCAGGTTTTGAACTTCGAGTGATTACATTAATTAAAGGGTTAATTCACCCTAAAGCGGACATGACATGTTTTCCTCTCGATCTCTTGCAGCTTTTTCCATATCTGTGGACATCAGTGTCAGTCAAGGACATATTTTACTCATTAGAACTGTTGGGACAATAATAATTTAAGTGTTGTTTTTGTTCATCCACCAAACTGAGCCTTTGAATTCCAGCGGAGCGTCTCTCAGTCTTCGTGACGTTCACAGATAATCTTTGAGCTGAAAACGCCTAAATCTGTTGGCTTAGGGGGTGACAATAAGAGACCAACATGTTGTTATAAACTGAGTATACGTTGTATTAAGAGTGAACATTGTAGGAGTAAGAGGACGTTGCTGGTGGTGTTCCCCTTAAAGGAGACTGAATCATTCATAATGGAGTTAGGTACAAAGTGTTCTTGTAATGAAGACTGTGCGTTGTCTGTCGATACATCAAGACTTACTTTCAAAGTCAATTATCAAAGACACAACTTCCACCACCGTTCCATTTTATTCTCTCCATTATCCGTACCGGTTATCCTCATTAAACGCACACACACACACACACACACACACACACACACACACACACACACACACACACACACACACACACACACACACACACACACCACACTAGAGCAGTGCTTTAAGCTATATGTTCAAACAAATTTAAAACACACACACACGCAATATAGTAGAGACAACTGTGATAACTCATTCTTTATCAGCAACAGGTGTGTGCATGTGTGTGTGTGAGTGTGTGTGTGTGTGTGTGTGTGTGTGTGTGTGTGTGTGTGTGTGTGCTTGTTAAATAATTTAAATTAACAATATGCTGTGTGCTCATTGACAGATATAGCCAATACTCAACACATCCTTATGTGGATAATATTTAGGAGAAATAACTGATTGTGATGGACTATTTAATCTTTATATTGAAGTCAAGTAAATTGTCTCCAGAGTGCTTCAGTTTATGTTGAAGTTAGATATTTAAACAAATTAAAAACACACACGCATGCAGTATAGTAGAGAAACTACTGTGCTAACAGATATCACACATGGAAGGTGTGTGTTTTTATGTGTATGGGGCTGGGCTTGTTAATGCATTTAAATTAATAATGACTGATATAGCAAATACTCAACACATTACATTTACATTACATGTCATTTAGCTGACGCTTTTATCCAAAGCGACTTACAATCCTGTTACATTCATACACCGTAGACGCAGCTACAGGGAGCAATTTAGGGTTAAGTGTCTTGCTCAAGGACACATCGACTAGGGCGGGGATCGAACCTCCAACCCCGTGATTGAAAGACGGGCCTGCTACCCACTGACCCATAGCCGCTCACATCCTTACGTGGATAATATTCAGGAGGAATAACAGATTGTGATGAAGGACTTCATGTTGGTCCATCACATCTCCATCTCTATGTTTCTGCTCCAGTCTCTCCCCTCGTCTTTAAATACGAGGTGATTTGCTCGCGGTGCTTTCGGGGCTCAGAGGTGAGCCGGCCGCTCCTCCAATCAGAGCCTCGGCGGTCCGATCCCCTGCTCCGTCAGCCCGCGTCGATGTGTCTTCGGACGAGACGCTCAACCCCACATGGCTCCCGTAGCCGTGACGACGGAGTGTGGATGTTCGTCACTGCTGATGTGCAGGAGGCCTTTCATCCCATTAGTGTGTGAATGCTGTGAACGGGTGAACGATGTGATGGAGGGGTGAAGTGCTTTGAGTGGCTGGAAGCCCTTAAAGCTGCAGGTCCGTTTACCCTCCGTGTCGTTCTGTGTGTTTCGCCCTCATCGCGCCACTTAGTCCGCCTCCTGCTTCCGACTGTGTTCTCACGTGTTTCACAAGAACAACATGTTTCTTTCTTGGGCTCTTTCCATCCCTCTCTTTCTTTCTTGGGCTCTTTCCATCCCTCTCTTTCTTTCTTGTGCTCTTTCCATGCCTCTCTTTCTTTCTTGGGCTATTTCCATCCCTCTCTTTCTTTCTTGTGCTCTTTCCATCCCTCTCTTTCTTTCTTGTTCTTCTACATCAGGGGTGTCAAACTCGTTTCCACCGTGGGCCAAATCGGCATCACGGCCGCTCTCTTAAAGGGCCGGAAACACTTTATAAACTCCTCGAATATATATTGTTAAATGACCCTCTTGAATTTTATTATTGTTTCTTTGAGTGTAGAAATATTGTACATAAGAAAAATGTCTACATACATCCATTTAATCATAAACCTTCAAAATAAAAGCACGGGATATTTTTCTTCAATTTCTTTAAGAAAAGGTGATCACGTGTCTTTAAAGCCGCCAGGGGCCACATAAAACGATGCGGCGAGCCGGATTCGGCCCGCGGGCCTTGTGTTTGACACCTGTGTTCTACATGTTCTCACTTCCTTAATTCCTGGTCCAGTTGTTGTTGATGCCTCAACACTTTGGTGCTGTAACTGGAACTGGAGGACATGTCGGACATCAGCGCTGCACTATTTCACCGAGTGGTTCACACACATCGCTATAGAAACACACACAAGCTGCACTGATGCACGTCTTAGAGGCAGCGATGATTTAAAATGCCACTTCTGCTTTTAATCTCTTCTCTTCCTCTTGTTACAATATTTCCTACTTTATTTAACTCTTTTATTTTTATTTTTAATGTATCCAGACATGTATTTTTATATTTTCTCTGTCATTCTTTATTGTATGTTTCATCCAGCTCATTTCTGTAAATATTCTGTGTTGCGCAAACAACACACGCACACAGGCACACACACATAGGCACAAACACACACACAGGCACACAGGCACAAACAAACACACACACACACATACACACACACACACACACACACGCACACACACACACACACACACACACAACCTGAAGCAATGTCCTTGACTGTCACCACTGCCATAAATATACTTAAGTGTTTGTACATCAAGACGTTTTACACAGCACATTTCCCGGTAAATCTAATTTTTTTTGTTTATTTATTTTTTTACAAACTACCAGCGAAGCGACCAATCAGATCTCTCCGTGGTAGACGGGTTGATATGAGTCCAACGTCCCACAGCACCAGACGGTGCCCTGTAGTCATCTGGAGTCAACGATAAGAGTGAGATCAGGCGCTGCAGCTGAGTCTAATAATATAAAAGCTATAAATGCATCGCACAACACTTAATTATTGTTGCCTTCAATTCTCTGAAATACTTGTCTCAGTTGTTTCTTCCCTCGACTGATACGATCCACTGATCTACTCAGGATGGATGAGCGTGATGACGTGATGTCGTGCTCATAGCTTTACTCAAGCGCTCACACACAAGCATGTGTGCAGTGTTAAAGTGCTGCACTGCCACCTGTTTCTGGGGATTATAAACAATTGTGACTTTAGACAAATTCACCCTCCACTAAATCGCGTTTCTTACAACAATAACACTCAGACAACAGCACACACCCGGTGAAAAGGGAAGATGGGATGGATTTATGGAGGAAAAGAGGAGAGACAGGCATGCAAAAACACATATAGCCTACAACAACAAGTGGGGTCCTCCTCTGACACGTCGACAAGCTGAACTAAATATATTTCCTCCATGAAAACAAAAATCATACATGTTTGCACGGTCACGAGCCACACACACACACACACACACACACACACACACACACACATAGTTGTGTTTATAAACCGCACTCATCCATCATCTATTGTCACATGGGTAAACCGTCTATGACGACACTCAATGTATAATAATATAATAATCTCTCAGTGCTCCCCAGTGTGTGTGTTATGGTCTTCTATATTCTCCGCTCAGTTCTTTTCCATCCTCCATCCTCTTTCTATTCCTATATGACATCATGGTATCGAAGAAAGATGGACTGAGTTTGATGGATGCTTGTGGGTGCATGTATTTGTGAACCAATTTCATTTGTTAACAGCCCTGCATGGTAATTGTATGTTCCATAGTGTTCAAACAACAACATCTGCAAGTATTTATGGGTTTGGTTGTGGGCCATGATGAGCAATGACACCTTTATGACACAACATGTTAGTTGGGCTGCTGAAAGATTTTTAGTGCATTTTATTAGAGCGCTCTTTATTATGTTCTTTCCCATTATTTATTTTTTTAGTGATAAATACTCACGTCTTTTACCTCTTCATACATTTCATCTCCCGAGATGGATCGCTTTGGATTTAATTAAATATAATCTTGCCTGCTAATAGGCATCCATTCAATTCCCTATGTATCCCTTCATGTTGTCTTCTGTACATGATGATTAAGTACAATTTGACACTGACATAATTCTTCATTTTCATAATGATCAGAATTCCCTCACAATGGAGATGCAGAGTTTTAGAGAGGAAAGTATTACATTATTACATTACGTGTCATTTAGCAGACGCTTTTATCCAAAGCGACTTACAATAAGTGCATTTCAACCTAGAGTACAAACTAAGAACAACAAGTATACAGAAAGTAACATTTCCTCAACATAGTAAAACTACAAAAGTACCATAATAAGAGATATTCAAGAGCCACTGAAGTGCTAATCTGTGTTTTAATCCAGATAGTCGGAAAAAAAGTACTGCCTTGGTTTTTGATTTCTCCTTTTGAAGTGCCATCACTTTTTCTTTGTGACTAAACCACATTTGACTGATTCAGAAAGCCAGTTATTCATGTCCTTCTCGTCCGCCAGATCTAAAATAAATCGTCTGCCAGTCTTTCTCTTTCGCCGTCTCTGTTATTTCTCTCTCTCGCCCCTTGTGGAGTTGCAATCATCCTTTCTTTAAATGTTTTTTTAACAACAGTGTTAGAAGAAAATTATGGGATAAGAATGCACCTCCAAATAGGAGCCAACAATTATGATACTCTTCGCACACGAGTGGAGCTTGTGTCCACTCAGTGTGTACACACAGTGTGTACACACAGTGTGCACTTCTTCTCTCCTCCTCTCTCTTCGTCACCTCTTTTTCTCTTCTTCCGTCGACGCACCCAAATGCTATCAACCTTTTTTATTGTTTAGAGGCAGTGGCACTGATATGCAGACTCTGTGTGTGTGTGTATGTGTATGAACGAGAGAGACGGAGAAACAATGAGAGAGAGAGAGAGAGAGAGAGGATGATGATGATGATGATGATGATGATGATGATGATGATGATGATGACTAAAACTCGTGAGAGTAGGTAGAGAATTACCTCTGAGCATGAGGGAGCGAAATACAGACGCAGAGGAAAGCATAGAAAAAAAACCTCTGAAGTGGGGAGAGAAGGAATGAGGGGGAAAATGTAATAAAAGGGATATAAAGGGAGGCAAAAACTGGGAGGGATGGGGAGAGGGAAACACGAGACGAGAGAGAGAGAGAGAGAGAGAGAGAGAGAGAAATAAAGAAAAGTACTCCAGTCTGAGGTGGGAGCACGTTTCACGATTCCCATGTTGTTTTGAAAAGTGAGAGAGAGGGATGAGAAGAGAGATGGATTGGCTATAATCGCATATTCTCCGGCCTGTGCACGTTTCATGAATCCCACGTTGCTTTTTGGCTCCGGGCAACAAATTGAGGGTAAAACGAGCAGCAGAGATGAGGAATGAAGAAATGAAGATAATATTCAGAGCCGTTCCCCACGGAAAACTTTTTCTGATTCACATACGCAAGCAGAGATTAGGACGGTGAGAGAGTGAGTGAGTGAGACACTGGAGAGAGGTGGGGCGCGGAGAGATGGAGAGAGAGAGAGAGAGAGAAGATGGGAGGAAAGGAGGAGGAAGAAAGATGAGAAGGATACAAGGAAAGGGACATAGGAAGGAGGGGCAGATATGGGGCGAGGGGGGCGAGAGACAAAGACAATCAATATGAGTGGGGAAGTTTGTCGCGAGCAGAACAAACACAGCGGCGCATATTAGATTTCATCTGCAGCAAGAGTGTGAGAACATGAGTGATCACCTGGTCCACGGGGATGTTTGAACTCTCTATAATTACCGGACTTCTCTCCCGTATCCAAACAAAAAGGGTGAAATGTTTGCCAGCAGAGAACAAAATGGCTGCCGCACAAATGGCTCTAGATGGAGTTGTGACATCGGACCCAATATGGTGGGAAACGAGACGTCACAAGTCGAGGGGCTTGTGGGGACACTGGCCAGGTCTGCATTGGACCATGAAGAGTCCTGCGGGTCTCTAGTCTTCTTATAAAGGAGCCGTGTGCATGAGGCCGGTCAGGCTGCGCTAGATGCTAATGCTATCGTCAAGCTAGCATCAACACCAACATTTTTTACACATTTGGGCCGTGTGTGCCTCGGTTTGTTTGAGTTGAGTAAACGCTAGAGGAGGAATAACTTCTTCAGTTTAGCTACAACAATACCAGGATAGAAAACTTCAGGGCCGAACGGCTCTCCACGAAGCTAACGCCAACACACAGATGAATGAATGACCGTAGGCGTGCGGTCAAAGTGTTATCTTATTCACGCCCTTCCATCACCAATCAATTATCGCTCATCAACACAAAGTATACAGTAGCCCAACCGATGAACACCACGGCAGCTCGATTCACCTTCTGAATGACCATATTTGTGGAGATCTGCTTTGTTTTTTTGTTTTTTAAATGAGTGAATTCAGTGTAAATACAGTTACAACTAGAACGGGCACTCAGTAGAGCGCATACCTTCGCATATCACAAGATTGGGCATTGAATTATGAACATTTTGGCATTAGTTGCATGCCAATTGGATACAAATTTATCGCGCTATTACATTACATTACATGTCATTTAGCAGACGCTTTTATCCAAAGCGACTTACAATAAGTGCATTTCAACCTAGAGTACAAACTAAGAACAACAAGAATACAGAAAGTAACATTTCCTCAACATGGTCAAACTACAAAAGTACCACAATAAGAGATATTTAAGAGCCACTGAAGTGCTAATCTGTGTTTTAACCCAGATATAGTCGAAAAGGTGCGTTTTCAGTTTCTATGGTTAAAATAAGATTTTGACCGTGACCTAGACCTTTGACCCAATCGATCCGAAAATCTAATCAAATGGTCCCCGGATAATAACCAATCATCCCACCAAGTGTTATGCGATTTGATTTCACACTTTTTGACTTATGCGAGTAACATACACGCACGCATACAAATACACTGCTATCAAAACATTACCTTCCACATTTTCAATGCGAAGGTAATTACCCCAGGGGACGGATAATGAACGCACCCATGGTACACACCTGGTTAGTAGATAGTTCCAAAGAGTATTATTCATGCACCTCCAAACATCTGGCTAACATGGATCCATTTGTCTTTCTACTTGTTGGATGCATTCACCAACTGTTTGGATATTCATTGGTGAAATACATATATTATATATACAACAGCAAGTCAGGCTGGAACTTGACGATGGAACCATAAAAAGAAGACGAAGAAGAAAGACTCAACTTTCAAATGTAATTGAAAGAAGAGGGAACGAGTGGCTTCTCCCCCAAATAAGGTAGTGATGTCAGAATACAACTTGGAATAAACAAACTCAATTATGAGATTCAGATGTTTACACACACACACATTTCTCTGGATGCTTTTTTAAATTCCTGTATAGGATCACAGCGTTTGGGAGTGAACGATGCATTTCACATTCAGCTTCTGGTGTTGCTCATCCTGAAGTAAAGACAAATGAATATAGAGTCGCTTCTAGAGATCTGGTGGCAAGATGGAACGGGAACATCTGTAATAACCGTTTGTGCTGCGCTCTTCCAGCGACCCGTTGGAAATTCCTTTTCGTTGTGCGTGAGGAAATAAACTCTCTACTCTCAGGGGAGAGTTCGTACATTTGCCTTAGTGAACCACAAACACAACGGATTGGAACCCCTCCTGACGTCCAGCGCGTCTACATACGATGGTGGTCTTCGCGTTCTGCAGGACACACCATCATGTTTTCCATCAACACAGAAGCCAGATGCACCCTGGGCCAACATCTTAAGTTGAGTTGTTTCTGCTCTGACCTTTAGTCCTGTGTGTCTATCCATGGCTGACATCGGCCATCACAAAACTGCTGGCTCATGAGAGGATCCCAAAGCTGCCGAGTCATCACATTACGTGGATCATTGGCTGCTAACAATATTCTTTATAGCCCAATTATGACTTTGCATTTTCTATTCTCCTTTCCCCCTCTCTGTTTCTTCCTCCTTCTCCCTTTTCTTGCTACCCAGCATATTGATTGCTTTTCTGTTGGTGACATAAGAATAAGAATATTACCACGGTGATGATGATCACCAGGATTGTCCAACAGATGATCACACAATATATCTGAGATGCAATATCAACACTTTAGGCCTCTCATTGACCTAAAGATGACAGACACACACAAAGACAATGACTCACATGTATACATATATGCATGAAGGCATACATTACTCTCTTTATCACACACACACACACACTCTCTCTCCCACACACACCCACACAAAGACGTGTTACAATACACACAGTTACAAATGCGTTGGTATTATTTATATATGTATAAAAGGTAACACTTACCAACACTCCCACACAAAATATCTTCATATATATATATATATATATATATATATATATATATATATATATATATCTTATATTCAGAGAAAAATAAGTGCATTGTATGTATTTAATTCATTTTCCCTCCCGTAGATGCTCCTGCCATATGAGGCATTATAATGCTTCTGTCTCTTTAAGGATTATTTTAAATGCTCCACTATGTTCACCAGCTTGGGACCAGAGCTTTTTTGCCCCAAACATTGCCTGCTGGAAACTGTGAGAGTGAATTGAATACAGTACAGTTAAAGGTTGCAAAACATCCTTAAATATAGTTTTACAAGATCGGGTTGCACAAGGACATTTTCTTTCAGACACTACGAGGTTACAAGCCTTCATCCCTTCACCTTTAATAAAGTTCTGTCAGGAAATAAAGAACAGATGCCCGGAACCTCTAGAGAGTTAGATTTCAAATAATATTGGCTTGTATGTTTAAAAGCCCTCCAAATCTCATTCACACCTTATTTATTAATCACAGCTAACGGAGAACATCAAGGACCTTTCTAGAACACACTGGCATATTCTCCAAAATGACCCGTCCTTGAAAGAAACCTTTAGAGACACACGTTTGATCACTTTTAAGAGGAAGAAACAAAAGAGATAGAGTTGTTCGAGCATGTCAGTATTTAATCTCAACATTACATCATTATTAGACCTCTTCAAGGAAAGTGAACAGCCTACCTTGACTCCCATTATACCCAATCCCTCCATAGTCAAACCACCCTATCAATGGGCAGCTTTAATTTCCTGCAGTAAACTATACTTAGTCGGACATAGGAGCTCCATAAGAGGAATAATGCGCTATCACATCTTTATTATTAAAGCTATGGAAGAGAGTTCAGCCAGGGAAGTGTTAATGGTAATAACAAAATAATATAAAAAGAAAAAAGCACGTTGGACTCCTTTTAAATCTCAAAGGTGTATTTCCAGGAGCCATGAATAAAAACATCTTCATTATTAATTTATTGTGGTGATTTATGAGTTACTTTTTTTCAAATATACTTTTATGTGGTTTTATAACGTATATCTCCCCAATTTAATTTAGTATTTAATGTGTTCATTTATTTATTTTCTCTTCGCTTTCACGAGCCACTTTGCAATGCGTATGAATAGCGCGCTGTAAAGTGGGTTTAAAGCACATTAAAGATGTTCATTTTGATTTGGACCTGTGGAACTGTGCGGTTAAAGCGGTGCCTTCCCAGCGGTGTATCATAATAACGGAAAACGTATGAATAAAAAAAAGGAACAGTTGCAATGTTAGAGTCCGGCCGATGGTTTGAGATCCTTCCAGCTGTGCGTCACACCTCCTTTAGAAGTCAGAGCACCAAAGGTCTCCGGAGAGCCGCTGTGTGGTCGGCTCTGGCAGTCGCCCTCTTGGAGGCCTCGATATCATTTAAACGTGAGGGTTACATAACAAATTACTCGGAGACAACGGAGATATTTGCTACTTGGTCAAAGGTGCCGATGGCGCGTAGGAACGAGAAGACGGTTGTATTCCTCTTGAAAAAAATCGCATATAGTCTTAGAAAGAAATACAAGTTATTTTTGAAAATCTGGCAGCCTTATTTGGAGTACATGGGTTCATCACTAACGGTACGATAGAACTGTAACTATTTGAGCTCTGAATAATATTATGCATTTGTGTCATTGAGGTGTCTCTCTCTGTGCTGTCATCCTATGCACCAACCTTTTATTTATTTGTATTTGGGTGGGGGGAATTAACTATTTACTTTATTTATTTAATTAGTTTTATTTCATCTCTTGTGTATATTTTTATTTTTATTTTCTGTAATGTTTAATGTAATGTGCTCTGCATGAAAATATTTGGAAAATATAATATTCCAAAGGAACGAGAAGACGAAGAGGCCCAAAAAGAGTTTAAGTTGAAATTGCTGCTGTCAGATTGTCTCTATTAAATGAGTGAATGTGTGTGTGTGTGTGTGTGTGTGTGTGTGTGTGTGTGTGTGTGTGTGTGTGTGTGTGTGTGTGTGTGTGTGTGTGTGTGTGTGTACCTTTTATCAGTAGACACAGAGGAGGTCTGGGTGAAAATGACTTTATTCATTGTGTAACATAACAACATTATCTTGTTATTGCCATTATGTCGTTGCCGAGGGAAAGGGAGAAACAAGAGTGGATATGAAAGCTTCGTGGCTCGGCTCGCGTGATTTAAAGACCGGACGACGCGCATGTGACGCTCACATTGGCATCGGGGATCGTGTCACATGTCCTCTTGTCTCGTATCTTTCCGTCTGTCTTCTGTAAGCGGTGATCGTTAGGCTCTTTCACCAAGGAGCATCGCAGTCCCATTACATCCGTGTCTGGAGCAAATCTACTGCGTCTGTTCACTTGGTTTTGATTTCCCGTGACCACACGGAGTCTTTAGTCGATCGTGTCTAGACAAACAAAAAAAAGAAAGGACGTTTGTCCCCACCACTGTGCAAATATGGCAACGGCCCTCGGACCTGAGCTGTTTGTGGGCTGCGGAGACTGTTTCAGTAAAGGAGGATGTCTCCTCATCGCATGATGACTTACTGAAATGCTCCGGTCCTAAATTAACAATGCATCATTTGTGTGAAGTGTTTACAACATGCTTCTCCAGTGGGCTTCTGGGGATTACGCGATAAAACATTTATACAGTGGCAGCTGGACGTTGAGAGATAATGAACGATGAACTGTGATGAATCTCAGCTTTTGTGAATGGAAGTGAAGACTTCCAGCGGGCACCAATACAATTGAAAAAAAAGTATTTTTTTCCGATGGCCCTTTTTTAAACGCGTCCCATCAGCAGCAGATAAACAATAGTCTAGTCTTTCCCCCTTTTCACTGGGGGGGTGAAGAGGTCCACAGGAAGGCGTGATTGGAGAATAGAGACATGCGGAGGGAGAGGACAGAAAGAATATTGTGAGGCTTTAAATCCGAAGCAGTTGTCAGTGTTACTGCTACTATCTTGTCTTGTGAATAGACTTTGTATGCTGCACTCTCTAATACATTTACAATGCTGCTTAAATAACTTGAATACTTTCCAAAGTAAAAAAAAAACAGTTAGCATCAAATAATTATTAATGGATATCTACTTTTAAAATGTAGGATTTAAGAGTTTTTGTTATTAAATTACATTCTCACAACGCCCAAAGACTTTGGGTTTTAATATGTTTTTCTAATTGTGAAGAGGCAGGTCAAGGCTCTTTCTTTCAAAGTATTTATCAACATACAAATATTTTCTTTTAAGAAACGAGATAAATGCAACAACATCCAAAATTAATTCCTAAATTAGTTAATTAAACAAACAAAATCCTTCGCTGATGGCTTTTATAGCACTTAGAGAAACCATTTACACCTCCGTTTTAGAGTTGCTAAATAATGTATGCAGATGTAAAACTCTGCTTTCATATTCCGTTATCAAAGAATGTTGCATTGACCCAAAAAGTGCAACATTTTCTTTCATGAATTCAACTTTTTGTATACAGAGACACTGCATCTGAAAACATCAGTGCATTTATATTCATAATTAGTCTGAGTGCTTTTAAGCCACTAATGGATCCTCAATGGAAGTTTCTCTAAGTGCAGCCAAGAGCCGACTCCTAATGTTTGTGTGTGTGTGTGTGTGTGTGTGTGGTTGGTCACACACACACACACACACACACACACACACACACACACACATCTGTAACTGGAGAGCAGAAAGTATTGAACAAAAGGGGAGTGGAGAAATAGAGGGAGAAAGGGAGATGCCCTAATTGCAGTTGTTCATCCTAAATGACTAGAACATCCTAATCACTTATCACTAATTTTACTGTATGTCTGTCTCTCTAACCGTCTGTCTGCCTGTCTCTCTGTCGGCCGTACTCCGTCTCTCTAGCGGGAGCGAGTGAGCTCTGACAGCTGATTGGATGGATGTGAACGGTGTAATGGGTGTATAGCTCAGCAATAATAAGTAGAAACGCGATGGGTGAAATGGAAATGGAAGATTTGATTACCTGCTGTGGCAAGTGCGAGTGGCATAATGTGCATTATCAATAATGTCAGTGTGCCTAACAGCAATAACAATGAGGTAATCTAGGTTAGGAAGTAGGTTCAAAGATGTATTTAGTGCAAATGGAAAGAGCATTAATAGATATGAATTGCTGTAGATTGTTGATGTGGTCGACAGCTGGAGACAAGAACCACATAATCCTCAGTGTACAATCTAATCCAAAATAGAAGAAGTGATCCGGCATGAAGTGAGTTTAAACAAAAGGTTTCTTTTTCACCATATTTACAAATAACCGACTGATCATTTCCTTTTGGATCACTGAGAGGAATCAGATCTGGGGGCAGCAATCAAGATGCCTGCAACCAGGCCACAAATCCCCTGCAGCCCAAAAAAAGCCGAATCAGCCAGCGAATAAACAGAAGTATGCTCACTGGGATTATGTCAGAGTAATCTTTGTAATGTACTCATTTAATATGAGGCCACAATGTGCCATCGAGATGTAAAGTGTGTAACTGATGATGCTGCTGATACATCATTTGTCATTTGCTTTGGCTCCCCTCGTCTTAAGGTGGACTCTTCCTGTGTGTGACCAACATGATGATGATGATGATGAAGATGATGAACTCACACCTGTGCACACACATCTCTGAATGAGTGGAACTAAATAAAGTGGAAGAAATGCAAGTTCAGCAAGAACCAAACACTCCAGTGTGCAGGTGCAGCTGAACATGAATGCTTGGGAATAAAAAAATTTAATCAGGCAATCGCATGCAGACACAAACATATGTGTGTACAGCACATCCCACACACACACACACACACACACGCACACACTGATGTACTGGAACTAAGATTGATGCAGTGTTTTGAAGAGGTCCAGATGGTGTGTGTGTTAAACAGCGCTCCCTGCAGAGACGCACACTCTCAGATGTGCATGCGCTTACACACCCAGTAAACAAAGATTATCATATATCTTTCAGCTGACTGATAATTATTTCCTCAAGGACTTCATTTAGCAAATGTATCTTTTTTCCCCCCACGTCTTACGAGAGCTTATGATATTTTGTTGTCTGCGTCTCCTTCATGAATCCAATAATAGAAGTTCTTACGTTCCTCTGGTCACTACGAACATCACGACTGTGGAGATTTCCTCAATGGGAAAGTTAAAAAAGCAAAACTCATGAAGCTGTGACAACACATTTACAGATCCCCGATGGAACTACTGCCAAATACAAATTGGTCTTTTAATTACTTATTTTACAGTATTACAGGACACACACACACACACTGTGTTCAGTGCGTGCGTTTGAGCAGCGCTCGAGTTGATTCAGGGAATAAATGAATGACTACTTCTTCAAATTAATTAGTTCTTTGCCCTTCTGGACTCAAGGGGACAATATTTTGTTATCCGGAACGATCCGGCTTCCGGTTGTGGTCCGGGTGGTGTTGATGGGTCACGTTAAAGCAGGCTTTGGTTGACTGCAGGTTAACGGCCGTGACCGAAAGAACGAGCTCTCGGATGCAAGCGGCTGAAATGAGTTTCCTCAGAGAGAGGGTCCGGAGCTCGGGGTGAGACGCTACTCCTTCATGTAGAAAAGGAGTCAGCTGAGGTGGTTCAGTCGTCTCATCAGGATGCCTCCTGGGCGCCTCCCGCTGGAGGTTTTCCAGGCATATCCATCTGGTAGGAGACCCGGGGGAGGACCCAGGACACACGATGCCGGAGGGATGAGATCTCCCAGCTGGCCTGGGAACTCCTCGGGATCTCCCAGAATGAGCTGGAGAATGTTGCGAGGAGAGGGAAGCAAGAAGAAGAAGAAGAAGAAGAAGAAGAAGAAGACGAAGACGAAGAAGAAATATAAAATATAAGAAAGAAAGTGACTGTGCATAAAGTATACAAAGTGAAATATAGAAAATAAAATATATAAGTATATATATAAATACAAAACATGTATGTAAATACAGCAATGTAAAATTAAATTATATATAGACAGTGTGCAAAATGCAAAGTGTGTGTATGTGTGTAGTGTAAATGAAATGTGTGCAGTGCAGATCGACACAGTGTATGAATGTGAACATGTACAGTGAAAGGAATGCATCGGCAAAAATGAAATCTGGGAAACCACCAGCTCGGGTCTGATGATGTGTGCTGTTTGAAGAAAATCCCGTCACAGAAGTCGTCTCTCAACTGAAACTCCAGTTTCACGTCTCCAGTCTGTAAACTGACCCGATTGTTATCAACTAGCGGAGCACGGAGGAGGAAGTGGTGGAGGCCGGGACCCCCAGGACCTCAGCCCCTCGCCCCCAGAGGCCGTCCAGAGGCTGCAGAACTTCTGACCGCTGCTCTTGTGATTAAAATTCTCGAAACCCATGAGATATGAGAGATGTTTGCCTCATTCAGTGGGGAGGAAGGTTAATTAGGTGGAATGTGGCTTAAGGCATTTTATACATGATTTTTAGATAAGAATATGCAGTGCATTTAAAGGTGATACCTCTCACTTCCATCACCTCTCAAGAACAACTATTAAAGTAATCAGAGGTTAACATTCCTTCAATAGAATATTATATAATTACATATATCAAGTGACAAACTTTTCCAAAATAAATATCATTATGAGGATATGAGGATACTTGGCCAGTGTGGCTTCATTGCACAGTGACACACACACATTGCACCGGGGGGGGTCTGGTTGGTGTAAGGACCTCCAGCTGAGAGGCTTTCTGAGTATGCAGACGGTGTGCTGGACTCCTGCTGCGGCCCTCTGTCTGTGTGCATTAGGCTGAACTACTTCACACTCATTTGCTGCTTGTTTTTTTGAGAGTTTTGAACCACACACCGGACAGTACATCGTACATGACGGGGGAGGAGCACTCGGGTCCACGGTGGGACGAAGAACACACAACAAAGAATCTTAATGAACATTTTGGTTTGTCAGGCCAGGTGTTTTACGCACGCACGCACGCACACACACACACACACACACACACAGTGTGTGTGCGTGAGTGTGCGTCTATCTATGGCGACAAAGTATAAGACCAGTAAAGGTATAAAGAATAGAATAGAACACAATGGAACAGCCGCAACAGTCCCATTACTTTAC
>CM070106.1:4075000-4085000 GCA_036178185.1 Liparis tanakae | reverse complement strand
CCTACGCATGACAAATAGCATAACTTTAGTTGTTTTTTATTTCCTTTTTGTCATTTCTATATTGTTTCTATTCATGCTTTACTTCATATCATAATTGACTTTATTTGTGGTACTTTTATTCATAATTGTCACTTTCACTGCTCATATTTCATGTTCTTTCATTCTTCCATAATGTGTCCCTTTTTATACTTTCCAGAATAATAACTGTCTACTTATGTAATGCTTTTCTAAAATTGCAAGTTGTGTACATTGTGTTCATGCAGCCTTCCATTTACCGCTCACTTTCATCTCGGATGTCACTTCGAACCCGGAGCTTTTTTTTTGTTTGTGCTGAAACAGCCAGAAAAGTTAGCGGGGAAATCTCATCGCCAGCAGAAAAGCCATAATCATTACCATAAATGTTGTAAATAAAGAGAGGAGAGCCAGACGCAGGTTCAGATAAGATCAGACATGAAAGAGAGACACAGTGATAGAAAGAGATGTACAGTGGCATCTGAGGAAAAGACACAAACAAATAAGAAGTTAATTTACAGAGTGAGAGAAAGAGGAGAAAGAGGAGAAACAGGGGTCCTTTAACGCTCGCCATTCCCGTAGAAAAAAACATGTTGTCCTCTGTGCGGTTTACATATTGTCAATATTCTGTCTCCAATTTAAATGGTTTCAATTCTCTTTCACTATGCGAGATGTAACTCAGATCTCCAGCCGGCTTCCAGCTCAACACAAACACGTAAACGGACGCCGAGTGGAAACGACATCGACGTGAGCAGTTCCATTTGATCAGCTCGCAACACAAACAGCAACTTATTTAGCTGGAAAAGTCTTTCCAGTGTTTGGATCTGTGCAACATCGCCTTCCTGAATGGAAAGATGACAGAGGAAAAAGCTCAGATTTTAAGATTATTACGACCGGCGACGTTTTCATATTGCATGGACTGTGGATGTCTCGTGAAGGAGGCCTCAAACTCCTTGGAGGAGAGAGAGAAGATAAATAAATAAAAATAAATAAAAGATATTCTGTGAGCGGGTTCGGGTCGAGCTCAGCTCCGCAGGTGTGAAATAGATCACAGTAACCAAAGATAGTTTTTATGAATTAATGCATGGCTCTTCAGTCGTGGTCCTGCAGGTCCGGAGCGCTGTTGGGTTTCTATCAAACCACCTGGTTCACCGCATTCACCTGCCGTCCCACATGTGACTCATTTCTGGATTCATTGCCTCAAATGAAAACCAGCAGGACCCCGGAGTCCTGAAGAGCGGGGAGCAGAAACCAGTGAACTACTTCCAAGGTTGGCGGCCAGTGAGCCGGAGTCTCCAACCAAATGTGCAGGCTGAAATTTAAGTAGACTGTTTTATGATTTCTGCATTTCAACTCTGTAGTTTTACAGAGTGAAGGGAACAAAAGCAGCCTGTAAACTACTCAGACCACATATACGATTGAATGCATCAAATATGATTAAAACAAAAATGTTTTAAGTATCAACAGTGGGAAATAGATAGAAAACTGCATTAACAACAAGTTAAAAACCTGGACAGCAAAAACAAAAGGATGACACTTTTCCAGAAGCACCAACTGATCATTACCACTGGCCGTTACCATGGTGATCAATCACCACTCCACTGCCACCTATTTCCTCTCTCGGGTTGGCTTGTTGACAGACAGCCATCAGATCAATCCCAGGGTGCACTGCTGCAGCATCACATGTCGTGCCTCTCTGTCTTACTTCCTCCTCTTCTTCTGTCTCTCATTCTCTTGCTTTCCCATCTCTCACTCTGTCCTTTGTCTTTTATTTCAGACTCTTTGTCTCTTTTTGTTTACCATCTCACTCATTTTCAAAATAATAACTTTAGTGCTACAAGTGTCTCTAAAATACAATGATTCAAAACTAAGAACAAAACCTGAATGTGGAACATTAGTTGGACATAGGTTTATTTTTCATTATTTATTTATTTATTTTTCTGGCCTAGTTTTAGCTTAGTTTTTCTTCAAGATGTATTTGGTGATTTTGTAATCGCACTGAACACACCTGCAAATAAAACAACTATGTATGTGTTGTTCCTGCTCCCTCTAGGTAAACAAATGAAAGGAACAACTACTGTTGTAGGAAAGGTACTTAATTTAAGACCTTTCCGAAGACTAAAAGGTATAAATACACACTGACCAACATCTAATACCATAAGCCCCATTTCTATGATTATAACTATTCTATAACTAATTATTCTTTTCCATGTCATTTATTCTGCTAAATTGTATGAAAGATGATAACAATTCAAAATTACCTCAAAGCCTGAGATTATAAAATAAGACTAAAAGTAACAAAGCTTCGTATTTGAGATTACACTTTAAAAAATACTTTAACAATTCCTCCGTTATTAAAATAGTTGCCTTTTAATTTTCTGTCAATCTACTAATCCATAATCATCTAAGTAAGCTCTATCTTGTATGCATTTTCTCTCTCCTGTGTTTATTACTTCATCTCAATAGAAGCAATAAACAAACACAGGTGACTTGTTTTTTAGAATCAGAAACTGTTTGTGTAATACTCATTTCAGCCACAGGAGGCTGAAGTGCTGCACCACAACACCTAATTAGGACAGAAAGCATTATAATGAGCCGTATAACAACACACATCTATAATAATAAACCTGACCACAAACCACCAAAAGAAAAACTGTTTTTAACTTTGTTCTCACCTTTGTTGGTGTGAAACAAAAGAGATGAACACAATTAAATGCAGACTTCCAAATGGATAAGCAGGATTGTTTATCTGCTCGTTTGCCTTTAAGAGAAGCGGTTTGTTGTCTTCAAAGTTACACAACCGACCGAAGTGTTGCGCTGCCTGCTGGGAGCCAATTAGAGGACGGGGAATATGATGGACGGAGAGCCACCGTCGCCACGAGAAGCCAGACTGATCTTCACCTTAACGTCAGAAACTTTAAATATAAGTTTTCTGTTTGTGTTGGTTGGAAACAGCAGTGGTCCTAATCACATCTGAATGGGGACATGAAAGCAGCTTTAGCCTTTGTTCGTAATTATTTCTCAGACGTCGTGCAGGAAACTAATCCCATCCGAATGGAGCTTTTGTCTCTTTCTCTGTCTGTCTCCCTCTCTGCCCACTTCAAGAACACCAAATGAAGACCATATTAGCAGCGATGTATACTGGGGATGGATGATGTCATCATTCCTCCAAAGCCCCATTGATGTTACTGCGACAATATGGATCATAATCATGATTGATTACTCCAAACCTCTACGGTGGATGTGCATGCCAGTGTGTGTGTGTGTGTGTGTGTGTGTGTGTGTGTGTGTGTGAAGCAGTAAGAGGATTAAAGGAAAAAGAGAAGAGAGAGTGGGCAAGGCAGTGAAGACCGATGGAGAGCTATGGAGTGAGTAAGGCACGGGCACCACAGAGATTTAGGGTGAGAGTACGTGAGGAAGCGAGATTAAGAGACAGAGAGACGGAGAACAAGAGAATAAAAGAGACGGGCGGCAAGAGAACGAGAGAATTAAACAGAGGAAGAGACAGAGGTGTGTAGCACTCTATCACACCAAAAAAGAGTAATGTTGAGGCCGTAAGGATTTTTTTCACACACTTGAAGGATGATTGTGGGAGAGGGGGAGAGAGAGAGAGAGAGGGGAAGAGGGTAGGAGTGGAAGTGTGTGGGCCATTGCTGCCTCTAGTGGCAGAAAGGCAGACGATGACTACTGCACTGCACATCCTCCACTTCATTAAGACTGAACACACACACACACACACACACACACACACACACACACACACGCACACACACACACACAGTTTCATTTGCATATTATGATGCATGCCCACTTAATTACATACGTACAGTGATTTAAAGGACTCGTCTTGAGAGAGAACATGATATGACACCACATTGTAAACATAAAAATAACTCATTAAGCTCTACAAATTAAATACAATAAAATGTAATGACTTAATAATGTTAAGTGTGAAATTATATTAGTAATATAAAATAAGATGCACAGGCAGGCAGGTGTATTTAAAGTGAAGAATGAAGTCATGTGCAGGGGAGTGACCGGTAGGAGATGGTCCTGGTGATGTTCATGAGGGTCAGGGGGGACCTGGCTCTATTGTGTTTTTAATATCTACAGTAGAACTCATTCAACTCGTCTGTTGCCAGGCGGAGGTCGATCGATTGTGGGGTTTTAGGCTTGTTGTTGGTGATCTCTCTGAGACCTCCAGGCAGAAGCAGAGTCTCAGAGTCCCGTCGTTTAGCACCCCTCACAGCCTCGCTCCACCTGTATTTAGTACAAGTCCTGGTCCCCGCTCCTGAATGCCTCGGCGGTCTGCGTTCTGCTGTGCACCGGGTCTGTCCTCACAGAAGCTGATGTAAGGATCACAGCCTCTGTGTGGTCATGTCCTGAAGACATCCCAGTCTGTCCAAACCCCACCGAAGATCCTCCAGAGCCTCACTGGTCAACCTCCGAAATGTCCTCACCGCAGGTCTGCAGCTAGACACTGAAATGCTATAGCCTAGACCAGACGTCCACTTTTCCCCGGACGTGTCCTCTTTTTGAGACCCAAAAAAAGCGTCCGGCAGGGTTTACAAAAACGTCCGGGATTTTGCTTCGTCAGATATTTCCGTTTCTCTGGGTTTTCACAAACTAGTTGTTACCCCTTACAAGTTTTGTAAATGGTATCTCCCTTACGTTCCACCTGAACAGTCATTGGTCGACTGATCTCAGTGTTGCCAGATACACGAAAAGTATCCCCCTTAGGCATGTATATCACAAAACAGGCAGAATAAGAGATGTTAATCGCTCAGAAAGTGAACATGGTAAGCATTGCTGCCTCTTAGCATTAGCATGTTAGCGCCACTGCTCCACACAGGCTTGTTGTTGTTGTTCTATTCAGTGTTCTATTTCATTCCGTCCTGTTCTTCCATGCTCCATTATGTTCTATTGTGTTCTGCTCCCTTCTCTTCTCTGCTATTGTATTCCGCTGAATTCAAGGTCTCTCTCTCTCTCTCTCTCTCTCTCTCTCCCTCTCTCTCTCTCCCTCCCCTCTCTCTCTCACTCCCTGTGAAGTTGTTTAGAAGTCTATAATTGTCTGTCTTAGTTGTTCTGCCACTGGCCCAAAACTCTGCCCATTCATCAAGACGTCTCTTTTAAACAAGCCTCTGTCTTCTTCCTCTCTGCCCACTCTCTCTCTCTTCCTTCTCTACTTCATCCCTCCCTCTTTTCTGCTCCCGCTGTCCCTCTCACTGGCAGCGTCTTAATTTGTAATGCTTTCTTGGCATGACTGTCAAAAATCAACAATAGGTCTTAAGCTATTTTGAATGTGATGCAGTTTCGCACATCTAAATAAAAAAAAGTAGAAAAAATGGTGAAAGAAATCGCACACACACGAATGAGAGTCTCTTTAAGATTACAAGTAATAGATTTTTGGCTCATGTTAAGATTGAAACCACTTAAGAATTGCCTCATTGCCAAGGCAGGAGCTGTTGGTACTGCTGAGAAACTTGGTAATGGCACTAAATGAAATCATCCTGGCTTGGCATCTGGCAGCAAATATTATTCATACTTTTCACTTTCTCGCGAAGAAAATGTCTTTGAGTCCCTGAGTCTCCCATCTTGCTGCTTCTCCATCCATCTCTCTCGCGGTTTCTATTGTTTCTGCTCATCGCACCGTGTAAATCTCAGACTATCTCTGTATCTCTGTCTTGGCCTTATTCTTTTATTTGAGTGGTGGCAGGAATTTGTCATTATTTTTCCTTTGAAACTCATAAAACATGTTTGGCTACAGCCCCATGACACACACACACACACACACACACACACACAGTCGCACATATCAGTCTTGTCCTGTTTGTAATTATCAATCCATTTGGGGATTTGAGGATTTTCCCTGTAAAACTTAAAGGCTTGTTTTTCTGTTGAACAAAACCACATCAGAAACCAAGCATGCGCACACACACACACACACACACACACACACACACACACACACACACACACACACACACACACACACACATTGTCTGACATGGAAATGATATGCACAACCTCACGCACAAACACACACACACAGGCGCCACAAGGGTCTCCAAGGAGTGGAAGCCACAATGTTTGAAGATAAGGAGTGTTCCTCTCTTCCTCTTCTTGTGTGTGTGTGTGTGTGTGTGTGTGTGTGTGTGTGTGTGTGTGTGTGTGTGTGTGTGTGTGTGTGTGTGTGTGTATGGGGCTCTGGGGCCTCTTATGAAATCTGAAGTTTGAGGGATTCAACTGTATGAAACATTTGTCACAGATGGACATATTGCATTAACTCGTTATTTACAGACGCACGCAGACAAATACACAATTGCACAGATACAAATTCATTGATGCACACACAGACACAATGAAGTATTCATTGAAAGTAGAAAACTAAAGAAGTGGAGGATCTATTTCCCATGATGCATTGCTGCAAGGGCCCATCACGAATCACAGTTCAATGGGCCTGAACTGTTACCTGTGATTCATTGGTTTCACCAATTTATTAGAACATACATAAATTCAGATTTACACTGATTTAGAAACTTTTACGGACTATAATATTGTTTCCTTTATCATTTATTTGACTATAATCCAAGTTCAAATCATTAATGCTACTTTTGTTTAGAGGTTGAGACTCCGACTTATTTTTTTTATTTTCAATAAATGAAAACACCAATCTCTTCAGTCCTCATAAACATATTTGTTATGGTGAACACTTACCATGAGGGTGAAAATCACCTATTAATATGTTCTTATATGTGGAAGAAAATGATAAACGCAATGACTAAGGTAGTAATTATCTGAAAAATTACCTGAAGCATCCTCTCTCTGCTGCTTGTCTCTGCAAATGCATCAGAGCAACTCCACAGGTGCTCCTAATAAGCGACACTGATTGCTACTGCTGCTGCTGCACTCTGGGAAATGTAGTCTCACACACCTAGGCCCTCAGATTCAGCTCAACATTTAAATCAATAGTTCTTAACATTTTCTTAATAAAACAAAATATAAACATATATATCAATGATAATGATTTAATGTTGAGGTCATTCTTAAAATGCTTCTCAGAGGGAGAATAATTGCATCCATCGGACATTTCAGAGCTAGAAACGAAGAAGATGAAAAGTAGAAAAAGATCCATTCCAAAGCCACTCAAATTGGTTTTCGGTATATTGCAGGTTGCTGGGCTTCAGATAACTGAAGACACATCTACAGGCTTCAGGGATTAAGCATCAGCCTTTAGGGAAGGATGATACAGTACAACACACATATTGTACAGCACTCTTCTTCTCAGCTCGGCCCTCTAGACATAAAAACACACAACTTATTTCTATAGTCTGTCACTGTCACTTTGAAAAAACATTCATCATTTTTGTCTCGTTTCCCAAAAACAGAAACACAATTTGGGCCTAACAATGGGAGGAAATGCAGGAGCATGCACACATTGCACAAACACACTTGTGCGCGCGCGCGCGCGCACACACACACACACACACACACACACATTATAAAAAGCAGACGAGAGCAGGTTTAAAAAAAACTTTTAATCCAGAAATCATTAAATGTCATCACACTGTATTCATGTATGTACCAGAAATGTGTGTGTGTGTGTGTGTGTGTGTGTGTGTGTGTGTGTGTGTGTGTGTGTGTGTGTGTGTGTGTGTGTGTGAATGAGTCAGAAATGATGTTGGGAAATATTTACACAAAAGGCTAAAAGTGTAGTTTCGGTGAAAATGCACACTTTAAACTTTCAAATAGTATTTCTGCGCTCCACGATAACCAAGTTGAAAAAACAACAAGAGAGTAAACATTTAAACTTCTTCTGCATCAGAGTATTTGCGTAGATCTTTGATCCTAATGAAACAGCTGAAGTCATTATCAAAATCATTGAACCAGTTATTGTTTGACGATCTAAGAGCTTACTATAATATATCAGACCCCAACCTTTAATAACTAGTCTGACACAACGTCTGACACAATTACAAAATGATACCCACTTATGACTTTTTACTCAAATACTCAAACTAATTAAAGAATATTTCAGATACATTTCTTGTTGTAAAAACATTTTCATCACAGGTAGAAACATTTCTTTTGGTAATCGGAGCTCAGCGCGGGTCATGGGAACGTCTGCTGAGTCCCGACGTGACACAAGCACTATTATATTTTAATGAGACTGTGTCCCAGGGCGAGAGACTGCATTTACACAGTTTGCGTCCCGGCACGACAGGAGAATTAATATGTTTTAATGAGTCGCTACCAGACCCAGCGACTGCTTTTATTCATCAGAGCTCTGAGATCAGAGCGGCTCTTCCTTAAACGTCGTCTGCGCTGGTCGAGTCAGCTCAACGCCAACGTGCATTATTGACTGAGCGGAAACAGAAAGGTTCAAAGGGCTCTTGATCTTGTTTGGATTTCAAAGAGGGAGTCAAAGTTTGGAGCTATCTGTCGAACTGTGACTTCTACACTCGGCGATGTTTCTCGAAAGCTACAGTGTTTTTTTTACTATTTCAGTTTTCAACCAATACGTTTGCATTATTCTCCATGTTCAGTGAAAAGGAATCAATTAAACCCACATGGAGTTAGTGCTTGAGAACAGATTCAATACAAACAGTAGCGTAAACATTTTACAAATCCCGTCGTCATCCCAGACAGAAACTGGAATATCTCGATTGATTTTGAACACTTGCAGTTTGCTGAAAGCTCATTTTGACCACATGAGACGCCTTTGATGTGCTTCAAGAGCTGTGTGTGCATTGTGTATCTATCTGACGTGCTATCCTTGAACCGATGGATTAAACAACTATTAAACCTCTTGTTACCTTTGGGGTCAATTTGACCCCATTTAATGTTTGACGTCTCTAAATAAATGATCATCACATCATTTTTCTTGCTTCATATTTCATTACTTTTCCAAATGTTTTGGGGACAACTGGGAAAACATAAAATTCACATGATGATATGTTTTCAATGTCCTGAACACAACTTGTACTCATCGGTGTTCTTTGGGGTCAATTTGACCCCAGGCTGTAAAACATATAAGAAATATCAACTTTTTTATATATTTAAAGGGCTATTTAAGTCGTCAACAAACAAACATAAAGTACTTGACACTTAAACTTGTGAAACAATATTAATTCTAATAATTTTTTGGAGGTTTTAACTGTCAAAAAGGGTAAAAGATGTTAGTAAATTTGAAGGTAACAGGAGGGTTAAAGGTAAATGAGCGTGGCCACTTCAGGCTCACACACTGTACACTCTGAGGAAGTGGATCCTGATCCCACATTCTGTTACATTTTGCTCCAAGATTGAATCTAAAACATGTATTTACCACTCAAGTCACTGAGTTAATGGTCATCAAATATTATCACTATAGAGCAGTTCAGAAAACAACATGATCCTGTATTATTACTGTCTTTGTATCAGTTTATCTCCACACCTTCCTTTTTGTATTGGTTGTTTTCATCCTGTCTCACTATCCTGTCATTCCAGATCCTGCTTCCCATCTCGTCAGTCCAACTCCCTTCACCTGCCTCTGATCACCTCGTTAGTCCCTCATTCCCTTCACCTGGTCCTCACGTCCTTCTCACCAGCCTCTGGTCACCTCGTTAGTCCCTCATTACCTTCACCTGGTCCTCACGTCCTTCTCGTCTGCCTCTGATCACCTCGTTAGTCCCTCATTACCTTCACCTGGTCCTCACGTCCTTCTCGTCTGCCTCTGATCACCTCGTTAGTCCCTCATTCCCTTCACCTGGTCCTCACGTCCTTCTCACCTGCCTCTGATCACCTCGTTAGTCCCTCATTACCTTCACCTGGTCCTCACGCCCTTCTCACCTGCAGCCCATTCCCTCGTTAGTCCCTCACTATTTAGCTCCCTCACTTCCTCTTGTCCTCTACCAGATTGTCTTGTGTTCTCAGACCAAGCCCTTGAGCATGCCACTGTGTGTTTGTTGATTTGGTCTGTTTTGTTCCAGATAAGACTTTAAGTAAAGCA
>CM070106.1:3917500-4070000 GCA_036178185.1 Liparis tanakae | reverse complement strand
CGGCACATCAGGACACACATACTTATGTTATAAACCAGTCCCTACCACCTATTTGTGCTCATGGAAACTCCAATACATCCATCTTTTTTTTCCGTTTTACTTTTAGGGTTTTTATTCCAGTGGCGGCGGGCCAATAGAGGGCCACCGGGCCTGGCCCCAGCCTTCAGCCAAGTATACAAAAATGATGACAATAATGTTAATTATATTCATAAGTTATACAAATTCTCAATATTCGTGTTTTGGAGATATGGAATATTATATTTGTAAAATAGGATATCAGCTCAAAATATATGCTTTTCCTGCACTTCCTCTTCACCTGTTGGCCCAGGAGAGGCGAGAAGCGGTTTAGTCAACTACTGATTAAAGATATTAATGAGTGATATACAATTTAGCCAATCAGCGTCCTGAAATAGATTCAGTTTGGGCCAAAAGATGCACGTCCTCGCCAGGCGTTTTTTTTTAACGACATGACAACAGCGGGCACGAGCACCGTTAAAATCAACGCTAAAATACCATTAATAGTGTGCACATTATAATAAGACATGTGGTTATTTTTCTATGTAACATGCTCTTCGTCTTAAATTTAAGTCTGATGTGCTTCATTGTCCCTCTTGTGGACATTGCGCTGCAAAAAAGCCACATAAATGACCATCGGCATAAACCATAATGGTGCAGCTCAAAGTAATTACACAGTGTAATAAATAAGTAATAACCCAATGCAACGCTTGAAAACTTCAATCACTACAATTCACTTAATAAAGAACATATTCTCCTCTCAGGTTGTTCTGTGGTGGAGACAGTTTACAGATCCTACTGGAAATTGGAAATCAGCTGATCTGGAGTCAGTGGAAACCAGCATTACATGGGACAACGAGTCTCCTCCTCTGGGGCCTCAAGGGCAAATGAGGTCATGCCGATTCAAACTGAAGCTCTGGAAGAGTCGTGACTTTCAGTCTTCTAGATTCCCCCCGTCCAGGTGCGACCCGCCTGGCTGATCTGGGCCAAAGGTTCAGAAGCAGAAGCTGTTAATTAGGCTTTTCTGACTGCATGTCTTCATCTTCCTCTTCATCAGTCTATACCTTTTAGTAGAATCCACTTCATTACCACTGGAGGGAAATTCTGTTGGTCAAATGCAATAGAAAGGAAACAAGATTAATTATTCAGCAATGTGAACTCACCCTTCACTCCCACCCGGACATCAATCACATGCTTGCCCGCGCGCACACACACACACACACACACACACACACACACACACCCACACACACACACACACACACACACACACACACACACACACACACACACACAAGAGACTAGGCGTCAATAAAACAAAGCATCTGATATCATTTGTTCGCATCCTTCTCCGTCCATCTAACCAATATTAAATTACGTCTTACGTCAAAACTGTTAAAATCTAACTTCTTTATCTTGTTTTTCGATCAGCTAAAAAACAAATTGTGCCAAATAACATCAACATTTGGTAAGCAGTGGGACAGACAGCGGGCCACAGCTGGTTTAGCCGCTGTTATCAATGAACTGAAGCTGTGCTCACATACAGACAAATAAACAAGCATAAAAATGAGCTCAATTTCTTGAACTTGAGCATTATCTTTTAGGGGATAATTTAGCAGTTCTTGATTGGGTGCAGCTATTCCCTGATTATCTCACGGCGAGGACCAGACTCCAGCCTCGCTTGTTGTTTTCGGATCCAGCCCGTCTGGCGAGTCGAGTGTTTATGACAGGCTCAGTTCGCAGGTACCATAAATCCTGGCTTAGTGTCGACAGCCCTCCCAGCATCCCGGGAATTACCTCCATGTTGGATAATTCCACCACTCAATATCTGAGTTGCACGCTGACATTCGGCGCTATGCAAGCGAGGGCGTGGAGGTCGGTGGAGTGCGTCAGACTAATCCAAGGCGCCGGGACTTCTGATTGAAGCTCGATCTGTTTTAGCGGTCCGACATTTATACATGTCGTATATTCTAGAAAGTGGAAACTGAGACTTGTATATGTTGTCATAGCACATAAAAAACTCAGAATGAAATGTGAAGTTTGCAGAATCGTCTGATATCTGCATTCTTGTCCTCCTTTTTGCACATTCCACCCACTCCATCGCTCCGGCTGCCTGTTTCTCTCTCGTACCCTATACACATATTTTTGTTTCTCACCCTCTCTCTGTCTTTAGCTGGCCCTAGAAATGGCAGCCTGTCTGTTCAAATTCAGCTCCCATCAGTACTACACACACACACACACACACACACACACACACACACACACACACACACACACACACACACACACACATGCACACATGTTATTCCAGGACTGGAGGACTGTTTTGTTTTTTTCTCCCTTGTTTGTTTACCTCTCTCTCTCTCTCTCTCCCCCTCTCTCCCTCTCTCTCTCTCTCTTCAACAGATGGGGTATTTTAATGAAATCAGTCTTGCCTGTTCCCATCTGTGTGAGAAATGAATTTCACCATTTTTTAAATGAGGGAATTTACAATGAGACAGGCTGGAATGCAGGGAAACCCGGCACCACCTTGTTTTATTTTTTTTTCCTTCTTATTCTCCTCTCGTTTCTATTATGCTTAAACTGTTCGTCTCTCCGTCCGTCTCTCTGTCCTTTCCTTTCCTTCAGTAGGGGGCCTTTTAGGACATTTCATCTTTTTTGTTGAGACAGCACATGTACAGACATTTAGACTTTTTAGACTTGTTATTGGATCATCGACATCACACTAAACTTCTACTGAATTAGTAAAAGCATCCTGGGTATCTTTTTAGTTTTTATTTCATACCCACTAGTGACGTGACTAAATATAACAGCTCATTTGGCGTTCACTTGTTGCAGTCCTACCTCCATTCAGAGGGACTGAAGTATTTTTTTGTTTACGTTTGGCCCGGCAGTCTCATGCCCTTTTGTGGCAGCTTGATTGGTTAATTGACGAGGACGATAGGATCCATCATTCAGAGAACACACGTATGCACACATCATGAACCTGATCTAGAAAACTTTCTTCAGAAGACTTTTAAAAGAGACCTAGGAAGATAATAATGAGCCTCACGGTCTTTATGGAAAATCTAGCTCCACCCAGTTAGCGTAGCTTAGCATACCCACCAGCACATTGTACTTTTAGTAGTTTTAGATTTGAGAGCGGTACAGTTAGAAAACAGATGTGCATGTTCCTCAAAAATGTCAACAGATTATTTTAAAGGTTGTAAAGGCTTTGAGTATCGTATTGAACATTAGCGTATAATTGTATTCAGTTATCAGTTAATGAATTAATGTCGGTGGCATTTTAATCCACATTTCCCATAAACCCCTTACTGCTACAATGAGGAGGGTATGTCCTGCCTGCCTTTGATGTCTGCATCGCTTTCCTGAAAACAATAAGATACTTATTCCCAAAACTAAGCCCTGAGAGAATCTTTGAAAGCGCTGGCTTATTTTCCACAGCATCCCCGTGCTGTGTGGTGACATAAAGCCCTTGTAGCAGATTTCACCTGTAAGTGGACCTGGTGGCACACAGAGGTTTAATTAGCGCGGAAAAGAGAGATAACCAAACCTGAGCTGACAGTCCTATTAAGCTGGAGTAGCACTACTTAGAGCGCACTTTAGCACTCATTAAAACCACATTGGGGTAGACTTTATACTAAATAATGTGTCTTTCATATTATTATTTGAGGACTTGTCATTATATATATTGAAATTGCAAGATTTTTTTATTATTCTGTATTTTTATTTTAGATCTTTGGACTCATATTTGTGGTACTTTCTACACTCTAAAACTCACCTACGTGTGCACGCTAGTCAGGTCTGGTGAAAGTAGACGTGTCCTTGTATGCAAATGAGCTGGGGCGGTCCGAACCTCATTGTCAAACAGGATTGGTCAAGTATTTGTATTTATTTATTCCTGTATTTATCTATTTATACATGTATTTATTTATTTATTTATTCCTACATTTATTTGTACCTAATACATTTTCTGTCCTCCATACACTTCACGTAGAGACACATGATGCATGTATATTTTCACATTTTCATAGCGCCACCTACTGGCAAAATGAAATCACAAATGTTATACTTTGATGTTCAGTACCTTAGGATGCTCACAAACTCATGCAACTTTACACATGTGTCAGATTAAACAGGCTCTTGGAATTCCACTGGACTTCCTCGAAACTGCCCCAAACTTGTCTTGCTTGATAAAAGTCACGGTCTGAGGATATCGACAAGCCTATTTTCACTCAAAGCACCACCTAACGACGAAAGGAAATCAGCGTTACGTAACAAGCACTAAAACGTCCGACTGGGTCATTTCATTTAGTTTAATTTATCTATCTCGTATTTCGCTTCAAGTGTATCAAATTTAAGATTTTTCCCCCCAAAAAATATGTTTTGCCAACATTTTTCCTTTAATGTATTTATTTAAAATTACCATGAAATATTTGTATTAAAATATTACAACAAAGTAGATAATTTACATCTGCAAATAAATTTCTAAAAAAATTCAAAACCAAAACAAATACACATTATCTGCAATAATTTTCATTAAATTACATCTAAAACCCACACAACTTTCTCTCACTTCATCTGATGTTATCGTAGTGTTTTATACCTTTAAAAGTAGTCAAAGGTCATAGGTTTCTTTATGATTACTCTGAAGTACTCATGCACCATTTTTAAAACAGAATTCTCTAAACAGTTTGGTTTCACAGATCTATCAATCAGAAAAGGTCGCTGAACGAAATGTTTACTTCTCGCGGATGTCATGTTTTCATCTGTCAGCGACACAACGTGTGTGTTGTGTTTGCAAAAGAGAGTGTCTGCGTGATGTTTGCCTGTACACACGCATATGTGTGTGTGTGTGTGTGTGTGTGTGTGTGTGTGTGTGTGTGTGTGTGTGTGTGTGTGAAAATCCACAAATGCGTTTGTGAGGGACTGTGAGTGGACCGACACATGTGCACGGCAGCGTGTGTTTTCTCAGGTGGGTTTTCAGGAAGGCAGCTTTCAGACATGATGACTGACGTCACCCTCATTATACACACACACACACACACACACACACGCACACACACACACAAGTTGGTAGGTTAAAGCAGTTAGCTTCTTATAAAACAGAGAAGTCATTCAGACAAACTGCACCTGCTTTTGAAACGGCTTAACGGGAAATCACACGGGAAGAGAGAGACACTTGAAGACACACAAACACACGAGAATTCAAACCTGAATTCAAGTTAAAGCAGACTATAGAGAAGTGGCCAGAATAATTACTGATTCAACTCGCCAAAGTGAAATATATAGCTAGATATAGAGAGACGATTAAAGAAGGAACGCAACGGATCCTAAAAGTCTACATTTGTGTGTGTGTGTGTGTGTGTGTGTGTGTGTGTGTGTGCTTGTGTTTGGCAAGAGATGCTTCAGTAACACACTTGTTGCAACAGCAATTAAAATATGCAAATAGAGGAGTGTTTGCGTAAAATCTGATAGGCTATGCTTAACTGCACTCAGTGCTGATTGGACATGAATATACATGATCGAAGGAAACTTTGGATCAGAAAATCACCAACGCCCAGACAGACAGGAAGACAGAGGCATGTGAGGGTTGTAGTGTGTTAACATGCGCTCACGTACCGGATGCTCCACTGTGAGACGAGAGGGGAAAGAAGAAAGACTGCCTGTGTACTCTGAGAGTGTGTGTGTGTGTGTGTGTGTGTGTGTGTGTGTGTGTTTGTGTTTGTGTGTGTGTGTGGGGGTGTTTATGTGTGTGTGTGTGTGTGTGTGTGGGCATGCATGTGTGTGTGTGTGCGTGTGTTTTTGTGTGTGTGGGGGGCGTGCATGTATGTGTGTGTGTGTGTTTGTGTTTGTGTGTGTGTATGGGGGCGTGTGTGTGTGTGTTTGTGTGGGAGGGGTGTGTGCATGTGTGTGTGTGTCTGTGTGTGCGTGTGTTTGTGTTTGTGTGTGTGTGGGGGGGCGTGCATGTGTGTGTGTGTGTGTGTTTGTGTTTGTGTGCGTGTATGGGGCGTGCATGTATGTGTGTGTGAGTGTGTGTGTGTGTGTGTGTTTGTGTGGGAGGGGGGCGTGCATGTGTGTGTGTGTCTGTGTGTGCGTGTGTTTGTGTTTGTGTGTGTGGGGGCGTGCATGTGTGTGTGTGTGCGTGTGTGTGTGTGTGCGTGTGTTTTTGTGTGTCGGGGGGCGTGCATGTATGTGTGTGTGTGTGTTTGTGTTTGTGTGTGTGTATGGGGGCGTGCATGTGTGTGTGTGTGAGTGTGTGCGTGTGTGTGTTTGTGTGGGGGGGCGTGCATGTGTGTGTGTCTGTGTGTGTGTGTTTGTGTTTGTTTGTGTGGGTGGGGGCGTGCATGTGTGTGTGTGTGTGTGTGTGTGTCTGTGTGTGCGTGTGTTTTTGTGTGGGGGGGTGCATGTATGTGTGTGTGTTTGTGTTTGTGTGTGTGTTGGGGCGTGCATGTGTCTGTCTGTGTGTATGTGTGTGTGTGTGTGTGTGTGTATGTGTGTAATAAGCGTGCATCATAATTGTAAAAAAAAATATTCAAGAAAGAAAATATGCAAATGTTTTTTTTTGATCCGGAAATATGCAAATGAGGTGTGTGCACATAATTAATTTGACTTCCGACATTCTACGGAGATTCTACAAAACCTACCAGCCGTCAAAGTGTGTGAAGTGTGATTATGAGATCATTTGCATGCGAGTCCTATTAGGGGGCATTAGCGCGCCTCGTGGTCCTGTTACACCGGCGGAGCCGTGTTCACGCGTCACCTTGACGAGGGACGTGGAAGGTCAAGAGGTCAGAGCCCCGCAGCGGCTGGGAGAGTCTGGGCAGAGCTTTATAATATGATGTTTTTTGTATTAATAGAACGGCGATAATGCACAATGTTGCTATGGCGACGAGTCCAGCTGAGAGGAAAGGTACAGCAGGACGCAGGGAAGAGCTATTTGAGATAGTTTGCAATGTGCAGGACGTTTTACAACGTTATTAGAGCTGCTCTCATCGAGGCTAATAAACCCCACAGTGCACCAACCACTGAGCAGCAAAGTTAACATCGTGGTGCGTTTAACGTCATCGTTTTCTCAGGGGTTGAAGGAGTAAAAAGCATTTGCCCTGTTTCCTAATTGCATTTACCTTTGCGAGACGTGTGTGTGCAATAGAACTGAAGTAAGAAGATACCTTTTCCATAAATTAAGGCTGAATTGGCCTCTAGACCAGTGGTTCTCAAATGGGGGTCCATGTACCCCTGGAGGTACGTGAAGGCACTCCAGGGGGTACGTGAGATTTTTTTTAAATAGTTTTTAAAATTAGCATCCATAAAAAAAATCCTTTAAAAATAGTTATTTAATAAATATTCAATAAAACACAAGTGTAAGTTCATAAACTGAATTGTATATTAAGTAGGCAATTTAATTTAATTAACCTAAAAAACCAGAGTCTAAAAACCCGGCACTAATCACTCTGGTTAGGGGGTACTTGGATAAAAAAAGTATGTCACAGGGGGTTCATCACTGAAAAAAGGTTGAGAACCACTGATCTAGAGGGCCGACATCCGTAAAACATGACAGATAAATGGCGATATGTGTTATTGCCCAGAGCCTTTAAGTACACATCCAGCTGAACAGACCGTCATTGTCATCAAATTAGAGACATGTGCTCTGGTCAGTGGATTCAGTTCAATAAGAGCTCTGCTTTGTACCTCCTCAGAAACCTGCGTGGGTCTTCAGACGTCTCGTCGTGTTCATCAGATGTCTCGTCTGCTGCTCGTGGGACGTTTATCAAAGCGGTCCCTGATGACAGCGGCTGAGATTCATCCATCAGGATTAAAGACGAAACAATGCGCCACAAGGAGCTAAATAAAGCTCAGAGAAAGGGAGTGTGAGCTCCCCTAGTGGAGCGGCTGCGTCGTGTGTCCCTGATCCGTGTGGATGTGAAGCTCGTCGGGCCCTCAGCAAACAGCCTCCGGGGAAACATGCGGGGATCACGGGCGCCGATCATCATTCAGATATTCTTCTTAACGCGGCCGGCTTATCTCGCGTCTCTGTGTCGTTACGTTCAGCCGCTCCACTCCCCGTCCGTCATTTAGCAGGTTTCAGGACGGGAAACGTCGTTACGTGAATGATAACCAGCGTCAGGCCCCGGTGTCCACGGAGAGAGCCACCAGCACGCACTCACATCTGTGTGTGTGTGTGTGTGTGTGTGTGTGTGTGCATCTGCATTTAAAGGTGCTGCAAAGAGTCACGTTAATTATGCTTTTCCACAATCTGTTTCTGGTGTGAATGTTACAAGTTACAAGTTACAAGTCTTTTATTGTCAGATGCACAGAATGACACAGGGTCAGACTGGGCACTGGAATTCTTAGGACAAGGCACCACAACAACTACCACAGCATATCATAGCAGCATAATACAATATAACATAATATGACATACAATTACTCTGACACATATACTAACCTTACTAAATATGCAAGATAAATATACAATACAACATGCTAAGACATATACCAAACCTATACATATAATACTAACATATATACATATAATACACATATAGTAACATATAATAACTAAACTACAGACAATGGGAGTAGCAGAATGAACCCTTTTGGAGGAAAAGAGGGGGGGGGGGGTATCAGGGCTAAACACAATGCCTGTGCGTGTTGGGGAGTATGAAATGAATCATTAGGACGACATGAATCATTAATAAAGTTTACCATTTTTGCTACTTGGGGGCCTGAACTTTTAAAGCTGAATTAGAAGAATGGATCGGAGCGTCTCCCGAAGGGGGGGAGGAGGAGGAGGGGGGGGAGGGGGGCTCAGCTCTGAACTCCTGTTCTTGCTGCATTCGGTTCAAATGGGCATTTTCACTGAGAGCGAAAGAGAACAGGAAGTTGTGCCGTCCGCTTGAGAATGGAGGCGAGCGGGCGGATTTAATTGATTTAATCAATGAATCCCCTCAGCGAGGTACGCTATACTGACAATGCTGTGTGTGGCGTTCCCGAAGTGGCAACACAAGACTCTGCCGGCGTAATTAAATGTTTAAAATGAGCGCCTCTGACGGCGAGCAGGACAAGTAATTCAATTTGAGAGGCCAATTCTTTCCCATGTCATCACTGAGTCTGAGTCAAGCTCTTCTTTTCTGTGAGAAGGAGAGGCGAGCGTCTCGGGAACATCGTTGTTCACTGGACATTGATGCTGTGTTGGAGTTAAGTGTTTTACAACAACATACAGGACTGTCTCAGAAAATTAGAATATTGTGATAAAGTTCTTTATTTTCCTTAATGCAATTAAAAAAACAAAAATGTCATGCATTCTGGATTCATTACAAATCAACTGAAATATTGCAAGCCTTTTATTCTTTTTAATATGGCTGATTATGGCTTACAGCTTGCATTCCAGAAAATAAAGAACTTTACCACAATATTCAAATTTTCTGAGACAGTCCTGTATATATCACCGCATCCATATCTCACACACATATTTTCCGGGTCATTTTTCCATCTTAATTGTTCACATTATTGTGTAAATTAAATAATATATCGTATTATATAAGTATTACTTAATTAATTATTAAATGAGATAATGTATAAAGTGTTAATAAATTGATTAAAGCATTTATATTAAAACACCATGATGTTCATTGCCTTTGAGGATGTGTTAAATTGTGTTGTTTCAGATTAATTGTTCAAATTATGTTTAGAAATATCTGGAGAGCACAAAGGAAGTGAAATAAATGCAGAAGAACAGAAGGATACACAAAATACCTGTACAGAGTCATCTAATACTATATCTATGTAAGAGTTCCAACAGAAACATACAACATAATACAGCCGAGCACATTTTTAAAACAATTGTAAACTTTAATCCACCCAGTTGTCACTGTGGGTTTTCTTTTAAAACACTCGTTAGTTTAAAAACTGAGGTTTAATGTTGCTGCACTTGGGAGACCTGCCATGTTATACAATGCATGTCATCTTTAACACAAAAGAGTGACGCGTCACTTTTCCATCAACTTTACAGTTGATTCTTCACACGTACAATTAACGAATAATCACTTCCTGCAGGGAACTGGGCTATTCCAGACAAAAAAGACGCGAATATAAATATATTCCCTCTTTGGAATTTTTAACAAAACAAGTACAGGGGTGTGTGTTTTTGTGCGTGTGTGTGTGTGTGTGTGTGCGCGTGTGTGTGTGTGTGTGTGTGTACTGACATTGCATGTTTGTATCTGTGTCCCAGAAAAGCATGACTGCCGAATCTGTCTTTTAATTCATTTAATAGTTCCAGCATTTCTCTATCAACCATGAACACACACACACACACACACACACACACACACACACACACACACATGTTGATTCTACGTTGGTGTTCCTTATTATTTACTTAAATTGGAGAAAGATGCCAACTGGAAAAGTGACAAAGCAGATGTGTGTGCGTGTGCATCACAGTGTTTATGAGCCTGTGTACCTCTTTCTTGGAGGAATTTCTTAAGTAATCTGACTGTGGAATTGAATTATGTCGTCATAGTAACAGGGATTAGGTTATGGGATGTTTAAGTATGGTCAATTAGTGTCACTACCGCAGCATATGTGAGAGGAAAACAACGAAGGCAGAGAACCACGCAGACGAAGAAAGAGATATACGAGTGGAGGAAGAACAGAAAAGAAGAAAGAGATATTTATCAATGTCCCGGCTGAAATGTCCGATCTGACCTTTGACCCCGCCCTCTGAAGGCAGACGATCCTTTAAGAGATCGATAGTGGAGACAACGTTTCTGGACCCAGCCGAGTACAAGAGGCAGAAGCAGTGTGTTGGAGATGTCTCGACGGAGAACAAAGCTTACCTCACCTCGAGAAACACAGAACCAACACCGAGACGGATAAAGAGGCCGAGAGCCGGGAGGAGGAGGAGGAGGAGGAGGAGGAGGAGGAGGAGGAGGAGGAGGAGGAGGAGGAGGAGGAGGAGGAGGAGGACCAAAGTGAAACGGGCATCAGCCTTCAAAGCATCTTTGTATCCGAGTTGTTTAGAATTTCAAATCAGGAGTCAAGATCCACCAAAACAAAAGATGAAACGATACTTTAATCCAATAATCGTTACAATGTTTAACGGAGGAAAAATATTTCTGAATACGTTTATGTTTATGTGATTGCTGGAGTGCAATGAGCGTAAAGCATGATAAGATGTTTAATTTCGATTTAAGTGGATTTGTGTGTTTTTCTATTTGTTTGTTGTTGGGCTTTTTCTTCTGGTTGCGGTGGGCATCTGCATGTGTGTGTGTGTGTGTGTGTGTGTGTGTGTGTGAATGACATAAAGGGCTATTGTCTGCAGCAGTGTTTGTGTACTTTCACCAGTATTTACAGTACATCCAATCTGATTTCTGGACATTTTGAAGATGCACATCTTTACTTGTGTGTCTCCACTGGTGTAAACCGGGTTTTATGTTACATCTGGACTAGAATGTGCTTCTTCTTTTTTCTTCTTCACTCCATTCACTTTAAGAGCTCCGCCACATCAGCCTCGTCTGCAGTGTTGACAGTTTTAATTTCCATAAGAAACGACTTTCCGCCGCGTCAATGCGGTCAGTGTTATGTTTATTCATCAAACGTCCAACACTGCAGTTGCAAGAGAACGACTGCAAATGCATCCGATAGCTGCAGCAGGTCGGCTGCAGACGGGGCGAGGTCCAGGTGTTACTGAAGCACGCCGGATCTGGAGTGAATCTGTCAGTCGTGTAACAAAATAAATCATTTGGTAACTTCCTGGAGACCGAAAAAGAGCTAAATAAAGAGTGACGGTAACACTTTATAATAACTACATGCTATTTTACATTACTTAAGTATAAGAAAACACTTAATTCATCATGTATACAGGATTATTCCAACATTAACACTCATTCATAAACACAATTATAAATGTATTATCCTTGATTAATAAGCTTGACTATTATGCGTTTTAAAATGTTCATATATAAAATAAATATATAACATTTCATTATAGTTTTCATACTATATAATTGATGAATTCCGCGTTTGTAAATGAAATAATATATCTTATTATATAATTATTACTTAATTAATTAATTGAATTATTACTTAATTAATTATGAATTGCACAATCACTTTATGTTGGACAGAAGAGAAACGCAATTTCAATCCTCTGTATGTTTGCACGTATGAAAATTGACAAATAAAACTGACTTTGACTTTAAATGAGATTATGTATAAAGTGTTAATAAATTGATAAAAGCATTTATATTAAAACACCATGATGTTCATTGCCTTTGAGGACATGTTAAGTTACTTGTTTCAGATTCTGATCCGTACAAAAAAACATCTCCACATGACTGTCACGTCACATCATTCAAAAGGATCAATTAACTCTTTTGATTAAAAGATATGATCAGCTATTGTAACTCAGCATGCTGTTTCTGAAATAGTTTTTCTAGAAAGAGATGCCCGCTCAGCCTCGGCGCTCCCAACGCAGCCGGCGGCTCTCGCGGTATTTCTTTGTGTTCTTGCCAGAGCATCTGATACAATAGTGTGACGTTAAATACGCCATGTTGACGTCTGAGAAGTAATTAGCAGCGAGGAACTGTGTGTACAGTTGATTCTGTATGATGATTGATTTATTCATCATCTGATGAAAGGATCTCATCTTCTCATCACTTGGCATGCGAGTTAATCGGTGGGCCAATCTCCCAAAGTCCCAGTGTGTGTGTTAAATTAGTGCACAGCTGCGAGCCCTCGCTTGATAAATAAACTGATGAATTCGGCCCATACATCCTCGTTTACATGGAAATGTCTGTTTGGACAATCTGCGCTTCAAAATATCCCCAGGGCATGTACTCTTAGACGAACGTGTAAGGGGGCAGCGTTTCCATTTTCGGGGTTAATCACATGTCGGTGGGGCGGGTTGGGGGTAGAGGGGGGAGCAAAGACAGAAGGCCGGACCAGTTGATTAAAAAATAAAGAAGGAAGGAAGCAAATCTGACAAAGTTGACAAAGCTCCCTTCTGGCAACCGACCTCTCACACACACACACACACACACACACACACACACACACACACACACACACACACACACAGACACACTTGGACTTGGACTCAGACCTATACCTAGAGGCAAGGATTAGGCAGGGTTCGTACGGTCATGGAAAACCTGGAAAAGTCATGGAGTTTTAAAATGGTCATTTCCAGGCCTGGAAAAGTGATGGAAAAAACTTAAATCCTGAAAGTTTTGAAAAAGTCATGGAAATCTGTTATAATCACATGTTCATTTACGCCGAGTTTGAAATAATTAATATGTTTTTTAAAGCAAGACGCTTAAAATATAAGCCGGCGTACGCTCTCAATACACAACATTTTCTAAATTGCTCATGTTTATACTGAGATTTCAGTTTGGTCATGGACATTTGGTGAAAAGTCATGGAAAAGTCATGGAAATCCATCGGTCAAAATGTGTAACAACCCTGATTAGGGACCAGATCAATGGGAGAGTTGCCCCATGACATCTGGCCGCTGGGCACGGGCTGAAGGATACAGATCTAAAACGTGTGTGTGTGTGTGTGTGTGTGTGTGTGTGTGTGTGTGTGTGTGTGTGTGTGTGTGTGTGTGTGTGTGTGTGTGTCAGGCCTTGAACTTGAGTTAATAACTGTTAGCATGTGAAATAAGTGAAGCCTGTTTTCAGGGAGCCTGGAGGAACGCCTTCCTCTGGAGATTACAGACAATAAGCGCTTTTTTCAAATGCCTTCCTTTACATCATGGGAACAGTTTGAGAGGCCTTCAAAGCTCTGCCCGTCACATGCAGACCTCCTACTGAGCCGTCGCCTTTCACATGTTGCACTCTTCCCGAGACACAAACAAGCAGATCAAGATTTCAGATGTGCATTGAATTCCGGCAGAATTCCCCATCTGCATTACATATTAGTATATATTTTTTTATAAATAGATTGATAGTGAGAGCGGCTGCAGCGGCCCTCCTCCTATGTATACAAATATACACATAAACTTATAGCGATACATAAATACGGCACATACACACTCCTGCTTTGAGTTGGCTGCAGAGACAGAGACCATATTTGTTATTCCCTCTCTCCTCCTCTCCTCCTCTCCCTCCCTCCCTCCCTCTGTATATGTCTGTTTATATTCATACCACTCTTTGAAGTGGTTATAACATTGCGTGTTAGTTTTGATGCTCTAATGAATAGACTGTTTTCATGTGACGCACTGGAAAATGGAAACTATGATTCTCTCTCTTTTCCTCAACTTTCTCGGTGTTTCTCTCACCCGCAGCGCTTCCCCTCATCTGCACCTTCTCTTTTATCTTTTCGACCCATCATTGTGCTTTTTCGTTTTGTTTGAGGTAATTATATCTCTTTGAAAATCTGGTTTTCTCTCACACCCGCTCGCATTTTTTCATCTTTTCCTCTTCTTTTCGTCCCCTATATGTGATTATCATCACGTTGCTTGATGTGATGCATTTATGCCGTTTTAGATTATTGCTGTCTGTCTGTTTCTCTCTGTCGTCTGTCAACCCAAATGATGTTTTGAGTGGCCAGATTCCTTTCTCAGAGCCGTGTTACAGTCATGTATTCGTGTGTGGGCTCTTATTTTTCTAATTACCTCGGTAAGAAATAAGGAAGACGTCATGTTGTGCTTATCATCATATTTGTGCAAGCTGGTCCTCATCAGTGGCGTGTAATGATCGAAAATATGTCATCAGAGAGAGAGAGAGAACTTTCTACTCTAGTAAATATAAAACTATAGCTGTACCATATGTTTCTGGCACATCCTTTACTTGAGCGTCGACCTATTGATTTCTTAAACCAATCCATGTGGCAGGATGCGCAGCATTAATCGGTTATCCAGAATCAGTAATTTCTTTTAAATCACTTCTTAAAACCAACTTTTATAGAACTGCTTTTAAGTGATGTCGTCCTTTTATGTTTTTATTTTAATTGCCTATTTGTTTGGTTTTAGTTGTATTCAATGCTTCTATGGTATGCTCTTTTTAGTTTGCCGCCATTTAAGTTGTGTTTATGCTTTGTTTATCTGTAAAGCACTTTGTAAACCTTGTTTTTAAAAGTGCTATATAAATAAAGTTATTATTATTATTATTATTATTATTATTATTATTATTATTATTATTATCCTGTCTCCAACCGTTTTTCTCACATTTGTGAATCTGTTTGTGTATCTGTGTATTTGTTGTGGCTCTTCTTTTATAGCAACCTTTCATGGCAGTGTGTTTCACAGAGTTTGTTTCTTGTACATCATACATATTAGAGGACGGTTGTTACACTTATACAAGGTCTATCTTCTCTGTTTTACCACCAACTGTACTGACCGGAGTGCGGTTGTATTCTAAATATGGAGTTTTTTATTACATTTAATACATGACTAGGAAATACACAAGCGTATTTATTTATCTAGGTGCATTTTGCAAAGGAAAGGGGCTGAAAAGAGCTGTCGCCAAACCTGCTGAACTATGGTAACGGTCCGCTGAACAGACACTTTCTTGAGAAGCGAGCCAGTTCCCAGACTTTCCACAGTTGTCATATATCCAGGTCTGTGAGCATGCATGTGTGTGTAGAAGAGGGGAAAGAAGAAAGACTGCCTGTGTACTCTGAGTGTGTGTGTGTGTGTGTGTGTGTGTGTGTGTGTGTGTGTGTGTGTGTGTGTGTGTGTGTGTGTGTGTGTGTGTGTGCCTTCCCCCTTGTGTTCTGTGATTAGATTTGTCTCCTTTACCTTGGGTTGTTGTTTTTGTCTGTCAGCCAGTTTATAAAAGCTTTGGGTTTTTACACACACACACACACACACACACACACACACACACACACAAAGGTTAACACAAAAACACACACACGTTAAAGACCTTTGTGGCGCAGCAGTGCATAGTCATGGTTTGCTGCCAATAATTCATCTATACTACACAATTACTCATGTAGAACACACACTCGCACCCTAGTGCACACACACATGGCAAAGCCATTACTTTACACTCAAAGCTTTGTCGTAACAACAACTGCTTTTGTCGAGAATGTTTAAAAGGTTTATAGTAATGAAATTAATTAACTTTTTGGACTGAAGCTTTTAGTTATGGACTACACAAACGCAAAAAAAGTAAAAAGTCTTTATTCAGAAACTCCCCAAAGGGGAGCTGTCAGGTATTCAATAAAAGCTTGATAAGAGAAGGACGAAAAAAAGACCCCGCATTGTACTTTTTATTCCTGCTCTCGTATAAAAGGAAAGAAAAACCACGTGAATTTCATTTCCTCTTAATGAGAGTACAGACAGATGTGCAGCTCTGCAGGTATGAGGAGTGACGTTTTGGATGGTTTGGACAGAATACATTGTACAACCCTCGGGTACCCCGGAAAATACATTTCAAGATGAAACCCGGTGCTGTGTTGAAGTCACACTGATAAAATCTGATGGTTCTCATTGTTTACTTTTTTTTGGTGCATGGCCTCGCAGTCAAAGAGTAAGCAGTGAGAGCCGACACCACGTCCAGTGGAGCAGCTGACCGGCGAGAAAAATAAAAGGAGAGCGCTGACTCTGCAAAATCTACGATCCCGATACAGGCCGTGATAACGTTACGTATCACGATGTCGCATGTTTTCAATAAATACATAGTCTTACACGTACGTGGATACGCTCATACATATACATCTGCCTTTATCTATGTATTTTGTTTCTTCAAATAAAAAATAAAAAAGCTCACACACACGCACACGCACACATTTAATGTTGTATATATCTTTTTCTCAATACTCTGACTTTATGATATTGTGTCCACTGTTTTGTCTATTTATTGTCTTTTGTCTTATAATAAAAAAATGAATATAATAAAAAACAAATAAATAAAATAAATAAATGAATAGACTGAACAGAATAACCACATTTTATAGGGTGACCAGTCCATGTTCTTGGATCACATCGGACTGAGTGGTACGTGTGATGTGAAAAGAATAAATAAGCAGAGGAAATATCAATGTAGCGTGAAAACAGTGGGAGAAACATTCCTGGGGCTACAAGAACAAATGACAATGAGCGTACTGTATATGCTAATTTTGATCGCCATGTCATGGCGGTATTTAAATCTACAGACTTGAATATCCGTCCTGCAGGTTGGGGAGGCAAAAACAGGTTGTAATGAAAAATATATTTAAAGTTACCCTCTGGATTAAGTGACTGATTCCCGTTTTAAGCAGGCAATCAGTCTTTAAATGGATTAAACTCGGCGGGTATAACTTTCCAAACTTTTATGCCGGTTCACATGAAAGATGTGTGAAACAAAATGGAAATGATTCATCTCAGCACTGTTTCTGTCACGCAGCAGCGTCGTTAATATTGCCACCGCAAGTCTTCCGCTGCAACTCGGTCACAGCGTGTTGATTTTTCAGAGGTACAGTTAGTTTCCAGGCTGCGCTGCCACTGCCCTCCCACACACAGATACATAACACATACAGCCGGACAGCGGTCCCCTTGTATTTCCCACTGTCACCGTGTCGGAGCTCTGAGTCAGTCGATGTGGACGACACAATTAAAGGAAAATTCCACCCTCAGGTACTCTCTCGCTCATAGAATCCATCAATCTGCAGCGCTCAGAGCAACCAGCAGTTATTTTGTGATTAAGTGTTGCAATTTACTCGTTTGTTTTACCCACTCCCTCTCAACCTGTCTCCTACTCCAGTTAATGCGTTCCTGCATTTCCCAGAATGACTCTAAACAATCCCGTTGGATCATAAATGAACTTCTTGTGTGGAGGTGGAGGGAGCAGTAGTGAAGGCAGGAGGGCGAGAAGTGTTGCTATCAAGGAAAGATGAGTCACGCGCTTCGGTAAATATGCAACGTGTCGTGAAGCTGCAATGCATTATGGGCTATGCAGGCAATTATGAGAGGAGAAATTCATATAGAGTTCCACTTCTTTCTGAATATTGATCGTCAGTCATGAAGGAATGATGCAGAAATGTGAAAGCGCTCCCAAACTTCTTATTAGAAGACAGGATTTTAGAAGAATATAAATATACTTTTTTAATCCCCAAGGGGAAACTTGTGGACACTAGCACCAATAAACTGAACACACAAGAATAAAATATAAATATAAGAAAGAAAGAAAGAAAAAAAGAAAAAGAAAAAGTGACTGTGCGATAAAGTAATTTATAAATACTGAGTTGTGGTAATAACTACAAATGTCAGTAGCAAAAGCCCAACCCTTAATACATTTTAACCTGGATGACATGTCGAGCCTATAATAAGCGTATCATTGTAGAACCTATTTCTAGAGATATACCTGAGAATGTTTCCTCTGGTTAATCTTCACTAAGTTAAGATATAAGCATCCTTTATGTAGCTCTTTAAATGCATTTGTTAAAGTCTCATTTTTGTTATAAAGTTATTTTAATGCAAAAAGAAATGTCCCCTCCTCCCAATAAACAATGTATTTCCATCGTTGTAAATGTCGTCTGTTTATTTTCAATTGGAAAATAAACCCAGTAAAAATGCATTCGGAAAATAAAGCTGGAAAAATAGCATCCACCAAGGAAGTTGGCCAGCATGCAAAATAAATTAATAAATGTGTTATTGTGAGTAGTTAAACGGTGATTGTTTTCCTATTACCTCAGTGTCAGGAAGAATGGAATTCCATTTATCAGATCGCTATTTGGAAAACTGGTTTTGTCCAAATAGCGCTTCCATTAATTTACTGCCACCCGCCAGGAGATGAAATCTGATAGGTTCTCCTCTGTGTCCAGTTCTACCATCGCCTGTAAGCACTTTTGACAATGCAAGCTTGTATCGTACAACAGAACTCTGAGGTTTAACGGAAACAAATCATCTCTTGACACAAGAATATACTCCCCCAATTTCCAACCTCCCATCTCGGCTGGAGGCGATTTGCCCGAGCATCGCTGCGGACGGAGATATCTGATTCACACGGTGATGCTTGGAAATTAGTATGAAAATAAACCTGCCATCACATCCAGAGTAAATCGCTCTGACTTGAAAACCCTTAACCACAGCAGAATGTTTCCCCCGGGATGTTTTCTCCTCTCCTCTCCTTTTCCACAGTTTCAGGGTAAATGTCAGAAACAATGAGGTTGTGTGATGATTTTATAGCTGCAACACTCCCAGAGCAGGAGCGAGGTTGTGCGCTCACACTCGGACACGCAGTTCATCAACGTGGATCTAAAGCAGCAGGCGTGTAACACATGTGGTTCAAATACAGCAAGGGCCCTGCAATCAGGAACAGTAGTGAGCAACACACATATGCTGTCTGCACTAACCTACACACACCTATTCCCTCGCAACGCCTCTCCATCACACACACACACACACACACACACACACACAGAGGCAGGTATAGCGAATAATGCAGTCATGTGCATCTGGTTGGAATATTGAATTTATTATCCCTGTTGTGGAGGCAAGACAGATAGATTTGGAAATATTACTCAGGTAATCCTCATTCCAGTAGAAAGCCCAACTCCACCTCTTCCATTTACTTTTTCATTTTACAGCCTGACACCGTTTACAGCATGCAGCCCCGAGCTTCACTCCTTTCGAGATGCGTGGTAAAGCCGAACAGTCTGCCTCTGAATGCGAACGTCTTATGGTTATGCAGCGTGGTTTGAAGGGGGCCGGCCCCACCGAGACAAGGGGTCCTTGACAACCTCCTATCAGGGCCCACTTTGCCTTTTGAAGACGTTTTTTGACGTATAAATAGACGGGTTCATATTTATTTTGAGTCCTCGCCGGCTGTATTACTGACTCCCCGACAGTAGGACGTAAGTGTGAACTTCTTTACTGTGTTGTGAATGAAACAAAAAACAGAGCGGAACAGATAATTGGCACATTGATTATGTAAATTATCAAATCCCATCAACCTTCTCGTGAACAGGTGGCAACCATCAGGGTTTTTTTTATTTTATTTTATTTATTCGCACAAAATAAAGTAACAAATGTAACATTATTAAAAGACACAGGAACGAGTGCAGGTGAGAAAAGAAACCCAAAGGGCTTATGCAAGGTTCTCACCTAAAGTAATGAATAATAAACAAGAATAACATTTAACGTGCTAAAACAAACATCAATACACATCAAGGAATACGAAACACGATGTAGATGATGAAAAGGCTTGATTCAGGTTGAAATGGGGAATTAAAATCTGTGTGCAGTTAAGACAGTTGGTTGGATCAGAATATTTTTGAACCCTCCTGTTACCTTTAGATTTACTCACATCTTTTACCCTAGGGGGCAATTTGACCACAGCTAATAAAACCTCCAGAAAATTATTAGAATTAATATTGTTTCCCAAGTTTAAGTATCAGGTACTTTATGTTTGTTGACTACCAAAATACAGTAGCCCTTTAAATAAATAAAAAAGTTGATATTTCTTACATGTTTTACTCAGTAAAAAACAGCCTGGGGTCAAATTGATTCATGACCCCAGTTGTGTACAGGATATTGAAAACATATCATTGTGTACATTTGATGTTTTCCCAGTTGTTGTCATGAAATATGAAGCAAAAAAAAAAGATGTCAATCATTTATTTAGAGACGTTAAACATTGAATGGGGTCAAATTTACCCCAAAGGTAACAGGAGGGTTAAATCAGCATATTCAATATTTTTTTTTGCATTGTACAACTATTTTTCATTAAAATATATTGAGTAAAAGCAATTTTACTCTCGAGTACCTTTGTAAAACTACGCATACATTGTGCTATTCTGTTTATTGTGTTGAAGAACTTTGTTGATGGGGGTAACAAAGCCAGAAACAGCCGAGAAAAAGTTGTTCAAAGTCAATCGTGGCGCATTGATGGGAGAGAAGCGACCTCCCGCTTCTTAAATACATCTTTAATAAAGTCTGCTTGTATGATCACAAAGAAAAAGTAAACACTGCTCCATGGCAACGCCACACTGGATGGGAGCCTTTGAATATAACCATTGAGGGAGCGGGGAGGACTTCTCATTCCCTCCCCTCCGTCGGTCCAGCAGCGGTAACGGTTCTGGCCGCCGGCCCACTTTCCGAGCTCCATCGTCTACTCGAGGAAGGCATTGCATTACCGTATATTTTATTTATCAGCTTCTGCATCTGTGAAGAATGGCGCTATTCATTGTTGTTGTTCGTCTTGCTTGGCGAAATGGTTTAGCAAATGGTAAAAAGATTGAATGGGCCTGTTTTCCAAGTGACAAATAGAGGTAAAAGTACTCTCCGTCTCTTTGCTTATTCTGGGCTTGTTTTTTTTATTCCCGGCTCATCTCTCCGAGGACCGTTTCAGGGTCAGAAGAGGATTTTCAGGGCACTGAGCCACGGCCTGATGGTTGTTGCTAATGATGATTGAGGAATTGAAGCTTATTCTACCGCTGTGCTCCTCGGTAGTCAAGCTGCATCACAGCGGAAACTAAGTGCCAATCATTATGAAAGTATAATGACCACAAATGTGTGTTTTATATGCTATTGCTCACACCACAAAGGCAAATAAAAAGCCGGTCAGTGTGTTGTTGCTTGATAGTGTATTGCTGAACAATGCACGGGCATACACATCAAAACAAGCATGCAAACCTTTATCAGCTACAGAAATGCACACAAACAAATGATGTTGTGGATCTTCCGTTTGAGCATTCTGGGCAACAGACAGACACAAAAATAATGACACAAACCAATTTAGAGGGTTTTGGTCTGAGTTCAACACAGTAATACACACACACACCGAAAAGATGTTGTGTTTCATGCCCGAAGGGAACGCTCAGAATGAGAATCATGTGACAGAAAGTGAGGAAAAACTTCAAAGATATTCCAAAAGTAAATGATGAGATCTATAAATTGTGGATTTTTTTACATTTTGATGTTTCACCCTCATGTTTTAGAGTTAATTATCTGTTTTAGCAAATTATCATGTGTTTGAATTAATGCTTTAATATTGTTTTACCTGTATTATAAATATAGCTGAGACAAAATGGTTGAAATCCCCATGTCACATCTTCTGAAATGGCAAAGTTGCCTGGTTTTATTCATCCATTCAATTAAAATAAGGCTCTTGGAACTTATGCCATACTTACTGCTGCCTGATATTTTATGGATTAAACAATACATGCATGAATTATATGTCTGGTTAATCAATAATGAAAATAATGCATTCATTTTAGCTTTAATTAAAGACAAAAAAACAAATAATTAGCTCTTTAATGCAAATGTATCACACACTAAACAAACATTCACAGAATCCCTCAAACACACACACACACACACACACACAGAGATACACACAGCCTGTTGTCATTGATCTACGCCTCCATTACAACGACACATGCACGCAGACAAACACACTGTGCAGCTCATTGCCAATGATGTATGTGTCCAATAGAGACACTATTGATTAGCACCACATGGCAACAATTGATAGCTTACTGTCAACTATAAAATATTCTATAGTGCGTGTACGTATGTGTGTGTGTGAGTGTGTGAGTTACAGAGTGTGTGCAATGTGTGAGGATAGTTTAATGTATAGTTAACTTTGTTGGTGTGTGTTTGTGTGTACTTGCTTTGTGTCCTCTGTTCACATCAGCTAATAACTATAAATACTGTGTGTAACTGACACGTAATGTCCAATACACACACACACACACACACACTCACACTCACACAGCCATAACTATAACTCGTCTCTAACTGCATCACCTTGCCCAAGGCAGCAAGATATTTTACACACACATTGTCTCAACACACTGAAGTCTCAAACACTGGCTGGGAGGCTGGGAGGCTGGGAGCGGGAACACCCAGAGACATTTACAGCAGACACGGGACAATAAATGAGAAATCCTCCCCGATAAAAAATGATAAATTACACACTCCTTATTTGAAGTGCATGGGGGACACATTGCAGATATGTTTTTACACACCATAAATTGGTGGGGGGAAAAAATCCCCCAAAATGTAGAGAGTAAAGTGCGTTGAAAATGTCCTTGTGTAGGACGTCAAACCCACTGCTTAGTATGGGTCCCCAGCTGGATACTGTATGCACTAGTATAAAGTGTAATCTGTGTACAAGGGAAAGTTACCTGAAGATACCCGGGGGGGAGAAAAGCGCATATCCTCTGGCTGTTTTGGTAAATGGAGCCATCGTTTCGTACCCGATGGCCAAAGAGTGATTCAGGCTACGGTAGGTCAATTAATTGAATACAGTTCAATTAAACTAACTCAATAGAGCTGACGGATTGACTTGAGGAACAATGAGGGAAACGGAGACCAGAATATGAAATAGAAAATAGAGAGGGACGACACAATTGAGTGAAATGGTGACTCTAAATGTGATTGTACGCATTGATCAAAGGGAACTGACTTTTCACTGTTGTTATTTATTCATAAGGTCATTAGTAATTTATGACTATCGGAGACAAAGTGCATTCTGGAGATATGAAAGCTGACTGTTCATGTTTCACTGAAAGAATGTCACTGTGTTCTTCCCTCTCGGCCTCTCTTGTTTTCTCTGTCACTGTTTGAAAGATGTGCTAAAAATATATTTCAAGAAGCAGTGAAAAGACTATCGGAGGAACATTTTCATAATGTTCTGGGTCTTTAACTCTCCACGTTGCTTCATTTGACCCGTTCCTCTTCCTCCAATCTCTCTTTTCTCACTCATTTCTTTACTCCTTAGACTTTTAGAGTTTGAATTACAGTTTTATCAAAGATAGAGACACTGACTGTGGCCAGGTTAATTTAATTATTGAACTTGTATTGTGTTTTGCTTGCTTTGTCTGAACACTTCCAACTCAGCTGCACAGATAAATGAACTAAACCAAACTAATTGGCTCTCTCCGAGCTGACATACAAAATTATAATTCCTTGAAAGCAGTCCGAGTATCAAAGTCAAATATTGTCCCGAGTTGAGAGTTTAAAATGGAAAACATGCACCTGTGCTGTTTCTCTGGTTCATTTTCTAATATTCTCTGTCTCTGAGATTCGTTCCCCTTCTCCCAACATCAGCTCATCAAATCACAACATTTACTCATTCTTTCTTTGTATTGCATTCAAACAGAAACCTAATTGAAGCAGGCTTTGCACCTTGAATAGTACATGATGACACGGAGCAGTGAAAACAGGTAATGTGAGCGAGAAGGAGGCAACGGGAGCCACACAGGTGCAACTAAATTGCAATTTAACAGTACAGCAATTCAACAGATGTTGAATATCAGGTTTAAAGAGTCATTTTAATCTTATATGACTTCATATATTTTCCAGCTTCCAACTTATACAACATATGGAAAATCCTGATTTATTTAAACCCTGTTGAATCGTTTCATGTACAACTTATTTGCATAAGCAAATACATTTCGTAGGAAAGGCAACTTGGATTACATATTTAATCAACACAAGGAAGCAATTTCCTCTTCAAGCTGTTCAGCGTCAACATAGACATGTGTTTTTCACACAACAAAAGGATGATTAACATGTAGCTTTGGTTCTGTTAGGGCAACCAAAAGCACTTTAGAAAACAGAAAGCCGGCGGTCTTGAATAGAAGACAACATTTGAAGCACAAGACGGGATGCAGTGACAGTTCTTTAATTTCTCCCCATCTGTTTAAATAACTTAACATCACATGGAATACAGGATGCAAATTGCAGGACTTGGATTACATATTTAATCAACACAACAAGGAATCAAAGTTGGTTTTCATCCGAAAATGTACCAAATCTCCTTCCTCCGACTTTCCTACCAATCAAAATGCCCGAAAACTCATTTTACATGCAGACGAGAGCCAAAGCCTGATCAGCCCGCCCTCTAGTGAAGACAATTAACTGAGTCTGTAGCATTGAATGAGTACGTAGCATTAACTGTGTCTGTAGCATTAACTGTGTCTGTAGCATTAACTGAGTCTGTAGCGTTGAATGAGTACGTAGCATTAACTGTGTCTGTAGCATTAACTGTGTCTGTAGCATTAACTGTGTCTGTAGCATTAACTGAGTCTGTAGCATTGCATGAGTAGGTAGCATTAACTGTGTCTGTAGCATTAACTGAGTCTGTAGCATTGAATGAGTACGTAGCATTAACTGTGTCTGTAGCATTAACTGAGTCTGTAGCATTAACTGTGTCTGTAGCATTAACTGAGTCTATAGCATTAATTGAGTCTATAGCATTAACTGAGTCTGTAGCATTAAATGAGTACATAGCATTAACTGTGTCTGTAGCATTAACTGAGACTGTAGCATTAACTGTGTCTGTAGCATTAACTGAGTCTGTAGCATTAACTGTGTCTGTAGCATTAACTGAGTCTGTAGCATTGAATGAGTACGTAGCATTAACTGTGTCTGTAGCATTAACTGAGTCTGTAGCATTAACTGTGTCTGTAGCATTAACTGAGTCTATAGCATTAACTGAGTCTATAGCATTAACTGAGTCTGTAGCATTAAATGAGTACATAGCATTAACTGTGTCTGTAGCATTAACTGAGTATGTAGCATTAACTGTGTCTGTAGCATTAACTGAGTCTGTAGCATTGAATGAGTATGTAGCATTAACTGTGTCTGTAGCATTAACTGAGTCTGTAGCATTAACTGTGTCTGTAGCATTAACTGTGACTGTAGCATTAACTGAGTCTGTAGCATTGAATGAGTCTATAGCATTAACTGAGTCTATAGCATTAACTGTGTCTGTAGCATTAACTGAGTCTATAGCATTAACTGAGTCTGTAGCATTAACTGAGTCTATAGCATTAACTGAGTCTGTAGCATTAACTGAGTCTATAGCATTAACTGAGTCTGTAGCATTAACTGAGTCTGTAGCATTAACTGAGTCTGTAGCATTAACTGAGTCTGTAGCAGTTGGGCGACACGGTCTAAATAGCACTAAAAAATTAGAAGAAAAGAGGTTTTGACTAGAATATTGTAAAAAACAAAGCTTTATTTCAAGAACACAGATTGCTCAACACGGTTCAACAACAACTATCAACACACTGAGACGTTGGGCATGAGAGGTTCAGGGCAGAAAGAAACATGGGGTTGGGTTTCAGAGGTTTACAGAATAAAAGAGGTTCACCTCACATGAAAGAGGTTCAGACAGGGAGGACGTACACCCGTAGCGTGAGTCATGCGCTGTTTAGTTTCAAAGTCCTGGGACTGAAACTCTCTGGTCTACAACTGGATGAGGGATCCAAAGAGCTTCAGACAAGTGGAAGAAGCACGAATCCTGCCGCAGTTATCTAAATAATGTTTTTTTTATATATGTATTTTTTCATCCCTCTATGGACGCACCGCCACTGGTCTTGCCCCGAGGAAGACCACGGTCGTGAGCTTTGATTGTTTGTTTTACACTTCTTGCCATTACATGTTGATAACTTAATTCACGCGCGTCCGGAAGCCTGTTTTCCACCATCTGCGGAGTGCCCAGTTTCAAAACACCTAACAGTTCGGTGGTCTCAGATTCTGAGGGCTGAGACAAAACGTCGGTATTGGACGACTTGGGGACGAGACCGGCTGGAGCAACAGAGCCGATAAGAGAAAAACTGTTTTGAGACTTACAAATTACACTTAGGTGTTACCTGCCATCGAACAAATGTAGCCCGGCATCCCCAGAGACGTCCTGATGTGTGGTCGACCAATCGAAACCAGATCTCACTCTTATTACCTGCAGCAGAAGAGACGATTCTCTGGCGCCTTCTCAGGTTTAAGACTGAATTCTGAATTACTAGAGGAGGGTTGGTTTTACTCTGCAAACAGTTCAGACCCGTCACCGCCAATCAGAATTGTAGTCACCAGCCTTTACAGCACAATCTCCATTTCAATTACTTAACAAAGAAGGATTTGAAAAAGAAAAATCTAAAACTACTTAACTTTCCAATCGCATGTGTTGCACCGGCCATGACGATGAGCGTGCTGAAAAGCGAGCGGCGAGCAGCTCTGATGGCGCTAATGAGATGCTTATGAGCAGCTAAATGGATTTGCATGCCGCTAGACTCCCGTTATCCCGCCTAGCGTTCGGCGAAGCATTTTTGTTCGTCGACAGCTGGCCTCAAGGGAATATATCCACATTTTATAAGAGTGGAGACAATTGAACCGGAGTAATTACTGAGGTAGATGTGCGTGCACTAGTCTGGAGAAGTTATTAAGCAGCAACATAAACTACAGACTGATCAACATCCTTAATGAGGATGTCTTGAACGTGCCCAGAATGTTACGGGACTGACCACGTATCGCTACTTCACACCCTCGGCATACGAAAACTTAATTTGAGGAAAAATTAGATCGATTTTGGCCCGGTGTACTTTACGTGTGGTCTGGAAACAGACGTGCATTCAATATTCTTCTTCGTGAACTCTTCACTACGAGTAGAAAGCGTCCATCACTGTCCACAGCGCTGCCCAGTCGTTATGTAAATGAGTTAGCGGTACAGCTCGACCAATCTAAAACCCCTTTTCTTTCAGAAGCCACCGTCTCCTGGAGTGGGAAGTCTGGTCCGTGCAGATAACCAAGTGTTGTTGTCCACCGCGCATCAAAGACAGATCGCTGATTGAGTCTGCAGGAGCCGGGTGGCTAAAGATGAGCCCTGGCTGTAAATGCCCAAACAGCAATAAAGATGGACAAAAGTGACGATCTGAGACGTGAGTTTTCTCCGGGGGCCGGAGAGTGACGGTCTGGATTCTTTAGTGAGCCACAATCACCTTGATGTAACAACCAGAGTGTCAGAGTGTAACGGTTCAGCTCCATACCTTCCTTTTTGTATTAGTTGTTTTCATCCTGTCTCACTGAGGCCACATTTACACATCGCCGGGTATTTACAGAAACGAATATTTCTGCACCTCCGTTTTCAAAAATAACGTCGTACACACAAGGGTTTTTTCCAAAAAGTTCATTTTTATATGAACCCGCATAAATACGCCGTCCGCATACGTCCCATAGGACGCTCACGTGACGTGAAGCATCTTTAGTCTCACACTGTGACGTTTGACCACCTAAAACTCTGTTTGGCCTCGTTCACACGCAAACACAAAAACAGAGTTTTCAGAAATGATCGTTTTCCGTGATAAAACCTCAGTTTTTGTGTAAATGAAAGGCCTAAACGCATGAAAATATATGCGTTTTCCCATCGTGTAAACGGGGTCTAACGATCATGTCGTTCCAGATCCTGCTTCCCATCTTGTTAGTCCAGCTCCCTTCACCTGCCTCTGCTCACCTCGTTAGTCCCTCATTACCTTCACCTGGTCTTCATGCCCGTCTCACCTGTTGCCCATTCCCTCGTTAGTCCCCGTCTACTCAGGTTCCCTCACTTGCGCTTGACCTCTGCCAGATTGTTTTGTGTTATTCTTGACCCCCAGTGTTACAAAGTGTATTTATCTGTTCCTGTCCGTTTTGTTCCTGCCGGTACTTTGAGTAAAGTTAATTATTTTCCAGTTCTGTCTCCTGACTCGTGCATTTAGGTCCACCCTAATACTCCTGTGACACAGAGGGCTACTTACAGCTGAGCAGTAAATACATGAAGAGTTAAAGCTCATTGTGATGAATGTTTGATAAGAGTTCTGCGTTCTGTACACCTCTTTACACGGCACACTTAATACAAAACTTAATACAAAAAAGCAATCCTACGGAGCCTTCAGGTGGCCTAATGGTGCCATGAGAATAGTGTTGAAGAGACGAGTGCAAGTGAGATGTTTGTGGCTGCAGGACTCAAAGCATTCAAAGCAGTTTTTAGAAATCTAATGTACAAATTTATCTGCAGGGTTGATGACTCCGAAAATCAGATCATAATGTTTTTATCAAATATAAAATTCAGCACTACACGCTACCAGCCCCAGCTGTGGAGGCTGTCAATTTATAAAGCATGTGTAGTTCTTTGTTTTTTAATTTGTGGTTTTATATGTATTTTAATATATTTTGATGTGTTGTGCTATCTGGACCTTGAGTCTGTAATAAATAGTTTGAGTATACTCTGCTGATCCATCTTCTCCACGGCAGAAACACTTCCCGGCTCATAACACCTTGTTCTTTGGCTCCCCGTCGCTGTGTGTACAGCGTGTGAGTGAATAAAGTATGTACTTACATATTCACATTATTCCCAGGACGTACAGTAGTGTGTATGTGTGTGTCAGGTAGTATGTGTGTGTGGTTGGTTCAAGTCTGGATAAGATAACATAAGATTTTCTTTTTTTTGCAGAAACACAAGAGACAATTTTTGATTTTTGATTTAATTCTGTTCAAATCAAAATCTGAGAAGCAGCGACGGGAAAGCCAATAGAGTAATATCAAATAAAAAAAGATACTTATGTACTTTTCGATAAAATAAAAAAATCTGCTGCAATTTTAATAACGTGCTACTTTTTCATTTGAAGAAGTACTTTCCGCCGGAAAATGAAAACGCACCTTTTCCGACTATGTCTGGATTAAAACACAGATTTGCACTTCAGTGGCACTTAAATAACTCTTATTATGGTACTTTTGTAGTTTGACTATGTTGAGGAAATGTTACTTTCTGTATTCTTGTTGTTCTTAGTTTGTACTCTAGGTTGAAATGCACTTATTGTAAGTCGCTTTGGATAAAAGCGTTTGCCAAATGACATGTAATGTAATGTAAAAGTAGATGAAGAAGTAGCTGTAGGTATAAGGTAAAACACAACATTGATATTCTAGGTTTATACTCTACTTTCCTCTCTTTTGTGCGATGTTCTTACCAACTGCAGCTCCATTGTTGTTCCATTCCTTCTCCATTTTCCACGTTGCATCCAACCGTTCTAAATCAGTATAAGCTTGCATTCACACCAAATCAGGCGTTGTGAGCAGTGTGGGAGTGCCACTTATTGATGGTCAATTTAACACCAAGCGACTACACAACGAATGCCGTCTTTGTTCCCCCGTGGCAGGGCCGTAGGCTCTGGAACGCCTGGTGTGTGATTGACCAGCGGGCACTTCGTTGGGTGGCGTTTCTCCAAAGGGAGGACTGGCCTTCTCGCTGCGGGAATGTAGTTTTATTCAGCATTTCGTTCCTGAATGCGTATAGCAATTGAGTGCACAGTGCAGCACGCACACACAACATGTTATAGGGCACGCACACGCACGCACACAGTCAGCAACACACTGAGGACCTCTGACACTCTGCAGGAAGGAGCTGTAGAAATGTTGACGGTGCTGTCGTTTCTTTCTTTACCTGTTTTCAGCATGTGGGTGATGAAACGCAGATTGCAGCAGTTGTTTTTATCAACCGTACGTCTTGAAAGCTTTCAGGACCCTGTGAATGTCAAAGATCATTTACACAAGTTCAAAAACATATTCACCTTAGCTTTTGCATGTTGATGCTCTGCAATGTTTCTTTGAACATGTATTAATTGTACTTCTCTTGCTATGCACATGAGAAAACAAGATTTTAAACTAAATATTGATCATCATCCATCATTCAAAGTTCCAACGTGGCCCAATAGGGCCAATAGTTGTAATCTCATGTGGCCCTGATGGGATTTAAATGCCCTGCAGGATGTGTGGAAATGGATTATGTATCATGATCTAAGACACATAATACAAGTGGGAATGAAAAGGAATATTTTAATGAAATGCAGTATGTTAAACTGTAATCTTCACCTTGAATTAAAACAACTTAATATTCCTTAACAGTCCAAACATTGGAAAAAAAACTTTCCAATACAAGTTATTTCAACAATAATGGTTCTGATAATAATTTATTTGATGAATGATTGTAATTAATTGTTTTTGCCATAAAAAGTTCAAAAGAGAAATTATGTTGTCCACCAACATATGATTTGTCATCAATCAAGACAAAGAAAAGCAGAAAGTTCTCACAAATGTTGAGCAGGTAATTGTGCTTGATAAAATATTTAAACACTCAATTAATCATTAAAAACAGTTGCCAATTTACTTTCAGTTGATTAATGCTTTGAGTTTCAAGATTATTTATATATAACTCTACTAATTTTTTAAGAGAACACTACATAAACCTCAACAATTTTAACTCTAAAACTGTTGCTGTGTGTACAGCATGTGAGTGAATAAAGTATGTACTTACATATTCACATTATTCCCAGGACGTACAGTAGTGTGTATGTGTGTGTATGTGTGTCAGGTAGTATGTGTGTGTGTCTCAAGACAAAGAAAAGCAGAAAGTTCTCACAAATGTTCAGCAGGTAATTGTGCTTGATGAAATATTTAAACACTCAATTAATCATTAAAAACAGTTGATTAATGCTTTGAGTTTCAAGATTATTTATATATAACAACATTTTTAAGAGAACACTACATAAACATCAACCATTTTAACTCTAAAACTGTAAAAACACACACACACACATACAATATACTATATAGCCTACTGAAACTCTGAATCCTAAAGTAACATGTAATGGAAAACGCTTGCACACCACTACAGTCCCTGATAACATTACTGAAACAACCACCAGCCAACCAACACAATACCAAAGAATTACTACAGAAACAAATCAAAATCAATTTGAAGAAAAACATCATCAATTCAGAGTTCCCCATATAATAAACCCTCTAATTCCTATCCATATAACACTATTCCCTGGGGCCCAGCATGGATTCAAATCAGCCCATAAAGATGACTAACTGCACTGATTGGCTCAAGGCCAGCGACTCCTGGCATCAATAACCGAGCAAACGGGAGTGTTGATGAGGTTTTCTGCCGGATCGTCAACAGGTGGCAGGACGCCCGTCTGGTGTCGGCTCTGAGCTGTCGAGCGGAGCCCCTTCAAAGTCTGACTGTCGACTGTCTGTCAGTCTTACTGCCCCAGAGGAGCTGCAGGTCTCGGCTCCGGCGCCCAAATTAAGACTTACTCCTGTGGCCCATGACAAGAAACCAGCAGCAATGAGTCACTGCTTGTGTGTGTGTGTGTGTGTGTACTTTATTATTTCTATATAAGAGAGAGGTAGAAAAAAAAGAATCACAGCTAGATTCCCTCAGGAAACAGTGTGAGTGTAAACAGAGACAACCAAAGAAAAGAGAAGCGTATCCCTTCGCTGCAGATAGTTTGACATTCTCTCTCTTTAGTCTTTAAAATAACACTTTAAAATGCAGCATCCACTTGCTGATTGCCCAGTGCCCTTCACCCTGCATCATGCACTTTGCATGGTACAGTGATAATGCATATTTGTGTGTGTGTGTGTGTGTGTGTGGGGGGGGTTGGTGTGCCTGTGTCTCTTTTTGCGATTAGGATCGTGTAATCGTGTGCGTGGGTGTGTGTTTTTGTGTAACATCGGCTGTGGACAATTCATCTACATTAGCAAGAGATTAACCTCCTCACCTAACACATCCATCACTTGCACGTACGCACACACACACACACATGCACGCACACTGCCATAGGCAAGGGCAGTGCAGAAAACACACCCACTTGCACATGCAAATATGCAAAAACATAATGGTGCAGTGCAGATACAATCGTACACACACGTGCAAAATCAGGGACAAATATGTTTGATTTAAAGACCTTCACACCTTCCAGCAATCATACACACAACGGGATTTGCAAAGACATTCATCACGTCGGCCTTCTCGTCAGGGATTTTTCTTTAGCTGCTTAGAAAACAGATCCATTATGTAATACTGACGCCCCGATGCGATTAGCAGACGGGGCCGCTGCTATCTGGTGATTCTTGACGTTGGTCTCCTTTTCACGTGAAATCAGACGAGATGATTTACGGCAGAAGGGTTCACCGGTAGCCTGACGATGTCATCCTCATAATTCTAGTCAGAATGTGAGTCTGATCCGCTCCGTTGGGCTGTGATTATGGGGCGTGTTTCAACCCAAACAGGAGAGGAAATGCCTCTTCGCTTAATTGGATAGAGCTACAACCAATCAGAGCAACGGAGTACGTGACGTATTTTAAGCGACGCGTAGTTTTCGATCTACAAACGCCTTGATCGCGTTTCTCTGTTCCTCTTTCAACATGAATGCTCTGTCGAGGTCTTCTAAAACAGACTCAATGGCAGAATCTACTGTTTGTTGTAAAACAAATTCAAACCAAGCGCCTTGTTATGACGTGGTTGGTTACGTTACTGTTGATCATCTGTCTGTCATCGTATAAAGCCCGCTTTGACAATTTGATTGGTCCGGTCAATTCCTGACCGGAGATAATTTCTCCCCAATGGAGCGATGCCAGACCCAACTTCCCGGCTGAAAATGTTGAGGGCGGGGCTAAGTTCGATCTGGTATCCAGGCTAGTTCACCGGGAACTCTGCCTGAAAAGGCCTCATCCGCAATCCTGTGTCCAGGAAGCGAAGGAGGAACCCAGAGCATGTCGACGAATAGTAGTTCAGCATTTATCGATCCATTGGGGAAATGAGAAGATGATTAAAGAACATTTCAGCTAAAACATTTTCACTTTTAAGAGGCAGGAACTGGCTTCCTGAGCCATTAAACAAAAGCACTGCCTGCACAGATACTGTCCACGAGGACCAAAGAGAGACGCACTTCCGTATAAAAGTGAACGTCTGCTCAGGGTAGCTCGATATTGCAGAGCAACCACAGGACTATGTTAGGGTGTTTAACTTTAAAATAACGTATACGTATACAAGCTATGTCTTTCTTTTTGTTTGTCACAGAGGAAAGCAGTGTTCAGTGATCCCAAACACTCTCCATTATTCTCCTATTGAACAAAAGATAACTTTACACTTGGGGTACACACACACACGTGTTGACACTGACACAAACAAATTGTTTTCCCTCTGCAACAAGAACATTATTATTATCACATTAGATACATTGTCTCAGAGGGCGGAGACCTTTTTAAAGTTAAGTCCTGCACTTTACAGACCAGAAAATGAACTGAAAGTGAAACTTATTTCTAAAGATATTCATGTGAATAATAAGAAAAGGCTGGAAAGAAATATATTTAAAAAAAGCAAACTCTTTTAAACCATTTGGGTTTTTTATTGCATGACTGGGGGGAACAAATCATATCAATGAATTGAAATAAATGCTTTTTATAACTACATCAAAACATCTGTTTCAAACTCTTGAACAGCTGGCACCGTATAATCCAAGTCTCATTTATCCAGTCGTATGCTCACTAAAACAGAGCCTCTCAACAAGTATATTCAAAAGTGTTTCAAATAGGGAGGATTTTAACAAGATGTTTAGGAATTAAATTAAATGTGTCAAGATGTTTCCGTATTTCACTGATAACAGCCATGTCATCTGTCCAGGGAATGTTTTGTTGCTGCTGTTTGCATTCCTCCTGAAATGAGAGGAAAAAAAGAATCGTAAATTGGCTACACAACATTTTGTTGTGCAACACTGTGTAGCAAAGGTCATACATTATACTAGAATCCCCAAATTAACCAAATATCTCAATTAAAAACCGAACATAAATCATCACTGAGTGGGAAGAAAATACCAAATTGAGGCATCTGAGATTAAATAATGAACTCTATGCAGCCTTGAAACTAATCCTGATGAAACATCCACATTTTACATTACATGTCATTTAGCTGACGCTTTTATCCAAAGCGACTTACAATCCTGTTACATTCATACACTGTAGACGCAGCTACAGGGAACAATTCAGGGTTAAGTGTCTTGCTCAAGGACACATCGACTAGGGCGGGGTTTGAACCTCCAACCCCGTGATTAAAAGACGGGCCTTCTACCCACTGACCCCACATTCTAGCAACATATAATACACAAGACCTTAGGAATAAAACATTATGCAACCATCATCACAAAATGTTAGCGTATTTCTTCTCAAAATATATATTAAATATACAACCAAAGTCAAATGACAGAGTGCTCCTTCCCTTCTTGTGTTGTGATGAACTTGAAGGACCCATGGCAAACATGTAATACGTCTTTTCTTTTCTTTGTCATCCATCATTTTGCACATTGTCTATGATTTTGCACATTGTCTATATTTTATTTAATTTACACTGCTGTATTTCCATATATGTTGTGTGTGTATATATATTATTTTGTATTTTATATTTCACTTGTATAGTTTATGCACAGTCACGTTTTCTTTCTTTCTTATATTTATATTTTATTCTTGTGTGTTTAGTTTATCGGTGCTACTGTGTCCACAAATTTCCCCTCGGGGATTACTAAAGTATATTTCTATTTGATTCTATTCTATTCTATCACTGCATGAGCTGCAATTGGGTGCTTGTGATTGGGGATCCTCTGGACCCCCAATACGTTTGTATTTTTTTTAAGTATTAAAACAGAAACAGAAAAAAAAAGGTCCCAAAGTCATGAGCAACACATTGATTGACAAAGTCGTGTAAAACGTGACTGATAGCACAAAGCGCATATTTAATATGACAGAGAGGTCGGTCCAATGAGGATTAATAGAGTCCAAACCAAGCCGTACACACACACACAGCCGTACACACACACACACACATGGAGATGAGGACAGAAAATGGTGGATTGTGAAGTTTAACAAAAGCAACGAAAAAATGGGACAGAAGCAGCATATATTAATGCTAATGATGTCTGCAATTACACACACACACACACACACACACACACACTTTCTCCCCAACTCCTTCGCTTCATCTCAGAGACACATATAGACACACACACACACACACACACACACAGACACACACAGTACTTTTGTTTCTCGCACTTTGTAAAAACCTTAACTCTTTCTCCATTTCATGTAGAGAGCAGAAACATAGATTCGGTTTATCAGCCTGATTGGCTGAGTTGCCTTTGGGAGAAAGACAGTCAAGGAGGAAGAGAAAGAGAGAACACAAGACAGAGAGAAAAGAAGAAAGAAAAATAATCAAGTAAAGAGAGAGAGAGAGAATATGAGGAAGGAGAAAAGATGGAGCAATGCAGATTCCTGGAGAGGCAAAGAGGGAAAGACGAGAGAGGGAAGCCAGAAGGTAGTGAAAAAGAAGGGATGCAGGGAAGGAGTGAGAGAGTGAGAGAAGAAATGATGCAGAGAAGGAGTGACAGGCCGGGGGAGCAAGGGATGGAGGGATTAAGGGACCAAGGGAGTACACAGAGAGAAGGAGGAGGAGAGAAAGACAGAGAGGTATTGTACTGTGTGGCAGTCGCTGTTTGCTTTGGTTGCTGCGGCAACCGTGAGAGAAAGAGAGAGTGAGAGCTGATAAGTTAACCAGATGGTTAGAGACCGAGAGAAGCGGTGTGTGTGTGTGTGTGTGTGTGTGTGTGTGTGTGTGTGTGTGTGTGTGTGTGTGTGTGTGTGTGTTTCCTGACTGAGGCTAACTTTAGGGACACATTTCAGACTAAAGAGCCTTTATTTGGGGACAAAAGCCGTGTCTGTAGTTCAGGTTGTGACAACAAACAACACGTTGTTTTAAGTCTCATCTAAATATCTGCTGTCAGATGTTTCATCTCTTCACATTTGTTCAGGACGGAACTCTGGGACACAAGTCCTCTATTACAATTTTATTCAGGGTTTTTTAGTCTGTTTTTTTTTAGTCTTCCTCTTTCCTTTTTTTGTGCCTATGCCCATTGCTTATTTATAAGAGATGTGTGGCCGGTGCCAAGGTGTGTGTGTGTGCGTGTGCACATACTCGTGCGTGCGTTCGTGTTTCAGAGTGTGCAGGTCGTTGTCAAGGCCAACTAGAAAGAGAATTTTATCAGTTTAATTTGAAAGTGAGAGTGTGTGTGTGTGGGGGGGGGGTCTTTGTGAAGGAGGACCAGGAGGAGATGAAAGAAAAAACTTCTTTTTCTTTTCATGAAGATTCATTTTTATAACCCGAAGGCCTTAAGTAGCGAGAGAGGGAGGAACGAGAGAGCTGGGGTGAAGGTGAGAAATTAAGCAAGTGAGGAGCGAAGGAAAAAAACTCAAGTGAAGGAAATAAGGAAGGATCACTGTAGGAATTAATGAAGAAGAAAGTGAGTTTAAATGCTTGCTGGTGGTTTAACTAAATAAAAACACAGCTTTCTGTGCAGATTTTCACATCTAACTGGTGCACAGGTGGCAGAAGAATACTCTTTTTTCCCTAAATCTCTGGCACATCATTGTCTCTCACCTCGCCCCGAGGCCGGTGATTGGCCGGTGTGTTTGGTGGCGCCTGTGTGCGGCCAGAGGGACCGAGACTCTGCTCTCTGCAACACAGACACGAGCAACCGCCTGAGCAACTTCTCAGAGTCCACCACCAAAACACGTGCACGTGGTTTATCGTTATGTAGCTCAGGATCCTGAAGATAAACCAATGGAATCACAGGAACTACAGTACAATGATCCGTGTTACGTATGCGGAGCCTTCGTGCTCGTCTTCGGGCCTGTAGGTGGGTGCTGTGCCGGAGGTTGCATGACACCTTAAAGTTTACTCTGCAAAACAAAGCCAATGAATTAAACTTTCTAATTGGCTCGTTATAGCAGCGTTGTTTGTGATCTAAGGCATACTATGTGATTAATCTTCGTTATTTTAGAGTAAACTTAGAACCCTGAAGCAGTTATTGTTTAGTGGTCATAGCATTCGACGACTTAAAAGCCTTTATTTATTTTTTTATCATCTCAGAAAAAGATATTTCTTATTTGTCTGCGTTAATGCACTCCTACTTTTAGGAAAAAAAGTTCTGCAAAACGGAACTGACAATCCACAGTTATGTGTAATTAGACAGCTTAAGAATTAATGTTTTAGCCTATTATTAGAGAGATTTAATGCATAAAAAAAAGTGTGTGTAGTGGACACCACAAAATCCATTTGCCAAATAGAAACACCGCTAAGCGACCAAAATAGCAAACATTGCAGTTCATTTATGTCATAAAGTTCATTTTTAACCATTTTAATTAGTTGTTTATTATTTAGATGGAGGTCATTGTGACCCCTTTTTTGGCTTCTCACTTTTATTTTCTCCTCATTTGTGCCCAAATAAACCAAATTAAACTAAACGTCAACATTACTGATGGATTATAAATTATGCTGATTATTGTAACATCTGTTGACACACTTCATAGATGACTCAGTCATTGAGCGGTATAGTTGCATCAAATTCAGGGAACACACATACAAAAACACCCATACAAGGAATATTTATATATCTATAAATGCACACATGCACACGCCAGCAGAAATCTAGTGAAAGACAACTTTGTCTGCAAGAGAAGAAGTAAGAGAGGAGGGGGAGGAAAGAGAGACGAGCTAAACAATAAGGAGGATAAAACGGGAAAGTGGATGAGGGTATAAGCCTTTTAGGAGAGAGAGAGAGAGAGAGAGAGAGAGAGAGAGAGAGAAACTGAATCGGTTCTTTTGAAAGCGAGATAGAAAGAAGAAGAGGGCGAGGAAGATGGAGACTGGGAAGAGGGTTAAGCAAATAGATAGAAGGCAGATGTTTGTAGATGAAGAATGAGAGAAAAATAACACGAAGGCAGAGATAATGGGGGAGTGAAAAAAAGGAGAAGCTGCACAGAATGAGAGTGTGTGTTGACAGTATGGCAGCAGTAGCAGTAACATTCCTGGCTGAACAGATCAGCTGGCCTGAGGAGAAAGACAAACACAGGAGAGGAAACCACGTCTAGACTTCTAGACACACACACACACACACATGCACAATATTATGCGCCCACATACACACTAGTTAGACAAGGTGGGCTACTGCCAGGCACTGCCAATAACCCAGTGTGTGTGTGTGTGTGTGTGCTGGGGGGGGGGGGGGGGGGGGTAGAGATAGGGTGCAATGAAGGGTCCAGGAAAAGACTGAGGAAGAGGTGGGAGAAATGGGCAGACGGTGTTACAAGGGGACAACGGTTTAGTCGTTTTGTGAATGTTGCTTTGTGGATATCAGAGATTTTATAGTACAGTGATAATGTGGAAAAGTACTAAAAGTAAACAACAGTGAAGGTAACTGAACACTGAAGGTGCTGAGCAATAATATTTATATTTTGGGTTTATTTGGGCACAAACTCTGTCAAATTCATTGAATGTATTTTAACTCTAAATCTGTCCTTCTGGTCACATGACATCTATCGTTCTGTCCATCCTGGAGAGGGATCCTCCTCTGTTGCTCTCCTGAAGGGTTCTTCCCTTTTTTCCCCTGAAGGATTATTTGGGAGTTTTTCCTGATCCGATGTGAGGTTTTGGGGCAGGGATGTCTATGTGTACAGATTGTAAAGCACTCCGAGACAAATTTGTAATTTGTGAAATTGGGCTACACAAATAAACTGAATTGAATTGAATTAATATGATTTTATGATTTCTCTTGAATTCAGGACTAATCGGTTACTTTGAGTCCCGTGTCTTTATCAATATGTTACTTCATCACTGATTTGATGATGAAATCACTGCATCACTGTATGGACTGCTCTTTATGACAACCCCTCGATAGTCAAGCTTTAGTGCTTGATCTTATTGTTTCATCAGCCATAACCGCTTGAAATAACTTGCGTGCACCTTGCTTATACTTTAGTTAGAATGTTATATGATTGTAGATTGCACAACTCAGAAGCAGGTCTTCAGCAACTAGGCTGCATGAAGACTGTGAGATGTGAACGGTCTTAAGCTCGTAATATTTCTGCAAAAGGTCAAGAGTAAACATGCACGCTCGAAAGGGTCGGCACAAGGAAAATATGAGGGAAGCAAGAAGTTTATTTAGCATTTCAGTCTAGATGCTCTGAATTAACTGGCAACATAACATGTATTATATGTGTTATTACATTGGTTCCAAACAAAACCATATCCTGAGTGGTGTGACGGCTTAACCAATCTCCATGACAACTGAGCCAACTCCATCCGCAGCTGAAGGCCGTGAGATGCATCTGAAAGTTCTGAAAGATTTCCAGTATGTAATCAAACTTTTATTACAGACTCAAGGTCCAGATATACAGAACATTCAAATAGAATAAAATACATGTAAAACCACAAGTAAAAAACAAAGAACTAAACATGCTTTATAAATTGACAGCCGTACCAGTGTCTCCACAGCTGGGACTGGTAGCGTGGGGTGCTGAATTTTATATTTGATAAAATTCATAAACTCGACAGATACATTTGTACATAAACATTTTTTTTAACCACTTTGAATGTATTGAGTCCTGCAGCCACAAACATCTCACCTGGACTAGTCCTCTTCAACAATGTTCTCATGGCACCATTTCCTAGTTAGACCACAAGTGTGCCGTGTGAAGAGGTGTACACTGTGCTTTAAAGAGAGACATCTGAGGACCATGTGCTTTTGATTTGTTCAATTTGTTTAAATAATGAACCTTCAAGCTCAATATGTTTCATTTGTGAATGTGAAGCTTTGACATACAGAAAGGCAGCAAGTGAAAACCTTGCAAACTGACTCATTTAGTGAAGTTAATCTACCTTCAATATAAAAAAAAAATGAATTTCTATTGTGACAAATGTGTCTGAATGCAACTACCTTGGCTGAATCCATCCCACGGAATGAGTTTAAGGAGCAGTTAACACATTCATACAGTCAGACCTTCATTTTGAAAACACTGCCCTGTTATTTATTATCCAACAGCCTTTTGTCATTTAAACTGGTATTTCATATTTAAACAAAGGTCATAATAATATATAGCTATCATTTTGTTGATCACCTAGAAAGAATGGGATTAAATAGGTAATCGGGTGACAGTAAATGTTATTTAGCTGCTGTGCCATCTCTGCCTCCCTTTGCCCACTTCTCCACAAAGTGTGACAGTCGCTCTGTAATAAGAAACAAAGACACACATTTTGACATTTGAACCAGGTGCAGGTTCTCCTGATAAATCTCATTTCATAGCCTTGGTCTATTCCTCAGTAAACTGTCGACTCTAAAGATCTACACCCTTTAAAAAGAATATAGAGAAAGCAAAAAGAGGGCTGACCCCGAGTCTTATCAGGTCAATATTGGCTAGAGTGAGACTTCTCTAGAGGGGAGACGGCACATCGGGGTCTCATGCTCACTGTCATTAAAAGAAAATGTCACCGACCTATGAACTAACCTTGTGGGATGGAGCTGTGTGGCCGTCCAAGCCGTCTCTGGGAGAGTGGCAGGTCAAACAGGATGTGCACTGATTGTTAATTGGTCTCAGGTATCACCAAAGTTCATTGAGCTGCAGCACCTGGAGTAGAAAATGGACTTCCTGTGACACTTCAACAAGTTTCCCAGAGCTGACCTGTGACTGTGCGTCACCTCCCTCCTGCTGCTTGTTGTGTTCACGTGTGTTTCCACTCACAGCCGAGTCATTTAAAAACAGATTATAATGAGCATGAAAGTGTCTGTATGTTCTAAATAGATTTACTACACTCACAAAAACAATTCAAGTCTTCTTAGAGGTGACTCAATTAAATATTGTTTGATATATTTAAATAAATCAATTACAAAACGAAGATATTTATATTTAATGGGTGTAAAACAAAATGTAGGAATACTTTCATTTATTAGATTTATTTAGGTTACACTCACAAAAACGATTCAAGGTGACTCAATTAAATATTGTTTGATACATTGAAATAAATCAATTACAAAACGAAGATATTTATATTTAATGGGTGTAAAACAAAATGTAGGAATACTTTCATTTATTAGATTTATTTAGGTTACGCTCACAAAAACGATTCAAGCCCTTCTTAGAGGTGACTCAATTAAATATTGTCAACTCCAAAGACCCCAATGAGGATAAGCGGTACTGAATAGAATATTTAATTTCCAATTTATATTTTGAGTTGGAAAAACAGAAATTCATTTCATGAATATCGTTATTTTATTTTAGATGTGTTTGATAAAAATGAGTTGGACTAACTTAATTACATTGTATTGCACTGATGTGATAAATTTGAGTTGGAGTTGCATATAATTATTGGATGGAAAACCTGCCAACACTTTAATTGAGTTCATCCATTGAGCCATTTCTTTGAGTGTAGTAACTTATTTACACTCGGCAACATGCTTTCATTTTGTGAAAACTAGCCGATGCTGACTCTGCTCCCCAGTGGTGTTGTGTACATTACAGATGAGTGATATGACCATATGTATAATATAGTGAGACAATATAAATATGCCTAGGGTGAGAGATTTGCTCATAAAACATGTCCCATGATGGCTTTGACTTTAATGCATCTGGCTTCAAAGGGAGGTTGTGGCAACGCTGCAAATCAATGAGCAAGACTTTTATGGCAACATTGATTTTATATGATTTTTACATTCATTTGATTAAGTACTTTAATTTGTCAGGTTTTTGATTTGCTGGATAATCCAGAAAAAAACTCCATCATTGGCTGCAAAGAGGAGAAGGTTCCTGATGCAGGAGAAGGTTCCTGATACAGGAGAATATTCCTGATACAGGAGAATATTCCTGATACAGGAGAACGTTCCTGATACAGGAGAACATTCCTGATACAGGAGAACATTCCTGATACAGGAGAATATTCCTGATACAGGAGAACGTTCCTGATGCAGGAGAAGGTTCCTGATACAGGAGAATGTTCCTGATACAGGAGAACGTTCCTGATACAGGAGAACGTTCCTGATGCAGGAGAAGGTTCCTGATACAGGAGAATATTTCCTATAGAGGAGAAGTCCTGATAGCAGGGAGAATGTTCCTGATACAGGAGAACGTTCCTGATACAGGAGAACGTTCCTGATGCATCAGAAGGTTCCTGATACAGGAGAATATTCCTGATACAGGAGAACGTTCCTGATACAGGAGAACATTCCTGATACAGGAGAACATTCCTGATACAGGACAACGTCCCTGATACAGGAGAACATTCCTGATACAGGAGTACGTTCCTGATACAGGAGAACCTTCCTCATACAGGAGAACCTTCTTGATACAGGAGAACCTTCCTGATACAGGAGAAAATTCCTGATACAGGAGTACGTTCCTGATACAGGAGAACGTTCCTGATACAGGAGAACCTTCCTGATACAGGAGAACATTCCTGATACAGGAGTACGTTCCTGATACAGGACAACCTTCCTGGTACAGGAGAACGTTCCTGATACAGGAGAACCTTCCTGATACAGGAGAACATTCCTGATACAGGAGTACGTTCCTGATACAGGAGAACCTTCCTCATACAGGAGAACCTTCCTGATACAGGAGAACATTCCTGATACAGGAGAACGTCCCTGATACAGGAGAACCTTCCTGATACAGGATAATGTTCCTGATACAGGAGAACCTTCCTGATACAGGAGATACAGGAGAACCTTCCTGATACAGGAGAACATTCTTGATACAGGAGAACCTTCCTGATACAGGAGAACCTTTCTGCCCACTGCTATAAGCCTTTATAATAAATCACCTCTGGATCTGGCCCTCCTTCAATTGAATCAACATCCATAACCCGAGCACCACTGAAGTCGTTTACTTAGTTTATTTGATACCTATTATATTTCACTGTATGTACTTTATATACAGTGTATATGCTTTGCATTTTGGGGCATTTTCTTTCTTTTTATTTCATTTTATTTAATGTAATATGTTCTGCTCTGCTATTTTATTGTGTTGTATATAATAAGGATTTTTCATACTTAACATGTTTATGTTTACTCGGTAACCTTGTTTGCTGCTGCAACAAACACATTTCCCCCCGGTCATGAATAAAGTATATCTATCGATCTATTATACGCAGTCATTATGGTCCCAGGACTCATTACGAAACATGCAAAATATTGTTCCAAGTACTCCCATTTCCATTGGCACACTTTGATAACGGATTGGATTTGAAATTAAACAAACAACTATAAGTTGAATAAAGACTAAATATAATGTATTGGCAGCAGTGGCACAACATGTTGAATTGAAAAAGAGAGTTCCAGAACAATGCTCGATGTATTTAAATATTGCTGCAATGAAAGCAGAATCATCCAACTGGACTAATGGAGAATGAAAAGAAGCGGAAGATGTGCGCGCGCTCGGGGACGCGCACGTTGCGCCGCTGCTTCTTGACGGAGTGACGCGCTGTTAATTCATCGCCCGCTGCGGCTCGGCTGAGACCGCTGCAGATGAATGGCTTATTGATAAATGTAGCCTTTCTGATATTTTGATGTGCTAGTTTTATGGATACCCATTTAAATGTCAACACAGGACACCAGACAATCTATTGAGACACGGCTGAAGACTCACCAACAGGAGCCAAGCAGCTGGTTACAAGGGTCTCTCTCTCTCTCTCTCTCTCGCTCTCGCTCTCTCTCGCTCTCTCTCTCTTTTTTTTTTGCTATATTTTATATTTTTTGCTATATTTTATATTTTTGATGTCCTGTTAAAATTTGTACTTAATACTGTTAATACTGTAAATGCATAAACTTTACCACACTTTTTTGTACAGTGCTTTTAAAAATATATTTTTCACATTTCTATTACTGTTATTATTATTATTATTATTATTATTATTATTATTATTATTATTATTATTATATGTTTGTTCTGTATCTCTGTGACTCGGAGAGCCCTGCAAAAACAATTCCGATGTGTCTGGACTGCTGGTCTAGCCACAGATGGCAAATGAAAAACCTTGAACCTCTCTCTCTCTCTCTCTCTCTCTCTCTCTCTCTCTCTCTCTCTCTCTCTCATTATTTTCAACACATTCTACAGTTCTTATTTTAGTTTGTAAGATTAGATTCTTGGGGCATTTCATAATTGTGTTTGATAGACAGAGACTACGTGGGGATATGGAGTATGAAAATGCCTTCAGTCTCTAAATGTTCCGTTTCCTCTCTAGCCTAATTTGTTTGTTTTCCTCTTGGTGAAGTACAATGGGATATTTGTGGTTTTAATGTCTCCTTTGTCTCATAAAACAGTCAATTATAGTTCAAATAAACATTACTATTTTTTCCTGCTGAATTCAGTATGGCCATTGTCATAATAACACCAATAAACCAGTGACCATATAATAAAAGCCAATCTGTTTTTCTGGAAACCTACTGAGGCAACGACAAATCACGCGAACATTACAAATCAATTTAATCAACTTTAATCAACTCAAAGTGACATAGGCTGTAATATTTGATGCATGCTTGGAACATAAAATCAACATGTAATAGCCTTATAACTCAGTGATTTTAGCTATGTGTCTTGGCGGTATGAGTGAATGCGTTACCTTTATCACGTTGCATTTCAATACTTTTGAAAAAGACACCTTAATTAAGAAGAATCGGTATTAAAGCTCCCAATAGTCCTGTTTTTTCAATCTGAAATCATCGATTCATCTCTTGTCACAACGGCTTGGTTCAAGGGTGACACATGGGTTGTCCGTCTGAAGGGCGGCACTGTGTCTTGCAGATGTAACTCACCCTATAATTAATTATTTTGCGAAGATATTAGAAAGTATGGATTAAATATCCGAGACGTTTATGGGTTTCCCTGCGAATCCTGCAGTTTACATTCAAGTCTCTGCGCCCATAAACGATGTGGCTTTAACAGCCTTCTGCCTCCTCAATCAAATTATTTTCATCACCCTCAGAAATTAGTTTTTTATCACTTTATCCATTGAGTGACACACTATTGCATCCAGGTAGCTTTGATGATGTTCATAATAAAAGAGATCCACTTCAGAGATTAACGAAATGACGGTTAATGTCTTCAGCCACGCTCGTCTGCATGTTGACGCCGCGGCGCTCGCAGTTAAATGGCAACATCAGCACGCTAACACGCTCACATGACAGCGCTAACATGCTGTTGTCGACGGGTGTCACATCCATCACCTTCCCCATCTGCTCCCGAGCCGAGCACACAGAGTGCAGCTCGGTCTGAGGGGGAGGCCGTTAGTTTTTACAGGTATTGGGTGATAAAAACAAACATTGGATATGATCACAGTTTTCTGTTTCCGATGATAATGTCGCTCGATTGAAATGTTCCCCAACTTGATACGATTAATTAGGGTGACCAGATCTGAGCGATTAACATCTCTCTTATTCTGCCTGTTTTGTGATATACATGCCTAAAAGGGGGATAACTTTCGTGGATCTGGCAACACTGAGATCAGTCGACCAATGACTGTTCAGGTGGAACGTAAGGGAGATACCATTTACAAAACTTACAAAAAAACGAGTAAATACTAGTTTGTGAAAACCCAGAGAAACGCAAATATCCGACGAAGCAAAATCCCGGACGTTTTTGGAAACCCAGCCGGACGCTTTTTTTTGGTCTCAAAAAAAGGACATGTCGCTATCGCGAGCAGCTATCGTGTATCGTGTATCGTTGATTTTTCATTTTCATTAGATTTAGTTTAGTTTACTTTTAGTTTAGTTTAGTGTATCCTCAATTAAGAGGTTGTTGGTTGAAAAAGAAAAAAGCTAAATGTATCTAACATTTGCACTATCTCTTTGTGTACTTGCCTTAAAAGAAAAAAATATATATATATTTTTTTTTTTTAAAAGGACATGTCCGGGGGAAACCGGACGTCTGGTCACCCTAGATTAATAATATAAGGGATGTGGACGTCAGCAACAAATTTCATGGCAAGTTTCATCACCAAAGTCACCTTTGTCTCCAAGGGAACGGGAATGCCCGCACGCAATCTCAATTCCTCCAATAGCCTGCCTCTTCTGTGTGTTATGTTAATACAACAATACTCACCGTACCGTTAAATATGAATGTGCAGGCCTTCACAAAGGGCATATTGTACATAAGTGCAGTATTTGTTCCAGCCCCGTTCATGAGACCAGCAGCGCTGCCAAGGCGAGCTTTCTGAAGGCTAAACTTGTGTGTGGTCTCTGCCGACAGGCCCTACCGCCCACTCCCCTGACACTCGGGTGAGATATGAAGAGAGACGGAGTGCTGCAGAGGAAATATCTCTGTGTTGACACTCTGAAACACTCACACACACACACACTGTCTTTATCCCTTTCCTTTCCTCCCCTCTGCATCTCTCCACCATCTGCTGCCCACCATTCTGCTACACTTCTCTCTGAGGGAGAGACCTTTAACTACCTGAAGATAGATAGTATTTTATCTTTATCGGAATGTGTATGTGTAAATGGAGCATGCTACATCTCTGCAGCAGGTTATTGCACATTATGGGAGCAGGAATACAGTGCTTCAGCAGGAAATCTTAATTTCTCAATAGCCTGGAATACAACAGCTAAGTGTTTATGTTAACCTCACAGTTATTCCCATGGCGATGAAACGTTAAATACTGGCAACGTGCCTAGTGCGCCTCATCTAGAAACGCTCTGTGGGCAGTCACACACCGTTTATTTCCTATTTCTTTGATAATTCAAGGTCATTTAGTGTCCAGGTTAACTGTTTGATCTCTCCGAAGGAGGTGACATTGAAACGTTTAGTAGTGAGAGCGTGACAAATGCTCTGTTGTTTGGGCCTTGGCTGAACAGTGAGCTAGATTTGCACTGGGCTACAGTACAAGGTGGAAAGTAGTCTGGCACCAGAGGAGGAGGAGGAGGAGGAGGAGGAGGAGGAGGAGGAGGAGGAGGAGGAGGAGGAGGAGGAGGAGGAGGAGGAGGAGGAGGGACTACTGATTTGGATCTCGGCTTGAAAAGCTGAAGAATCCCTTACTTGCAGTAGTGCAGATGGCCAAACAGCAGGTTTTATAACTGTTATTGTTGACGTATTGGAAACTGAAAAATAAAGTTTTGGGGGAATTTTTGAGAGATTCAAGATCTGTTACATATTTAAATATGTAAATACACGATGTAAAAGTACAGGATGATTAGCAGGATGTGTTTAAAGTAACTAAAATATAAGTATGCACTGGCTACAATCGGTGCAGTCAGTGTTATATAAGGTGTGTGTTATTGAGTGTTATTTGATATTGGTGATGTATTACTGTTGAAAGGATTAAGGAAATGTTGTACGCTATCCAGGTATAATTATTTAGAATTCATGGTCTCCTGCCAAGTTTTATAGTGTGGTGACATTGTTGCCTAAAATAAAGACCACATTTTTAATTGATGATAATAATAATAATAATAATAATAATAATAATAATAATAATAATAATAATAATAATAATAATAATATGTGTAATTCATACCTAACTGGGAAAAGAAAAATATTGCAACTGCAGGCTATTATAACCGGTTAGAAGATGAGATGTACCAGGATATTGGAGGTTTACCTCCATGCTAAACACGTCCATGGGGGAAAGCCTTGAATGAACGTATATATTGTACGGTGGTTTAACATACAGTATAACAATACATCATATTTAGCAATGAAAATCTTAAGCTGCAAAAATAATACATAATTGAGGAGGCTGTGAAATAAATGTAGTGGAGGAAAACTCAACGATATATTATGAAGTACAAGAATTAAGAGGCAGAAAAATGAACAACTTGAACTACTGCTGAAGTGCAGCAACCGTATGTACTTCTACCATCAGTGTTGTGTACCTGTGTGCTACTTTGTGTACTTTCCAGATGCAACTTGAACTCAGTCTGTCAAAACATTTGCTCCTTGCCAGCCAGTTGCGATACCTGTCCTTTACACAGGATTGGGGTTGTACAGGATGTATGGCAGTTAGTTCCACTTCCTCAGGGAGCGTTGTCAGCAGCAGCTCTGGCTGCCGGCGCCGAGAGGAGTCGGCCAGCAACCTTTGGTAAATCACATGTGACGGCTCAACCGTCACAGCTCACTGTCTCCGGCCAAACTTCGCAGCCATTTTGTGTCCTGCGCTGTGAGCGGTCAGTCAGGCGGTCCTCGCCTCCTACTTCCCTTCGCTCATGCGGAGCAAACCGTTTTCTGGACTATTTGGAAAGTTTGGTCAAATGTGTTCATTAGCTTATGATTAACCCGTTTGCCTTTATTGCCCCCGCGGGCAATAATAAGTTGCTTGGCAAGCATCTGAACTTTAACTGCCAGCTCCACAAAAGAGTACATTTGTTTTGCTGTTGCGCTTCAGAGGTGTGTGTGTGTGTGTGTGTGTGTGTGTGTGTGTGTGTGTGTGTGTGTGTGTGTGTGTGTGTGTCTGGCACTCCTCAACGGCTCACCGCCGATGAACAGAGGTCAGACGGGAAATGTTGATGATGAATAGGGCCTGTCGGCACATCTTGATTAAACGTTTTATTAACGTAAAATCGCCGGTCGTTGGGATGTCCTTTACAGTCGTTGCCCGTTTAGCAGATAGACCTATAGATAAAACTAATGTAGTCTAATAAGGGAATAAATCCTACCTCCATGAAGGTTTTAATGGTCAACTTCTTCTGAAACTATTTTAGAGAGGCGTTGATTATACCGCCGGTCACTGACTTCAATAACGACCGATACCGCTGTGTTTTTTTTTAATATACCTCATCGCATACTGGTGGCTGGAAGGCACGGGACGCAGACCAGTGTCAGAATTGAGCACTTTGCACTCACAACGACCCTCAGTACCCACCTGTCTGTGAGGGTTTGAGACGCTACGACAACATCGCGCTACTTACGCGTCTTATTCTCATCAAGAGGCCACTTTAAAGTGTTTGAAGGAACGGACAATGCTTTTCTCTCCGTGTGTCTTCTTGCTGTTTACTGACGTTTGGGCGTTGTGGTTCAAACCCTCGTCCCACTTGAGCGAGATTGGAAGAAGTGCATTCCGCCGCCGCGACACGGCAAACTAGAAATTCAACTGTTCGTGTTTGATCTCCTGGGTCGGCTCTCAGAGAAGCGATTTGATGACCGGGCAGATGACATTTTAAATCCGCACAGGCAGAATAATTTGCGTGAGTGGTGACTGAGACGTAATCCAGTCTCCTGAAGTGCTCTTCGGGAAAGCACTTCTTCAAAAATAAAATGATATTGCAGTAAGATGCAAGTGTGTGAATGTGAAGCAGAGTCGGTCTCCACTGCAGTAGCTTATGACAGCATGCCACACCATTTTGTAATCTCACAATACTACATGCCTACTGTACGTCTTTAAGTTGTTATGTCGCTTGGCTGCTTTAACAATGTTTTTTAAGTATTATGCGGAGTCTGTTTTTGTAATAAGGATACATTACAGTGGATTGATAGACAGAGGTAACAAGTGTTTGTGGGGGGGGGGGGCAGGCGGTGGAGAAAGGGAGTATGTGCAGAGAGAGAGAGAGAGAGAGAGAGAGAGGGAAGATGACGGAAAGACAGACAGAAAATGCCTCTCCATCTCTCAAGCCTAAGGTAGCGTTGTGTTTTCCAATCTCTGCGTGTTTGTGTGTGTGTGTGTGTGTGTGTGTGTGTGTGTGTGTGTGTGTGTGTGTGTGTGTGTGTGTGTGTGTGTGTGTGTGTGTGTGTGTGTGTGTGTGTGTGTGTGTGTGTCAAGATATGGCAACAGTGCCATCTAGTGCAAATACTCATTTTGGAAACTGTTTTAAAGTCGCGTCCACTGTGTTAGGTGAGGAGAGTAAAGATTTTGTACATTTTGACAAAAAATAAAACATTGATTCTGCAGATACTTGAAACTTGCTAAGGTGGGTAATGTATCACCGAGACATTTAATCAGCCTTATTTTTTATTTTATTATCAACTTGCATTATCTTTAGATATACTGCAGCTGAAAGCAGAGACTGTTTAGCAGCTGTCCTTCATGGTGCGTTCAAGGATGCTCAGAAATGTGACAATTCCTAGACTCTCTTCGCCATTGGATGTTCAACATCCTTAATATGCTCCGATAATAGAGATTAGGTTTTACACCAGGGAACAACAAATATCTTCAGTGTTTATAACATTGTAGTAACATACTTGTATGTATTTATCTTCAATGTGACCTCTCAGAACTTCCATTCAAATAATTTAGTGTTCTACCTCTTAGTATGTCAAACCTAAGCGGTGTTTATGTGCAATCACTCATCGATAGACTGTGGCTTGGTGTGTCAACCAAGTTTACTCTGAGCCCTGTTACTTGCAAGAAGAAAATGCATGCAGAAAACTGAATGAAAGGAGGGAAGAAGTAAATAAGAGGACGGATGAGATGAGTAACATCCATTATCGTTTTGTTTTACTGATTCTTTTACAAATTAATCAACTGAAAAAAATACAGAATATATTACTTTTTTTTTCAGATGCACAAATCAGTGTTTTTTTCATCCATAATTCAACATATGTTAAGCTCAATGTGTGGAAGGTGAAATGGGTCTAGAGAGCTCACTGTGGGTCGCGTCATGGCCAATACCTGGTTCACTTTATCAGGTCAATAAAAAAATCTCTATTTACTATCATTTAGGTATTATTATTATTTTAGAATAGAAGAGAAATATACTTTATTAATCCCCAAGGGGAGATGTGTGGACACAGTAGTACCAATAAACTAAACACACAAGAATAAAATATAAATATAAGAAAGAAAGAAACAGTGACTCTGCATAAACTATACAAAGTGAAATATAAAATACTAAATTATATATATATATATATATATATATATATATATATATATATATATATATATATATATATATATATATGCACAACATATGTGCAAATACAGCAGTGTAAAATTAAATTAAATTAAATATTGACAGTGTGCAAAAATACATTTTAAATGACAGATTGAAAAGTGAATGGAAAAAAAGGCATTTGAGAAGCTGGAAGCAAAGAGTGCTTTTCTTTTTTTTCTGTGCAGAAGGTTGGGTAAAGGAATGGAGAATGGAAGATGTGTGCACACATTTACAGATCCCCCTCTTCCACACTGTATATCAACCATGTTGATATCAACCATGGGTTGATATAAGTGTGGAAGAGGGAGATCAGTTAACCAGGCACAAGAGGTGGTGTGGGCTTTCATTAAAGAGATTCATATTCCCCTAAATCCCCACCACAGACGGTATTGGTTTAATTGTGTAGAGAAAGGTTATGAATATTTAACTAGACTGGTTATTGCGTGCAACATATCTACATTTTTGTCAGTGAGTAGTTTCAGAGGCTCCCTGTGGCTCTCGTCTGGGAGCAGCCCAGTGTATAGTCATGCTCTTTTAACTGAGCGAGTGGAGCACCTGAAGGTCAAGTGGCCCAGAGGCACTTCAGTAGCAGCTGGGAGGCCGAGGAATGTTGCTCCATCATATCTCCCGCAAATTTCACAAGCAAGTCCAAAGGTTTTGATCGCGGGAGATTTCACAGCGGGCTACTGAAGCCAAAGTAACGGGTACAATGCTGGGGTCAAACTTTATCTGCATGGGCTAATTGGGATATTTACATTTCTAACGTTGTGTAACTATAGGGTGGATTATATGAAAAGTGGTCGAGTCAGATTTCCACTGCATGGTACGGTTCGGCTTCTCTAAACTCGCTCTTGGGTCCAGGTATTTTTGTCTTTTTCCAGTGCTGATGGTCCCCCCGCAATGAAACTGCCGTGACACGAACATGCCAAGGTCTCTCTTGATCCTTTTTAGGCTAAGTCCAGATACAGTGGGGGAAAAAAAATATTTAGTCAGCCACCAATTGTGCAAGTTCTCCCACTGCCAATAAAGGGTAGATAACAAAGTATTGAGATTACTTATTTTACAGAGGAATTTACCAATAAATTCTTTAAAAATCAGAGAAATCAGATTTTTTTTTCCTCATGTTGTCTCTAGTTGAGGTCTACCTATGGTGAAAATTACAGGCCTCTCTCATCCTTTTAAGTGGGATAACTTGCACAATTGGTGGCTGACTAAATACTTTTTTTCCCACTGTATGTCATTTTCCATACCAACCCCAAGGTCGTGGGTTCGATCCCCGCAAGTCTAACTGTCCATGAGCAAGGCACTGAACCCCCAGTTGCTCCCCGGGCGCTGCACTGCAGCCCACTGCTCCTTAATAACTAAGGATGGGTTAAATGCAGAGAATACATTTAATATGTATATAACTATATGTATCATGACAATAAAACTTCTTCTTCTTCTTCTTCTTCTCCTCCTCCTCCTCCTCCTCCTTCTCCTCCTCCTCCTCCTCCTCCTCCTCCTCTAACGAGGTATGTGATGGTAACAGGTCTGTGGCGGTCACAAGTAGGTTTCTCCCCCAGCACCAAAGGCTGAGCACACAAGAAAGACATTTGGTAATATCTTTTATTGAGACTGCGCCTCAGTTCTCCACTCTCTCGCTCAATCCCTAAATGCTCCTTTACGGGGACAGACCCACACACGCAGATTAGCCCCATCTGGTGCTAATTAACCACCAGCTGAGGCCAATTAGACCTAGTCCCGACACCGTTCCCGGGACCGCGCCCCCGCTCCACCCACTCTGCAGCCGAGGCCTAAACACAACGATAAACACAGGATATTTATATGAATGTATGTGGCTTTAGATGTATGACGGGGGAGCAACACTCTGAGGAGGAGCTCTTCACCTAAATGAGAATAGCTGGTCCACAATATCGGTCTACCTGAAGCGAGCCTGGGTTGCTGTGTCTCCGGTAGTTGTTGCAGCTTTACGCGACAAATAGCCTAAACTCAGGGTTCTTACACATGTTGACCAGTAGAATTCCATGACTTTTCCATGAATTTTCCAGGACTTTAAACCAAATTTCCATGACCAAACTGAAATCTCGGTGTGCACATGAAAACCTTTTGAAAATGTAATATTCAAACAATGATAATGACAAAAGATACAATACACCTTAAATGAAACATGAGAGACAATAGTTTGATTAAAAGAATAAACATTACTATACATGTTTATTCTTAGAAACACTTATATAAATGTTTATTCTTTTAATCAAACTATTTTCCTTTATGTGCAAATCCATCTGTTTGGACTTGGCGTACGCCGGATTGTAATTTGAGTCTTCCTTTCAAAAACATATGAAGTATTTTAAACTCAATGTAAATGTGATTATAACAAATTTCCATGACTTTTCCAAAACTTTTGTGATTTAAGTATTTTCCATGACTTTTCCAGGCCTGGAAATTACCATTTTAAAATTCTATGACTTTTCCAGGTTTTCCATGACCGTATAACCCTGTAAACTGTGTTCCGGTCGCTATCGACCTTAGCTCGGGGGTTTGTTCAGGACGCCGATTCTCTCTGACCAACCAGAGGCCTGCAGTGTTTGAACTCAATATTCTCGTATCGGCTTGGAACCTCGACTGAGGTAGAACCAAAAAAAAGTAAAATCCACAATTAATTCAACCAACTAATGAGGCAAGGCGATCTGTGCCAAGCTGTGGAAATGTGGCATACGTTTCAATTGTCTGAGGTTAATCTTTGAGTTGATGTGAGGATTAAAACGTCCCATCAATGGTGGACGATCTGTGGTCACTGATGTTAGTCATTACATATAGACCACACAGTTACCAGATGTTTGGATTTGGTTTGCAGACACACTGAAAATGTGGGAGGGGCTTGAAACTAGAGGTATTTTGTATTGTTTGTTTCATGTTGTTGTTGCTTTTAATTTAGCTAAGCAATGTTTCAGACTCTGCAGACATTGGTGTTTGAAATATCAACTTTTAATTATAATGATAGCTCTTCCTCTTCAAAATGGATTGAAATATTCTGCTTTGTGTGTGTGTGTGTGTGTGTGTGTGTGTGTGTGTGTGTGTGTGTGTGTGTGTGTGTGTGTGTGTGTGTCTGTTTCTGAGATGAGATGAGGGTCATCAGCAGTGCTTACGTGTCCTCCTTCCCAATTGACACACACACATAAACACACTTTGTCTGCGTGGCCTTTTCCCTTCACAACACTGGTTGCCGACAGCAACGTGCCCTGAGCTGATAAACTTTATCAACCGACACACACCTGTGCTTGTGCGCAAGCACACACATAGACACACACCATAAACCTGCACACAGACCCACAGAGGCACACCTCTTGCTTTGCTTTCCCGACACGGTCGGTACCTGCTACCCCTGTGTGTACGTACGTGCATGTGTGTGCGTGTGTGTGTGTGTGTGTGTGTGTGTGTGTGTGTGTGTGTGTGTGTGTGTGTGTGTTTGCCCGTTAGTGTGGAAACCGTACAAACGATGTTAGAGGGCCTTAGGTGACAACAATACACTCTTGGCATGAGTACACGACACACATCATTGCACACTCCCAAACACACACTCACACTTAAGAAACACACAAACACACCTACACGTGTATATGGGCACACACACACACACACACACACACTGAAAAATAAGACCGCACACGAAGCAGACTCACATAACATTTACACGCCTCTTTAGAGCTTATCGTTATTTCTGCTTTTTACCGTGCAAATATGAATGTGTGTGACTGTCTGTCTCGCTCCGTGTGTGTGTGTCTTGCTTGCTCGATATACTTTTCAAACTGTGCGGTGTGTGTGTGTGTGTGTGTGTGTGTGTGTGTGTGTGTGTGTGTGTGTATAAGTGTGTGTGTGTATAAGTGTGTGTGTGTGTGTGTGTGCAGTTCCAGTCGGGCAAATGTCAATATTTTTTAGTGCTGGCCGGGGAGAACCTAAACATTACTTGTTCTACATCAAGAAACCTTTCTGACTTTAAACTCCGTTCAACGAAGTCCCAAAAATCCCCAGAAAGAAACAAAGAGAGCCGACAGCCGGCGAGCGCCGAGCCACACGACCCACCGCCCGAAAAGCACCACTGTAAAAACACTCTGACCACGGCCTGGAGGCGAGAGAGAAGATGTCATTGACTGGACATCGGGGTGAACCATCTCTACGACCTCGCCGGCTCACAAGCTCACAGCCTCGTGGCTTCTGATCGTACTCTACTTCAACAAATGCATAATTAACGACGATATCCACCTAAAATGTTTGTGATCGCCCCCGATCTCTATAGGCATGCTTCTTCACTGCGTCTGTGTGTTGCTTGGCAACCGTTCTGCTAAATGTCGCTGAAGACCTACATTACTTGACAGAATAACGATTGTATTTGTTGTTTCCGTAGGTTTGTTTTATGAAACCGTATCAGGTTTACAATAAATCTAAATTGTTGTGAAAAAGCAATTAGCAACTGCAGGCCGTGATTTGCAGAGTCACAGTTTTCCATGTCGTAAAAATGCTCTTCAGCTGTTGTAAAGTCGCCGTAAATCACAGCCTCTTGGGGCTTAGTCCTTAACGATCTGTCAACTTTAACCAAAACTCTTCGTTTCATCCATGGACTCATACTGACGGTCTTCAAACGATATCCATCCCCTATTGTGACACTTTGCATATTTAAAGTCTACATACTGAATAACTCATACTAAGCGTCTGAATCATTAATGAAATACAATAACTTTTGTCCCGATCATCTCCATGATTAAACAGAGCAAGACATACTTGACGAAAAGCAATCAAAAGTATCATAAATCCCCAGGCTTACTGTTACTCATTTCATATGGATTGAAGCAAAAAGCGGAAAAGGGCTGTGAAACAAATGCAATATAGTATTTCTAATTCTATATATGTTCTTCAGCTACGACGGCGGTGTTTCCAGTGAGGACGATCCATCTGTCAGCCGACCGCTGTGCGCTGCTCGCAGGAGGAAGTCTGCACATGCTGCTTTGAAAACACCATAAAGCTGTTGGCGAGACATGGAGAAGGGAACGAAAAGTATGCAATATTATTTTTCATTTAGGTAGGTCAGTCGTTATAATGATATTTTGAAATGGGACTAGAAATCGTTTTTGGATAATGTCATATAATAAAATGGCATAATATTGTCTTAAAGGCTGCATTACAGCAAAGTGATGTCATAGTTTGGAAATACCAGACGGTTGAAGCTGTTCATTTATTTGAATTCACCCACTTAGTTATATTCACATTAATGCTTTTATTTATCAAAAATCTCATTATTTATTTTCTTTAAATCCCCAATGGTGAAAAATGACGTCACACTATTAATATCAATGTATTTAGCCTAAAATATCGTCACATTTGATGGTCTCATGCAACCCTTAAGTAAGAAGAGAGGAGAAAATATGTGTTTCCAATTTCCACGTTGAGGAATACATTCTGAATAATTTAATTACAGATCCACCCGAGTTTTAAACTAACTACTTATTTTCAACATATAATGCAAAGTAGTAATTTCAAGATTCTGCTTCAGTAATTAAGGTTTTAGTTTTATGGAAAAGGGAAAGAAGGCGATGGGAGTTTTTTAAATCCAAAGTCGACGCAGTGACAGGACACACAGTTTCTATTCCACGACATGCTTTTACAGTTGAAAACTGTGCAAAGTACCAAAGTAATAATAACAATATTTTTAGAGAGCATGATTCTCACCAAGTCTTTGTGTCAGTCACAAACGTTGTGATGATGAACACCAGTCACTCAGCTTGTGTCACTCTGTCAACCTCTCCGTCAGTCGCTCTGTCAACGTCAACTAGCTGCAGCTAGCTCCACTTGGAGGGGAACCCGGCATCAATCAGGCTCTGTCAGCAGCGGGGCCCATTACTTTGGAGGGATTATGATATCAGAGATCATATTCTTGTGGGCTAACAGACCGAGACACAAATAAATGTTGAACTTTTGAAAAGTGCCCCCCCCTCAACTCCTCACCCGGCTCATCTAGCTGTGCAAATATTGGCAGTCCTAAAGCCTGTTGTTTCTGAATCTAAAGTGCTTGCACGCAGCGAGAATATCGGGGACCTTGATGTTTTTTATCTATACACAAACACACACACACAGACAGAACTGTGGCCTTCAGGAAGGCATTATGAGTGTGTGATATGGATTCAGACTTACACCAATTGAAAAGTAGGAGTTACCGACAGAATGCCCTTTACTCAGTGTGGATGGTGTTCATTTAAAAGGATGGTTGCGCAATCGCATCAAGATGTCATCGTGATGCCAGATTACAGTCTGATAGCGTCGTAGGAACTCACTCACACACATGCATGCATTTAATAATTCCTTAACACACACACACACTCACACTACACACACACACACACACACACACCTTCTAATCCAGTTATTCTCTCTCCCCCTCTCTTGCTCTGTTCGTCATAGTCCCACAGTGACCCTGACTGGTGGGAAATGGCACTGCACCGTAAGGATGCGTGACTGGTGGACGGTAGTGTGTGCGTGTGTGTGTGTGTGTGTGTATGTGTGTGTGTGAGAGTGTGTGCACGCATGTGTGTGCACAAGCCTGTGTATATGTGTGTGTGTGCACGCGTGTGTGTGCACGCGTGTGTGCACGAGCCTGCACGAGCCTGTGCATATGTGTGTATGTGTGTGTGTGTGTGTGCACGCGCCTGTGCTTATGTCTGTGTGCACATGCCTGTGCATATGTGTGTGTGCACACGCCTGTGCATATGTGTGTGTGTGTTTGTGTGTGCGTGTGTGTGTGTGTGTGTGTGTGTGTGTGTGTGTGTGTGTGTGTGTGTGTGTGTGTATACTGTTATTACTAGAGAAGATAAATCTTGTTAATGAAACCGACGGAAAGGAGAAGACTCTAGAGAGGGAAAGGAGGAGCAAGAAGAAGAGGGATGATGGGAGAAGTGCATGGAAGGAGGAGGGGGAGACAGGAAACAGAGAGAGAGAGAGAGAGAGAGAGAGAGCTAAAAGAGAAAATGGGAGGAAGAAAAATAGGTAGTAAAGAAAGAGAATTTAAGAATATAAAAACGAGTGAATAAAACAAAAGGAAAGGAGAGACGGGTCTGAGGGGAATAGAGCAAAGGAAAATAGTTGACTGTCACGTTTTCTTTCATTGCATCATACATCAGTATGGAGAGAGTGACGCAGAGGAACGGGTGAGGAAGACGAGGATGGCAGGGTAAGAGAGCGATAGAGAACAGACGCAGAGGAAGGGAATGAGGAAAGAACAACACAACCTACATTTCTTTAAGTGAATGTGTGTGTGTGAGGGTGCATGCTGAGTTTAAATAGCTGGAGTGTACCTCGGCATGCATATTGATAGCGACAGTGTGTTAGATGTCTACTGGAAGGACCCTGAATCAGCCTGCTACACACACACGGTATGAAAACCTGTGAGGAGCAGACACGTGGATGTGCGAGTGTTTTTGCAGTTGGAGGATGAAAGGACCATGAGCAGGCAGGAAGACAACTGAAAATATAAAATAAAAGAAAGCATCGTCTTCTTGCGGCGCAAACTTTATAACTGACAGACGTGGAGATGAAAGCAGCCGTGGAGTTTGACCCCGAGCAGCTCAACTCAACTCAACTGGCAGGATTCACCTCCGAATGCATCACTGCAGAGCAGCTCCCTCACATGTAATCACAACAAAAATATTTAAACAATTATAATTATAAGGCACATTGTTGTCATGGTGAGCGGACCGTGTAAGGCTGTAAGCTAAAGAAAACCAACCGGAGAGGGACACGAGTGTTGATTATTTAAAACAAATTGTTATTATTATAATTCATTATTAGTATTAGTATTATTATATTATTTATTATATATTATATTATTATTTTAAACACATTTTTGACAGATCCTTAAACGAAGAGGCACGATCACTCCACGTCCAAGTCCTCCTAACACCAAAAGATAGTTATTAAACACTGAAATATAGTGCACAAATATTTATGGATGTGTTTATTAATATGAGATTATGTGTAATCTGTTGTATAATTTATTTTAAGGACTAAATGTTGTTCTAAAAAGTAAAATTATAGTGGAGAAACACTATTTTTAAGACTAATCGAGTAAAAATTAGATCATTATTATTATCAAATCAAAATGTATCAATGCAACGTCTCAGACTTACAAACACACAAGATGCCACGGTGCAACGTAACTCATCAAGTCAAACCAATTCCTCACAATAAATAAATAAGCAATAAGCAGCGACCAGACAGGCCATATGACATGTCACACACTGCAACGCCCTGCGGGCCCTGAACGCTACACGCAGTGACAAAGGTAAACGAGCCGCCATACATCTGACCCATTACAGCAACACAATCACATCAATACTGCAGAGCGGGCCTTCAGCCAGACAGCCACGACGGGTCATCAGGAACGCCGCCAGGGCAGCAGAGACTAGTTAGGGTGTGCTTGTGTATCTGAAGAAGACAATAGGCATCCTTCATGAGGGAAAGGTAATCATAACCGCGTCATGCGGGTGACATGTCCTAATACATCGCAGCATGTCCTGATATGTCGGTTAAGTGTCCAACTCCTCACGTCCGTGTCGTCTGACTCCGCCCTCTTTGTCCACAAAGAAACACCTTCCCGTGCTGCTAGATTTTGTTTAATAAAAACATTATACAACATATTACACTTAATGGACACTGATACTCTATTGACACTTTTGCACTCGTCACTTTCAATCACTGCTTGTACTTACACTTACATGGCAAGTACATATTTATCAGAATTATTGCACTATCTGCTATTCCCATTGTCTGTAGTTTAGTTTAGTTTATTATATGTTACTATATGTGTATTATATGTATATAGGTTAGTATTATATGTATAGGTTTGGTATATGTCTTAGCATGTCGTATTGTATATTTATCTTGCATATTTAGTAAGGTACTATATGTGTCAGAGTACTTGTACAGAGTGTATGTCATGTTATGTTATGTTGTATTATGTTGCTGTGTTATGCTATGGTAGTTGTTGTGTGGTGCCTTGTCCTAAGAATGTCAGTGCCCAATCTGACCTGTATCAGTCTGTGCATCTGAAAATAAAAGACTTGTAACTTGTAACTTAATGACATATTAATAAACAAATCCACAAATATGTTTGCAGTATATTTTCAGTGTTTAATGTATAATGGTTGTTCGTAAATTCACATTTCCACAAAGATAGACCAGTAAGCTTGTTTTACTCTTAGGGGGTTTCAGCCTTAAGAACCACCTGTTTCTAACAGTGGTAGCTTTCATGTTCTTTATTTTGAGGAGTTGAAAATTCTATTGTGATTTTGGTATCATATTTTTTTTCGTGGCACATACTTTAGCGGGATAATATCAATGCTACCTGTACCAAAACTCTCAGGTTCTTTCTTCTGATGACTTTCTTCCATCGGTTCTTTTCTTCCATCGGTCCATTTTGTAATTCTTTATTCTGGCTAGTTAAGTCTACCTTCTCAGTAATCAGGAGATACCAACGACACCTGGCTTGATGTCACAGAGGACCCACGAAGGAGCCAATCAGATGCGAGCTGCAGAGCTGGGCTCACAGCATTGAACCAGCTGCTGTGGATGTGTACCTGGTATAGGCCACACCTGTGATTGTTTTTTCTGTTAATATAAATTGTGTTTTAGATTGTTTTTAAAAAAAATATTATTTGGGTATTTGTGGGTGTATATTTTCTAATGATATAATACGTCTGCTGAAACTTTTATTATAGTGTCAGAGGCTGAAAAAAATAATGCAGCTAGAGGGATGTACACTATCAATGTAAATTCAATGGGTATAGCTCTAGAGTGTACGATGGCAAATCAATGTCGAAGTCAAACAGATAAACAGATGACTTTAACGCTTTCACGTGACGTCACTCTGCTCGCGGAGCTAAATTAAAGCCCACAGGGAGAGCAGCAGGCTGGGAGCGGGAGCAGCGCCCCCTGGTGCATGACTTGTGTCACTGCTCTTCTGCTCCCAAAGCTCCCACTGCTCCCCACAGGTGTGTTTACCTTGTTGACTGTAAGTGGGCGGACCCGGTCGGCTCATGTCACTCAATCTAATTGGTTGAAATTCTCGTTATTGGATTGGCCGGATATCACTCCCAACACAGACGCTAGGTGGCGGTATAGAGGTGGTTTCCCACTATTGTTTTGTGTTTGTCGGATTGATTTGATATAGCTTAGACTAGAGTTTACTGTCTTCAACAGTTTCTAGTGTTCTGGCACATTTATTTGTGTTTTTTCTAGTGTGTTTTGTTGGTGTTATTTCTAACAGGCTCGTCCCAGGAATCCAACACAGGGGGGTTTGCCAACCTTTACGAGGTGAATGACTTCGGTGAAACTTGATGTGTTTTAGACGCAGTAACATTGTTCCCCATTATACTAACTGACAATGAGTACGAGGAATATAATGAAAACTGAGAAAATACCACAATACAATAACTAAAACAACACAAAAACAATACAAGTTATTTGACAATGGAAATGCTTTAATCTCGAGGAGAAATCCTTGCAAAGCTAGTTATTTGTTAAACTGAGCTAAACTATTTTTTTTCTTTCTATGAAATCTAGATAACTATATAAACTATATAATTATTATATTACATGAGCAGCTCCAGCGGTTGAAGTGTCTTTGCCAGCAGCACTGCAGCAGGGACTGAGAAAGGAAATGATGGCAACTTTGTTGCCATTTTGTAAGTAAGTTTGTATGTAAGTTTCTTAAAAGTTTGAGGTTACAAAGGGACAAAGTCAAATCTCCTTTTCTAAGAATACTCATAAGATGACAATTTGAAACTTGACTTATGCAACTTGTTCAAGCAGAAGCATAAAAGATCTCCAATCTCGGCACATAGGCTCACGAACCGCATGTATGCCCTTTGGAAAGTATGTGCGTGCGTGCGTGTGTGTGTGTGTGTGTGTGTGTGTACGCATGTGTGTGTGTGTGTGTGTGTGTGTGTGTGTGTGCCCTGGTAGAATTGAACTGTCATGGCCAGAATGGGCACTTTGATCATTTTATGTTCACAGGAGAGGGGGTGAGAGGGAAAGAATGTACAAGGGTTGGGTTTGAAATAAAAGGAAAGAAGAATATAGGAGAAAGGAAAGTAAAACAAAAAAGGAAGAATAGTCAAAAACAGAAAAGGAAACGAAGGAAAGGAGAAGAAAGAAGGGAAGTGATGTAGTATTGCACTGACATTACGTAATGATTATAAGGAGATGATTGGATGAAAGTAGAAACTAACGGTAACGAAAAGAGAGGGAAACTAAGGACATTAAAGAAAAAAGGAAAGTAAGGGGAGAAAAATAAAGGAAAGGAGAAAAAGAAGGCGGTGATGAGAAAAGAGAAAAAAAAAAATAGGTAACGGAAAAAACTGAATATGAAAAGTGAAAGTGTTGTTGGATTAATTTAAAATGAAAAAGGATATTAGAGTAAAAATGAACAAAAAAATAAAGGAATATGGAAAAGAAGATAGGAACTATATGGCAAGACAAGGTAAGTTAAAGGGAGGAAAAGAGAAAGGGGGAGGAGGAATTCAAAGAAATTGAGGAAAGGAAAGCAGAGCAAAGAAGACGAGAGGAGAGTGAGGAGAACTTTGTTAAAGGACATGGTAGGTATGAAATAAGGAGAAGACGAGCATGTAAAAGACAAGAAAAGAAAATATAACAATTGAAAAAATATGAAACTGAAGAAGAGGGCGAGAAGAAAGAAATGGGGGCGAGGACGAAGAGAGTATATACAGGGATATTGATAGAGGGATTGGAGAAGGGATGAAAGTCTTCTTTCACTGAGTGATGAGGATGTACTCACATCACACGCTACTTACCCAGGATTCATAGTGTGAGATGAGTTCCCAGCATCCCTTTCATCTCCACAGCATCCAGTAGTGGTCCATCAGAAAAGAGCCTCGGGAGATACTCAGCTGCAGACAGCCACACATGTGGACACACAAAGAACACACACACCCACACACACACACATATTGAATAACGAGACACACGGACATCGCACACTATTCAGGATTGCCTTCTAGATTCCTGAACAACTACATGAACTTGGTAAGCTGACACACAGGCGCACACATACATGCAAGCAGGCTACGAAGTGGTCAGCTGTTCACAGATGCCACTTGTTGCCATGGTGTTTGATCTCCCGGTTGCCACAGTTACCTGAACAGAATTTCAGAGACTTACAAAAGGGGAAAAGCAAAAAAATTGTGTGTGTTTCCTTACCTGTGTGTGTGTGTGTTTGTGAGTGTGTGTGTGCGTGTGTGTGTGTGTGTGTGTGTGTGAGAGAGAGAGAGAGAGAGAAAGAAAGAACGTTTATCAATGAAATAACCCTTGTAATCTCTTGTAAAAGAGATTTTTAATCTCAATGAGGCATTTCCTGGTTAAATAAATGAAGAAAAAAAAATGAAATAACCCTCAAAATAATCCGGTATAGAAAAAAAAGATATAGATTATATAAAACACAGACTAAACTTTTTAAACAATTCTTTTAAAAAACAAAAATAAGTTCAACAACCTGACGTTCATGTTAGCGTGGTTCGATAATGTAACTCTTACAATAGAGATACATCTTTTAATACTTATTTTACATCTCTCAAATCATATTTACACTAGTTCATTGTTATTTACAGTATAGCGGTGACTTTGCTTGCCCTCTGAACATTGTTTGCATTATTTTTATAATATACCAAATCATTCAATTTCATAACGTGATCTTTCCATTGGACGGTTATGAGCGTAGTACCGACTTCCTCCTCTAAATTATCAACAGAAAGGGAAACGCTTATAGGCTTCTCCTCAAAATGTCAACTAATTATTTAAAAAAGTGAAAGTTTGTTCACTTCTTTTTCTCATTCTCTCATTCTAGCTGTCATCGCTCTATTTCCTTTGTAGCTAAATAAATTACACGCAGAATTCATATATCATTCATCAAGGGACACTGTCATATTTGCACAGAAAGCAAAAAACAATTTCCTGTTGTGTTAATTTTCTCTGTTTGAGAGGGCACAGATTTCCCCTGTGTTCCTTTCCCAACTGTGTGAGTGTGCTCACAGATTGTGGCTCCACTCATGGCTGCCCCAGCGAGAGAACATCAGATGTCTCCCCTCCACTCGCTCGGTGCATCTGTCCCTCCAGCCCTCCATCTCGCCTTCCCTCCATGATCCACTCATCTCTGCATCGCCACAGCGACGAGAGCCACTTCACCCAAATTGACACACATGTCGAGAAGGAGAGATTGGAAGAGAGGAGGAGGGGGAAAGGTAAGCAAGGACTACAAAAAAAAATAAGGTGATGGGGGGGGGGGGGGGGGGAGCAAAAAAGCCAGGCTGGGGATGAGAGAGGAGAAGGGAGGGGAGAATAGGAGGAGAGATGAAGACAGAAACAATCGAAGCTCTGCACACACTCACAGACAGAGGAGAGGAGGCCAGCGGTCTGTGAAAGTGTTGACGTCGCATCTGAGTGGAAGCTCAGCGGGGCGAAAGCAGCATCCAAAATCAAGAGAGCGACAGAGGGTTTGAGGAGGAGTTTGTTTTTAATTCACATTTTGAATAATAATAATAATGCTTTAAAAAGTCCACTTAAAGAGGTGATGAAGAAAGAGTTTGTAGCGCAACCAGGTTTCATGTATTCTTTGGTGAATGTGCAGCATTGATGTTTCGCTCCCACCTAAGACGGACACACTCTTTCACACTGACTTTCAAGCAACCCCCCCAAAAAAGGCAAGATATGTTTGAATTTCTGTCACATATAGAAAGTCAATTGGCCTTGTTATAATGGTATTAACAATTTCTCCTTGATGTGTCAATGGAGACCTGTGTGTAACCATCCTCGGATCTACATTTCCTCTATTCTCTTGTGGACATTACTTTTCTATCTAAGTCAAGTATGGAGATCAGAGCTTGAATAAATCCAATTTATTTAAGTGTAATGACTGTTTAATGTGGTAAGCCACACCCCTCTCACCAGCTGTTATGTCACTCTCAGTATCACATGCATATCAGGATGGAAGATAATTTGAGACCTTTTGGGCCTCAACAACATCTTTTAATTTATTTGAGATGCTGTGTTCATATTTGATTCCCTCCATCTCCCAGACAACGGTCCTCACCTGTTGATTCAATAAAATTGTTACAAATTCAAATTGTGTTCTACACATTCATAGAGATGTACTGATACAAAAGAGAAGAGATACAGAGAGAGATAAAAGAAGAAAAAAGAAGAAAAAAGCAATGATGGACTGTCCTTACCACGGCGCTCGCATTTCAGACGTCAGCCTTGAGGTGACAACGAGTAAGAAGAAGCAGAAACAGATCAAGGCTTTTGATACGGGGTTTCACTCCAGTCCACTCATGCCCAACAGACACATTCCTCTGGTGTCAACAAGGATGTCCTCATGGTTCCTGAAAACAAGCACAAAGAAAGTCGAGCAGGAGACCCAGACATTGTTTGAGGAGTAGACGAAAGGGAGGCAGGAGGGACCGAGGAAGACAGCAACGGTTATTGGTTTTGGTTTGGTAGATTAATCTGCAATAACAGTTCCCCGTGAATTTAAAAACACGCTGCAGCTCCTCAGTATATTAAACATCCCACTTAACCTGGGAGTGCATGTGGATGAGAAAGGAGAGCAAGAGAACCAGAGTGGACTGGTGCTCTGAAGACTTCCTGCTATGTGCCTGGAGGTGTGTGCGTGTGTCTGTGTGTGTGTGTGTGTGTGTGTGTGTGTGTGTGTGTGTGTGTGTGTGTGTGTGTGTGTGTCAGAGCTGACAAGTGAAATGAGGTTATGTCCATCCTCTGCTCTCCTCGTCTCTTCCACCACCCTTCTCTCTGCCTGGCCTCTCAGCCGTCCCACATATAATTGACATATTATCAGCCGATGACCTTGTGTCGCGGGCGAATCGCCGCCAATTAAAAGTTTGGCCATTTCCACGTCAACCCTGCATAATGGAAATTCATACGGTCCACAATCTAATCTGAACAAGCCACACATATACTCTCACACACGTGCATGCAAACATGCAAACACACACACACACACACACACACACACACACCTGTACACGCAAACATAAAATGTAATTGTATGGTAATAGATGTTCGCCATCCATTAAGCCGAGCATGTCAAATAAAAAAAGAACCGAAAAGCATGCAAGAACCAGTGATGTATACAGAGAGGTCAGTGTGTGTGTGTGTGTGTGTGTGTGTGTGTGTGTGTGTGGTTAACCTTGGAGGGCTGTACAAGGGTATCCAACAAACTTCCCGCTCAATCACAAAGAGACAGAGCGAGGGTGGCTGCAGACGGCAGGTGACAGAGAGAGAGAAGTGGTGACGGAGACGGAGGATGACACAGGGAGGCAGATTGAAAGAGGTTAAAGATTCAGATAGACGGCGAGGGAGCGGGCCAGAGGGAGGGCTGGGAGAAATTAAAAAAGAGAGAGTGACAGACTGTGTGTGCGTGTGTGTGAGGGGGGGGGGGGGGGGTGATGAAAGATGGGATGGATGGGAAATACCGGATCATTAACTGCTGATTATTGGAATCAATTTCAAAGAAGTATCAAATGTTTCTTTATTAAACCATTAACAACTCAATCTGTACGCAATGAAACTAAATCGGAAGTACAGATACGGCAAATAGTACGAAAACAGAGACAATACATCAAATATATTAAACAATTTAAAAAACACCTATACACAAATTGAAAGGAATCATTGAAATGTTTAACAAGACAAAACACTATTATGGATATATATATATATATATATATATATATATATATATATATATATATCATTTCACTCTATGTATATATATATATATATATATATATATATATATATATATATATATATATATATATATCCATAATAGTGTTTTGTCTTGTTTTCCATAATAGTATTTTGTTTTACATATACCTATATATACAGTCCACATTCCGTGGGATGCTGTCACCGCTGGCGGGGGAGGTGTGATTGTAAAAGAAGGCCCAGTAATAGTTCTTAGTCACGGCGGCAGTGCGGACCACTGGTTCCTGAGTATTTATGCAGCACTGCTGGGCCACAGAGGATGCACAAAGAAATGAAATATTTTTATGGGGAATTGTGGAAGGGAAACTGTCTTTTGTGTCTGATCTATGAGCTCTCACACAAAATATCCCATATTCTGCCAACCTGTTGCCATTGTACTGAATCTGCTGCTGAGAGACAAATTAGCATTTAAATGAGGCAAGTTATTTCCCTTTTAACACCCGCTCTAAATTACCAACGCAATAGCTTTGATTGAGATGAGAGGAGGGACACTGGTGGCTTCTTTAGTGTTATTGACCCAGAAAGGGTTGAGTGAACACACTCGCTCTCTTTCAGCAACCCCCCCCCCCCTCCTCCATCTAACTCACGAAGGTACCCTCGCTGCTCAGGAGCCGACAACCAAAGCGTGCGATGTTTGGCACCAGACAACTTGGCTGATGCAAGCTGCCTGGCCTCCAGGACGTCTCCAGTGATGTTCAGCCTTATCTCTGCAGTGTACACGTATCACAGAGAGATTCTGGTCTTTTGTCACCTGATGTACCGTCCATTCATATGGGTAGTGGCAGCCAAGAAGGACATTCACAAATTACAAACGGTTCAAAACAGAGCTGCCAGATTAGCACTCCAGTGTTCGTTTAGAACTAATACTGCATATATGCACTCTCGCCTGTCATGGTTTTCAGTTGAAACTGAACTTCACTTCTGTCTTCTCGCGTTTTTCAGGAAAGTAATATTTAATCAGACACCGGTATATTTTTTCAATCAGTTACAATACACATTTAACACACACAACCATAACACCAGGAATGCTAGTTTAGGCTAATTGATACCACCAACCCCAAGAACTAACCTCCTCAAACGTACTGTTATCTATCGTGCTATTACCGCTTGGAACTCACTGCATCCTTGTTTAACTCACATAAGCAATAATTTTTCATTTAAAAAACAATTAAAAGCACATCTAAGAACATTAACCACTTGACGTGTTCTATTGCTTTTTAGTCATCTGATTTTCTTTTTCTTTTTCTTTGTATGAATTAAGTCGAATTGCATGACATATATCTGATCCTTCTGTACTGTTCATCTGACTGCACTATTCTTCACTTTGTTGTAATATTTTTAACTGTTTGTTTCACGATATGTTTTGTATGTTTTTGTATGTATTGTATTTTGTCCTTTCTGTGGACCCCAGGAAGATTAGCGGTCGCTAAGGCGTCAGCTAACGGGGATCCAATAAATAAACTAAACTTTAAAGGATCTGTGCATCTGGCAGGACTCGCTGCATTTTGTAGGAAAGGCTCCATTCAGCTCCCCAAAGTACCGCACGGGATGATGCACTCCGAGGCTAATAAACTGCAAGAATGCATTATTTTCTCCAACGTTTTCCTTCATAATGTGGAACAGAGTATTTTCTAAAAAATGTTGTCTATATTTGTGAACCTTCTTAGAAAAAGGCTGTATTTTATTTGGTGTATTCGTGACCGAAGTAAATTACTTTTAAGGACAGACGAAGACTGAAACGTCTTCCAGTGTTGACCGAAAGACAACACACACACACACACACACACCTACAATATGTTGGTTGTCAGTTTAATGCAGCACAACAAATCCTAAAGTTTGTTGTAGCTTTTTCAGTGTGACTGCACCCCCGATCCAGTTGGATTATCATCCGTCATGCTATAGAGCTGGGAAGAAGTCATACCCCTACTTCCACAGGGTCGGCGCTCCCCTGCTGCTGTAACTAACCGTTCACCACAGAAACTTTAATCTAAGTGCAGCAGCAGTCAGGTGTTGGGTCTTTGTAGTTGAGAGCCACATACATGCACCAACACCCTCCAGCTGCTATGTGGAGCATACACACTGCAATGCTGATACTCCCTTGTTTTGTAATACTTTTCTCTGAATTTCTGAATATTCTGCGATAAGCTCCTCTGTGCTGAGCTCGACCTATTTGCCTTCTTTGGCTGTAAAATAAGGCAAGAAAAATATTTCCATAATTTGGTTGTTCTTTGCAGAATGGATTCATTGAGCCAGTTAACGTTGGACATGGGCTTTAATGTTGAACATCTAACAATGTGCTATTTTTATAATTTATTTGTATTCGTGTTTAAAATGTAAAACTAATCCCAACTCTATTCAGTTCATGCTGATGGGTTGTCAGCTGAGAGCGTGCCTCTTTTTTTTAAGTTAGAGCAACAGCCTCTCAAAAAGGTCTGTGCACCTTCCGTCCTGGAAGTACACTTTTTGTATTCAAATGAAGGGTTAAGAGAGTCAGCCGACTGGAGAGCAACAAGGTGTTGGGTTAATACTCCAAGACAATTGCAATTGAAAATGTGTGAACGGGGACACGGCGCTTCTATCTGGGAGGTCATTTGGAAATAGAGTGCTGAGTAGCCTTCTCTCTGCCCCCGACTGGAAGGCTGTCTTTTTTTCTCATTCTCGATTTCTCTCCTCTGGGCCCCTCACTGCGAAACTCCATAAAGAGTGATGGATGTTGATGGAGACACACAGAGAGGTGATTATGGATCATCGCAGAGTGTCGAGGAAGGACGGAGGGGAAACCGAGAAAAGGGAGAGACGATTGCAGCCTCAGAATTGAGTCCATCTGTTTTCTGTAGATGGAGCAGTTGCGCCACTGAGTGGTGAAAGGTTTAACTCTACTGCCGCCAAGGTTACGTGAAATAGATCAAACTAAAACATTAGAACAAACTCAAATTATGATTTTGACATGAAAAACGTTGCTGCACACTATTACGTTTGATTTATTTTTTACATTTGCTTTTTACAGCAGGTTCGGCTTGAGAGTGTTTGAGTTGTTATACTGTCCTGCTCAAAGGCACTTCAGCAGAGCTGCTTGCTAACACTGTAGCTTTGTCTTGGAGAAGAGATCCATTGTCTCTAATTATTATGGAGATTATATGGATATTTTGAAGGATAGTCAAATATTTGGTCATTTCACCATGCTCTTTTTGCTATTGCCACAATCTGAGTGACACAAAAATGAGACACAACATAAAATAAGAAATGACAGTAACAGTGGTAAAATAAATACTTCAAAAGAAATGAAAGGAATCATTTAAATGTTTAACAAAACAAAAACTATATAAATATATATATATATATAATATATATAAACACCCTATATATATAGGGTGTTTTTGTTTTTTAAACATTTAAATGATTATATATATATATAGATATAGATACATACTGTATCTATATATATATACATACTGTGTATATATATACATATATACTGTATACTGTATATTCAGTGAAGTAGAAGTATACAGTTCAGAAAATGGAAAGACACACGATAGTAAATAACATATATTAGCATAAAAGCAAAAGGAGACAGAGAAAGATGCGTTTTTACGAATACACGTAATACAGAGCAATGATTTAAAAGACCCTGAATCTGCCAGCGCAACATTCCCCAGCTGGGTGTTTCTGAATTGAGAGGCCCTGAGAGAAAACCGTTCGGTCACCTTCAGTCTCAAACGGAGACGGAGAGACTGCCTGAGGATCTTCGCCTACTCGCTGGCTCACAGTGGACCAGGAATTCAGCAATTTAGCTAATGTATGTGACTCAGGTTTCCTGAGGGAAGGGATCAAGCGCATCACTGGTATGGCATAGGCTGAGGCCTTTTAATCACGTCTGACAAGTAAACGGGCGTGGAATACATCAGGGGGAAGTTCCGCCCTTCTCTTGGTCATATATCTAAAGTGATGCCATTTCTTCTTTGCATTTCTCTTTTCTGGACTGCTCTCGATGTGCGGTTCCTCCACGAGGCTCAGAGTATTGTATTACTTTGGGAGGTTCGACTGTAATGCAAATCCCTCTTATTCATGCGCATTTGTTGTTGTTGTTTTTGTTTTAATCATTGTGAAACATCTAAACGTGGACATCTAGCTTTGTTTTCCTTTTCCAGAAAATTTACAAATACGACCAATGAAAGAATACTTTTTAGTAAAACATCCTGGGTAATGATAACAATGATAATGTTTCTTGTCAGAACTATTAACCTCAATAATGTATTTGGGCTTGAAGATAAAGTGAACGTGAACATGTGAACTTGTACACAGGTGTTTACCAAAGTAAAGAGCAGAGAGACGTTGGTTTGGTGAAGTGTTTGAATGGGAACAAGGCAACGTTTACCAAGTTCAACAAATCCGTCTTTCTAGAATATTTAGCGCATATTTGTATTGTAAATGTAGCCCCTCCCATCAGAGCTTTTCACAAGATCAATTATTGGAGATGACTGTGTTGAGAACGCTCCTGCACAACTTTATCTTTGCATCACCGTTTAGTGACTGGAAAGGTAAAACAGACATTTAGAAGAGACATACGTTTGAAAAATCACAATTTTTGTTTTCAATACTTTATAAATGAGACTAAATAAATGCATTTAGTCTGAGTTAATAGGCAAGCTCATACTTTTCATTTCCTCTCATCAATTAAAAATTACAGATTTCGGCATTGTTCTTGTTTTCCTCTCGTCAGTAGATTCAATGTTATACACTTTAATTATAAGAAAGATACATACTTGAGTAAATGTACTGTCCACCGCTAATAATTACATTGATAGAGCCCGTTTTAGGAGGATGTCCTTTGACATAATTATGGATCTCAACTTCTTATTGGTTTCAAGCCATGAAAAATGGCAAAATGAATAAAGAAGTTGACATCAACTTATTACATTACATTACATGTCATTTAGCAGACGCTTTTATCCAAAGCGACTTACAATAAGTGCATTTCAACCTAGAGTACAAACTAAGTACAACAAGAATACAGAAAGTAACATTTCCTCAACATAGTCAAACTAGTCCAACTAGTTCAGCTTCCAAACTTTCAGATTTGTAGCATCCAACACATTGTCTGAAGGAAATGCTCTTTCTAGTTAAACGTCACTTTGTTTTCGGTGTTTTTTTAAATGTCAATCACTCTAGCCTACAAACAGGAAGGGAACACGTCATGAAAATAAGACGTTTATGTTAACAAAGAATGAGAAGAAGAAGAATAGATTGACTCTCGGCGATAACCACAAACAGACATGTTGCTTTTAGACCTTTCTAAATAAAACAAATTACGCTGTTTGAATGAAATCACAACTGTGAATCAGAGAGATTCATTTAAGGTGGAAGATTATGTTTCTTCCTCTAGTCCCTTTTCCTCTGTGTTGATGACGCCCCGAAGGGTTTTAGGCCAAATGACAGTCAGGAAGCAAGAGGGGAGGAGTCATCTGTGTACAGGGAGTAGAGTTATGGATTGGGCATATCTCTCTCAGTGACGCTGTAAAGACAGGTGGGGTCATGGTTGATATACAGGAAGCCTTATATATCCACCAGCAGATTTATGAAATGATGTTCAGGTTGGAAACTTGCCCGCAGAGCACTTTCAGGATGATGGTGCTGAATTCACAGCTAATGTAAATGTGCTGTCACTGAGGTCACAGGGGTTCTTGGACAAATTATAGGACTATGTTGGCACAGCGGACCCTTCAACACCAGCTGCAAAAAGGAGGTGCAAGGAGCTGCAGTACATGGGAGATAAGAAAACACGGAGAGATCAAGGCCTCCGTGAAGATTGAGGTCTGTGCCACTGCCCTGAACTCACAGAGGCAGTTACACTGCATGGACCATCTTCAACACAGTGGTTTTAATAGGTTAAGATGTAGTGTAAGGACAAACAGTGTGTGGAGAAATATCACTGATTAAATGTCACTGTGCTAGGAATATTGCAGGGAGAGCAAAAGCATTCAAAAAAATGTGTAATATGCCCAGAGTCAGGTGGGAGAAAATAGGTACGGGCTGTTAGATCACTTTATCTAAATAAATAAATAATGGCAGAGTCAATTTAACACTTAAAGATTACATTTTAACAAACCCTATCTACAGAGTGTTAAAGTAACACTGAACGTAGTGTTAACATTACGGATTTAACGCAACTCTGGTATAAGAGTTATTATTTTACTTCACACTACACTGAAAAGCAGTTGGCTACATTCATGTTACATCCATACACTGTAGACGCAGCTACAGGGAACAATCCAGGGTTAAGTGTCTTGCTCAAGGACACATCAACAAGGGCTGGGATTGAACCGCCAACCCCGTGATTGAAAGACGGACCTGCCACTGACCCACAGTGGCTCGTTAACAAAATGTTGCTTCTTCCGAAACATCAACATTTGATATAAGAAAGTGATTTAGAGAAATTCTTTCTAGAATTAAAACGCGCATGATGAAACTCAATTTGAAAGGAGAAAGCGGGGACGAAGCTTTTCAAAATAACCGTGGGCGTTCTCATCAACACTGGGTTTTTTAATCCGTCTCTAGTTGTTATGATTCTGACAGAGTCAATTCACTTTAACACTGTATATTTTTACACAAACATGTTTCACTCTGAATATTTTCACCAACACTGGGGGCTATTTACTCTTGCTATTGTTGTAATAACTCTGAAATAGTCAATACTTTAACAAGGCATTTTTAACACCGGGGAATTTACTGTGTACAACCCTCCATGAGTCTATATTGACATTTCAAAAGAATAGCATTGTATAGCCTGTGCTCTTAATCAATATGCATGCATTGGGGGAGAGATTATCTTAATTTTACAGAGGGATATCATTAATTTATTTATGATAATAAGCACACAGTCACATACTAAACAGCCATGGATCAGTTAAGATCAACAGCCATGGATCAGGTGCAACCAAAGCTGGATCAGCTTGGATTAATGGCATAATCATTTCTGAAATACTGCTAAAGTGTCATTATACATGTCACAGACCACAGCATGACAGCTGATTGGTGAAAGAAGAGCAAGGGAACAGGGCAAAGCTGAGGAAACTACTATAACACAGGAGGAAAAACCATAAGGAAAGGAAGTCCAACCACAGGACACAGAAGGAAAATAATTGTATATACATATATCATGTATAGAGAGAGAGAGAGAGAGAGAGAGAGAGAGAGAGAGAGAGAGAGAGAGAGAGAGAGAGAGAAAGAGAGAGAGACTAACTTGTAATCTAATAGATCAGCAATGTTTTTAGAATATACATTTAAACCATACTTAGCACTCAAGCCAGACTTGAGTATTTATCATTTTCAAACTAATATGACTATAAATTATTATTTTCAGAACTTGAGTTAATTTGTCCAGTAGACAGAGAAGTGAAATAAATAATCAAATATACAGTAAAGTTATTATCATGTGATATGTGGGAGAAAGTATCTGCAGGCTTATTAGCCGTGTAATAATGTCGTGGCCATATGTCCATATAACTAGAAGCTCTCTAGAAAGGCCTTATCTTCAGTGGCTAGCTGTTGTTGGTACTGTACGTTGTGGCTGCAGCAACTCCAACAATATTGTGACTCCCATAAGTAACACTTTCATAACCTTTACTTACTAAACCCAAACGCAACATTTCCTGTATTGGTTGCATCAAATAATCTAACTCGTGTGATAATCTGGTCGATTAATATAGTTTAAAACCGAAAGCCCTGACATGGACAGGTAATAATAAATATGTCTGTCGTTTATTATGACAGATGTTTATAGGGACACAGTTAACAGCTGTACTATTCCATTCAGGCTGGTCGTCGTCGTTCTTCAAGCAGCTCGAAGTCTCGCGACACCACCCACGAAATCCCGTCCAAGAAACCAACCAGGAAGCGAATGGCGGAAACGTAGATCCACCTCACGCTTACAGGCAGCAGTTTGTGTGGCCGAGCCGTGTTTCTCTTGAATGGAGACGCCAGCCGAGTAGACAGCAGATGACTTCAGCTAGAACACGTTGGCCGGCTGTCTAACGAGCGATACCCGGCAGCAGCGCCGCTAGATGGACGGATAGCCAGCGGAGAGAGCCCCGTCTCTGACAGCCGCCCGTTAAGTTCAACAGCGGTAGGTTCAACGTCTGCTTTGCACTTTCATTATACTTCACAACATAAAGAGACACATACGTGGACGACCTTTTATATGTGGCGCGTTGTAAAGAGGAGTTTCAGACAGCAGATGTCAATAAACATTAGAAGAAACATCCTTTTTATCGTGTAGAACCACAGAGAAGCAACCATATGAACACGAGTGGCTGTAGATATCATCCAGCCGACCGACAATGAGCCCGATGGGGGTATAAGAGGACCAACCGGGGACTATATGCTGAGACCGCGCAGGAATACGCACATTAGTGGCAGATGAGCTGCAGCAGGAACTGATCCAAGTGTTCACAACCGGTTTGTTAGATTAAAATCAAAGCTGATAAAACCTGTTTGAATGCATTAGTTGAGTCAATGTGCACTGGTATCATGATGAGCATGTTGTACTCTAACATGACTGTGTCGTGCATGACAACATCACAGTTTGAGAAACAGCTAGTACATGATGTCAGTTTGGGTAATGTCAATGTGCAATATTGTAATGTGTGTGCCTTATTCTTGTTCAATGCCATTTTTTGTGACTTATTTGTAAACTGTGACTTAATTGTATTTATTTATTTCTTACCTTGTAATTTTGTTTAGTTTGGAGGACCTAGCAATATACGCTTTTCATTGTACAAATAACTTGTTATATGTGCACATGACATTAAAATATCTTGAATCTTGAATGTCATAACGATGAGCCACATTCATTAAGCAATGTTTTTTTTGGTTGAGGTGGAAGAACTTAAATTACCTCTAAAGATCCCTGACCTCGGTCACGTCCAACACGTTGGGATGCATTGCATGAACACCGACTGCGTGCCAGGCCTTAATTATCTTCAACTGTTACATATTCTTTGCATACTTTTTGCCATGTGGTGTAATTTAATTTCTCGGAAGACAAGTATGTAAGTAGTCTATGTTAAGAGGAGAGGCCGACGAAGAGTCGGAAGCATTCGTTCACATGATGCTGTCAGCATTGAGCCTCGTACTCCACACTGATATCTAGATCTATCATCTAGATATATATATATATATATATATATATATATATATATATATTATTTAATTTTACAGTGCTTTATTTACATATCTAGATATATATATTTTATATTTTATTTATTTTTACAGTGCTTTATTTACATTAACATATATGTTGTGTATATGCTGTGTATATATACATATATATTTTATTTTATGTTATTTTGTATTTTATATTTCACTTTGCACACTTTACTTTATGCACTGTCACTTTCTTTCTTTCTTATACTTATATTTTATTGTGTTTAGTTTTATCGGTGCTGCTTCTGTTGTCAACTAATTTCCCCTTGGGGATTAATAAAGTATATTTCTATTCTATTCTGACCCTCTATCTTCCTCCGCAGCTCGCCGAGGGCAAAGGCACAACGCAACTAGCATCATGTTCCTGAAAACATCGTTCACCACCCTGATCGTGGGGGTGTTTGTGGTGTACGTGCTCCACACCTGCTGGGTGATGTTCGGGATAGTGTACACTAAACCCTGCGACAGCCCCCAAAATGACATCTGTATCACACCCTTTCTGGCAGAGGACCCAAAGCTACAGGTCAGTAATGTGGAGGGATGGATGCTCGCACTGCCCAGTTTTGAATCCAGTATGTTTTCGCTCCAACTGTCTTGTCTGAGTGGTTTTGCTTTAATTGGCCAGTTTGGGAACCAGGCTGGTATATACTGTGTGTAATAATATCTGTGAACCTCTCTGTGTATCTAGTTGAGTATCTACACTGCACTACGGCCCGATGCGGAGGGAGGACACACTTTGATCCACAAAGAAGAAACATTTGACGTCAACAACAAGTTTGAGAGGTTTGTTTTACTTTTGCGTAGAATAGTCAAATAATATGCCTGATGAGTCTCCGTCCACGGATCAGTTCATTCAAATGCAACAATTAGCATAGTGTGTGTGTGTGTGTGTGTGTGTGTGTGTGTGTGTGTGTGTGTGTGTGTGTGTGTGTGACATGGAATTTGACCCTGGTTACACGTTGCTCTCCTCGTACATATGACATACAAATATACAAGACAAATATAAAAAAGACAAGAGATTAGCAACATTAACATTTAACATTTAAGTACAATATAAAAAAACAATGAATTTGGGGTTAATGCAGATGGAGGTGTGATCCGCTTCCTCTCTTTTTCCTCCAGGATAGTAAACGTCTCCATCCCAAAGAAGACCCGCAACAATGGAACTTTATATGCACTGATATTTGTGCATCAAGCCGGCGTCACTCCGTGGCAGGATCCACGACAGGTCCACATGGTGGCTCAGCTCACCACCTACATGGTGCCTAAACCGGCGGAAATCTCTTTGATAACCGGAGAGGATCAAACGCAGGTAGTGTACCGGCATGGGGTGGAGCTTCAGGTAGCAACTTCAATGTTTTATTTAACGGTAATAGTAAAATTAGTGTTTGAAATACTTTGTCTTTTCTTTGTACCGTCACGGATCACGATACGTTAATCGTGCTCATTATTTAGTGGTCGGTGTAGTTCAAGCAGTCTAAGAATGTGAATATGCTCATTTGTAGTTTTTATTTTGTAATACTGTTATTAATACTTATATTTGATGGAACATGTAGCATCTGTATCGTATCCAGATAGACACAGAAGAGTTGGGGTGTTTGATTTAAGAGTAAAACTACTTCCTGACCATGCAGGGTGAGAAAGAAGAAGTCCAGCAGAAGAAGCGTGACGGTAACCCGGTGGCAGGAGGTGGAGCTGGTGCCGCTTCCAACGCAGACCCCCCAGTTTCCCACTGGCGCACCCGCCTGACCCTCAACATAGTCGGGGACCACTTCCTGTTCGACAAAGAGCACCTGCCTAGTGACGTCCACAGATACCTCCGAGTGTAAGACCATGACCACAGAAACAGACACGTGCAATACCCTCTGACAGAGAAAAGGTCTGCGGATGATGTTGAAGCGATTTTAAATGATAAACGCAATACATAGTATATACTAGTATTATTGTTTTTTCAGAGCATTCTTTGAGTGGATTACACAGATTTGTATTAGGACCCTGAGTCATCAGAGGATGTTTTTCTGTTTTTCAGATTCCAAAATGGTAAGAAGATGATTTATCTACCGCTGCTGTTTGTTGATGAGCTCAGCAACCGTGTCAAGGACCTCGTGGTGAGCTTTCACATTTAAAAGTTATTATTTAATACACCGACAGTGACTGAAAGGTGCATCAAAAGATCAGTGTTTGCATTTCCCTTTTAAATAAGTAAGAAAACAAATAAGCGACAAATACAAATAATAGTGCTTTTCAAAATGTGCAATTGACCAAGAATCAAAGTAGAAAAGCAAAAGAATTTAATAAAACTTCTCAATTGGGAAGAAAATAATTGTTTGAGCAGGTCTTAAAGGTATTGATCTACTAAACACATTGGCAGAATATATTCAGATGTATTGAACTTTATACTCATGACCGATCGGCTGTTTTTGCTGTTGGGGTCTTCTTGGATTTTCCCATAATGGGTGAACATTTGTTTTCGTCTCCAGACAGCATGAAATGTGGTGAATACTAGCTGACATGAAATAATAATATAAATGTGTACAACTTATGAATATGCACCTAATAAGCTTTTCTTCTTTTGGGACAATTCAAAAGTTAAAATGTTCTCAACAACTATATGGAAATATACTGTATAATACTGTATACTATAGCCCAATTAATCAAGAATGGTACGATGAACTAGATCCTTGTTGACCACAGAATATAAAGCCTAAGCCTGATGTCTCACTGAATAGGAGATCAACAGTACCTCCAAGGAGCTCCCTTTGACCATCTCCTACGACTCGATCTCTCTGGGGAGACTACGATTCTGGATCCACATGCAAGACGCCGTTTTCTCTCTGCAACAGTTCGGTTAGTTAATCGTCTCTCTGTGTCTCTGTCTCTCTCTCTCACAGTCTAGAAGCTTCACACTCCTAACACCGTGTTTTTATTGGTCTGTCTCCCTGTGTGTGTGTTGCAGGTTTCACAGAAAAGGATGCTGATGAGATTAAAGGAATCTTTGTGGATACCAACCTGTACTTCCTGGCTCTCACCTTCTTAGTAGCTGCCTTCCATGTGAGTCTTCCCCACAGCGCTCTGCGCCACATGACACCAGAACAGAACTAAATAGAGTGAAGCTCAAATGTACAATTACAGATGCCTGTGAACATATTCCTGATTGCACATTTTCTTGTGCAACTTTCAAACCAGCAGGGCAGATAATCCTAAATAATAAAGTTGTTTAATGACTAAATATATTCTCATTTAATTTGAGATGTAGGTCAAGATACCTCCATAATAGAAAATTAAAAACACATTGAGGCATACTGATCACGAACGGTCAACAATAAACTTTAGCGTGGCAAATGTATGTTTGTCTTTTTCTTTTCCAGCTCCTCTTTGACTTCCTGGCATTCAAGAATGACATCAGCTTCTGGAAGCAGAAGAAAAGCATGGTGGGAATGTCCAGCAAAGCAGGTTAGTGACTTAGTCCTCAAGAAAAACACAGTATTCGATGGGGAAATAAATGCAAAACAGAAGGCAAAGTTATGAAATGTCTGGACGAGGCTCCAAACTGTCAATGTGTTGTGGCTGATTGATTAGAGCATTGCAGATCAGTGAGTGTAACACTAGAGCATCTATAGAGACCCGGCCGTGTGTTGTAGTCCGCTGCGGGGCCAGATGTTGGGCTCTGCTTCCTTCTGCTCAGCAACAGCGTAAAGGAAGCTCTTGAATGCTTGTCGGGATGTTTTGAAAGGAATCGGCCATCTGCAACATGCTGTGAAGCAATATTTAGCTCACAGCTGTATGGACAGGAAGCTGTTAATTATTGGGCCAGACCTTTCTGCTGCACAGGTTTGGCACCATGTGATAACTTTATTTATGGGTTCCTAAAGTAGAAAATACACGAACATCAGAGCGGATAGATTATGATGGAGCCTCTGCAAATAGATCAAAATGTTGGAACACGACTGAAAAATGTGCTCTACTAAGTGCAGTCCGCAGAAAGTCTGCACCAATTAATTCAACAGCAATGTCGGGAACTCGGGCGGATCGGTCGCAGTTCAACATCTCGTGTTTTGTTTTCCAGTGCTGTGGCGATGTTTCAGCACCATCGTGGTTTTCCTCTATTTGTTTGACGAGCAGACCAGCCTGCTGGTCCTCATCCCGGCCGGTGTCGGCTCCATCATTGAAGTACGTACACGCGGGCTGGATACACGGTGTCCGTGGATACAACAACTTCACTGGTGTTTATGGGAATACATCCGGTTGATTAATGCATAATAATCTCTGTATATCTTCATTTTTATTTTTTACAGGTGTGGAAAGTGAAGAAGGCCCTTAAAATTCAGGTTTCCTGGAAAGGAGGCAAACCAACATTCATGGTGTGTGTGTGTGTGTGTGTGTGTGTGTGTGTGTGTGTGTGTGTGTGTGTGTGTGTGTGTGTGTGTTTTCACTCATTATATTACAAAAGCAGCGCTGCCTTCATAAAATAAATTACCAAATTAGTTTAGTTTTAGTTTAGTTTATTTTTTTATTTCGGTTATATACAAAAAGCAAGATATTTTTTTTACAACAAAAGAAGAAAGCGGCTAACCGAAAGGGTCGAGGCTGAAGCTATCAAGCTTATAAGTGCCCTAACCTATGATTACACGGGAAAACTTAATTCAGAGAATCATATACTGTACATATACATATATACAGTATATATATATATATATATATATATACACACACACAAACATATACACATAATAATAATAATAATAATATATTGCATTTATATTGCACTTCATATTTGAGCAATCTCAAAGTGCTACAGAGCAGAATAAAACAACAATAAAACAAAAGCTAAAAGTTTAAGATGTATTTTAAGACATACACATATATATACACACATACACATACATACACATTCACATACCCATATACATCTACAAATGCATGTAATGTCTGAGTTGCCTTGTTGTGAATTTGAATGGAAATGCTACAATGGTTGTTTTTCTCTCATGTGGAATAGTTTGGTAAATTAGATGAATCGGAGAGGAGAACAGAGGAGTACGATACTCTGGTAAGACACAACAGACTCCTCCTCATGTTTAATATCATTGTTACTGGACAACGGAGGTTGTCTTTACCTGGATGCACTTACGTTGTGTTCTTCTCTGCAGGCCATGAAGTATCTCTCATACCTGCTGTACCCGATGTGTATTGGAGGGGCTGTGTATGCTCTAATATTTCTACGCTATAAGAGGTCTGTGTTTGGATGCAGCGTGCACAATTTTCATAACGTGATGACTAAAGTGAGGCCGATCAGTCTCACCAATCACCTTCTTTTGTTTCTCGTTTTAGTTGGTACTCGTGGCTGATCAACAGTTTGGTGAATGGTAAGCTTTTCTATTTTCTTTAACACTATAAGGAAGCAGTAAAACACCCTTTTAACTAATGTACTATTAACAGTATTATAATTAGAAGTTGATTACGTCATTCTAATGTTGATTTCCATTATTTGATGAAACGTGTTCTTTATCATTTCAGGTGTATATGCTTTTGGCTTCCTCTTCATGCTTCCTCAATTGTTTGTCAACTATAAGGTCAGTGTGTGTGTGTGTGTGTGTGGGGGGGGGGGGGGATATAGTGTGGCAATGGACTGAACTTATATAATAGGTGTACAGGTCCTTTGTGGGGTTTCCAGGGATACAAACAAAAGATCTTTTGTGAGATAAACAAAACCTACTGATATGAAACCGCTCCAACAGGTCTACCGCTCCACGGGGAACTTTAAACCTTTCATCTTTAACCAGACCTTATAGTACAGTGTGCTCGCTGGAACGTGAAATTGTTCAGATATTTCCTGGAAGTTAGCGTTGCATTTAATTTAATTTACTGTTTTGGTCTTTTAAACAACCCACTGACTTAATATGTTTGATTTAACAGCTGAAATCTGTGGCCCACCTGCCCTGGAAAGCCTTTACATACAAGGTAAGAATCGGACTAGTTAGTTATTCTGTTTTAACATGTTTTCATGACAATAGTTTGGATTTAGAAATGTACTGTTCTGTTGATATAAACTGATCAATCACCAAGTTTTCTGCTGAAAGTCGTGGTCTTCTGTCACAGATTATTTGACAGTCACTGGATTTTGTTTGATATAAGTTTTTTTCACATGTTTAATCAATTATTTAATAGAAGTCACTGTCTTGTTAGTGATTAGTTATTTAGTCTGTTAACTTAATGATATTGTTTGATTTCTTCCAGGCATTCAATACCTTCATCGATGATGTGTTTGCCTTCATCATCACCATGCCAACGTCACACAGACTGGCCTGCTTCAGAGACGATGTTGTGTTTCTCATATACCTCTACCAGAGATGGTATGAACACACACACACACACACACACACACACACACACACACACACACACACACACACACACCAAACACCACACACACAAAACAGATTCCTATCCACTAACAAAACCCATCCAACAGTGTTCTAACCTCGATTGATCTCCTCTCCCCTCAGGCTCTACCCAGTGGATAAAACAAGAGTAAATGAATATGGAGTTTCTTACGATGAAAAACCCGAAGAAAAGACTCATAAGGACTAGTGAGGAAAGACGAGTGAGCAAAGACGGGTCATTGGCTTCCGTGATCTGGTACCTGCATGTTTAATTTTCCACTGGTCTCCACCGGCTTTGGTTTGAAAGAGTACGCGGATGACTTTAGTGAAGTCAGCACTTCCTGTTCAAACATCATGGGCTTCCACAAAGCCAGTCGCATCCATTGTCTATTGGAACAGCTCCACTCTGTTGGTGGCCGTGTAAAAGTATGATTTATTTCTGGGGAGAAACATCTGAGGAAAACATCTTCTTGAGGACCGTTGTCATTATCGTATTTTCAGAATTCGATTGCAATGTCGAAAATGTATAATTTCTTTTTTTAAATGTGTTGATAAATTCCAGTTAATTTAGTTTTGAGAAGAACCTGGTTCAGACTACTTTGAAGAACTCTTCCATATTTTTATTATACAAGCTTAAAGCCTGATACATTGGAGCTTTCAGAACAATCAGTTTCCCAGTAAGTGGATGTCCTGATGGCTCAGTTAATTATTCCAGATTCAGAGCTTTGGAGCTTTTCTGGAAATTATTTTGAATTGTGCTAAAAAATGTTTAAATATTGCTCAGTGAAAAGACTTACAAATTTGCCTCTTAGAAGGTGTGAATGTGTCGTCATTTACATGTTGTGTATCCCGGACTATAATGTGGACATGTTTTAACCCTGAGGAACAGAGGGATGACAAAACGAGAGGGGTTTCTACTGACCGGCGTTATATCGTCGAGCAAGATGTTAAACGTATCTCAAGCCTGTGTTTAGTACATAACTTATTCCAAACATCTAACCAAAAATCCACTGTCTGCAAGGTGAGGGAACTGAAAGGGCATTAATGCAAACTCATCTCTGGGTTTTAGGACTCATTCCTTCAACACGCTAAACACACACGTGACTAAAGGGACTAAGCAAGTCAAATGTTCCTAAACGTAAACCTGACTTTCCCTCCACTGGAACAAGGGAGGGTACTCCTCGAAGCCATACTGTCCTTTCCATCCACTCTAGTTTTGTAGTTTTACCTGCTTGAGTATTTTTTACATATCGGGGCCAAGAAGTTTTGTTGGTGCCAAATGTGAGAATGATTCTTCAAACTGTTGGTGAGCTTTGTGCGTTCACCATAAACGATCCATCGGATGTTTTAAAAAGACACTGACAGTGTGAGGGAAACGGTAAATGGTAAGACTCGAGGAAAGTATTACTACATTTTGAGTTACAGTCGCATCTCGTTTTTCGTCCACAGTTCTAATGTTGTTGTTTTTGTTAAATAATTTTTGTAATAGTAAAGACTATATGGATACATAAGGTCTGTCCATAATGATCAAGCCTATGTTCTCTGCTCCTGTGTAAATGAGACCAGGCAAGATTTGCCAGGAAATTGCCTTTGAAATCATTTCACTTATTGTAAGGATTGTGTTTTTGATTGTGATTTAAATAAAATGGTTGACTGAACATGTTGTTTGCATTGGATTTAAAACCTCTGGTTATGTTTCTTGTATTAATTTTCTTCAGTGTTGGCTTTCAAATGATAATACACATTACATATACAATTTACTCAACTTAAAACTGTCCAGATTAATTTTGTAGTAATATAACACCATTATTATTATAGCAAGATTAAGTATTGTATTCATTGGAAGATACATATCAAATGTTTGTAAATTGGCCTTGGAAACACACCAATTTGTAAAAGAAAAGTAGCATATATATATATATATATATATATATATATATATATATATATATATATATTTCAATATGTCAGGTTACTTAACTATAGAGAGTCTTTCATTGTGTGTAATTTTAAATGTAGTAGAAGATCTATGAATTAGATATGATTATGTTATTCATCCCCTGGGGGAAATGTCGTTATAGCAGCAGCAAGCATGTTTACAATTACAATATATACATACAATAAAAAGCAGAGCATATTAGAGTTAAATAATAAAGGAAATGAAGAGAGCGAGAGCGAGAGCGAGAGAGCGAGCGAGCGCCCGAGCGAGAGAGCGCGAGGGAGAGAGAGAGTGAGGGAGCGCGAACGAGAGAGAGACACACAGCGACACAGAGCGAGAAAGATACGGAGCGACAGAGAAAGATAAAGATAAGAGAAGGAAGTATGTACAAAGATGGACGGATTTGTGACTGGTCTAAATGAACTGAGAGTAGCTATCTCCAACCAGCAACCCCGCTTTGACAAAATCTGTAAAGCAAAGCAAGCCCACACCAGTCACTGATTGATATGAACAGGAATATACATAGGAATATGATCACAAAATAAAATGTACCATGTAGACCTGCACACCTTGTTCATAATTGTGTTATTTTATTGTTTGAGAAAACCTGCTGTTCAATGTGAGGAAATACAGTATATGTTGTTTGCACTTTGTTTGAAATTAAGTTAATTGTATTTACAAATTATTTTATATTATTTTATATATTTTTAATTTAATATATATATTTTATTATTGCTATTTTTTTCTTTCAGTGGACCAATGGCTGAGCAGCTTTTAGTAGACCAATGGCTGAGCAGCTTTCAGTGGACCAATGGCTGGGCAGCTTTAAGTGGACCAATGGCTGAGCAGCTTTCAATGAACCAATGGCTGAGCAGCTTTCAGTGGACCAATGGCTGAGCAGCTTTCAATGAACCAATGGCTGAGCAGCTTTCAGTGGACCAATGGCTGAGCAGCTTTCAGACGACCAATGGCTGAGCAGCTTTCAGTGGACCAATGGCTGAGCAGCTTTCAGTGGACCAATGGCTGGGCAGCTTTCAGAGGACCAATGGCTGAGCAGCTTTCAGAGGACCAATGGCTGAGCAGCTTTCAGTGGACCAATGGCTGGGCAGCTTTAAGTGGACCAATGGCTGAGCAGCTTTCAATGAACCAATGGCTGAGCAGCTTTCAGTGGACCAATGGCTGAGCAGCTTTCAATGAACCAATGGCTGAGCAGCTTTCAGTGGACCAATGGCTGAGCAGCTTCTTTTTTTGTTGTATTCTATTAGTGTTCAAAATCTCACATACACATATTTAAATTTTTCAGATTCTTTGTACATAGAGAAGTACAGGCCAAAAAAAGAGAAAAAAAACACATATGCAAATAGAGAAACAATACCATGGTAATAAAACTAATAATAATAATAATAAATAAAGCAGGGATAAATCATTTTCCATAGAGTAAAGAAATACAGTCAGGCCATTTATCTGTGACATAGTTGCACCACTTTTGCCAGTGTTTAAGAAATGTTTCTGTTCTTTGATTGATATGAGCTGTGATCTGCTCCATTCTGTAGATATCCGTTACGATGTCTCTCCAAGATGTAATTGTAGGACACTCTGTTTTTTTCTTTCAGTGGACCAATGGCTGAGCAGCTTTCAGAGGACCAATGGCTGAGCAGCTTTTAGTGGACCAATGGCTGAGCAGCTTTCAGTGGACCAATGGCTGGGCAGCTTTAAGTGGACCAATGGCTGAGCAGCTTTCAATGAACCAATGGCTGAGCAGCTTTCAGTGGACCAATGGCTGAGCAACTTTCAATGAACCAATGGCTGAGCAGCTTTCAGTGGACCAATGGCTGAGCAGCTTTCAGACGACCAATGGCTGAGCAGCTTTCAGTGGACCAATGGCTGAGCAGCTTTCAGTGGACCAATGGCTGGGCAGCTTTCAGAGGACCAATGGCTGAGCAGCTTTCAGTGGACCAATGGCTGGGCAGCTTTAAGTGGACCAATGGCTGAGCAGCTTTCAATGAACCAATGGCTGAGCAGCTTTCAGTGGACCAATGGCTGAGCAGCTTTCAATGAACCAATGGCTGAGCAGCTTTCAGTGGACCAATGGCTGAGCAGCTTCTTTTTTTTTTTTTTTTGTATTCTATTAGTGTTCAAAATCTCACATACACATATTTCAATTTTTCAGATTCTTTGTACATAAAGCAGAAAAAAAAAAAAAAAAAAAAACACATATGCAAATAGAGAATACCATGGTAATAAAACTAATAATAATAATAATAAATAAAGCAGGGAGAGAAGTCATTTTCCATAGAGTAAAGAAATACAGTCAGGCCATTTATCTGTGACATAGTTGCACCACTTTTGCCAGTGTTTAAGAAATGTTTCTGTTCTTTGATTGACATGAGCTGTGATCTGCTCCATTCTGTAGATATCCGTTACGATGTCTCTCCAAGATGTAATTGTAGGACACTCTGTTTTTTTCTTTCAGTGGACCAATGGCTGAGCAGCTTTCAGTGGACCAATGGCTGAGCAGCTTTCAATGAACCAATGGCTGAGCAGCTTTCAGAGGACCAATGGCTGAGCAGCTTTTAGTGGACCAATGGCTGAGCAGCTTTCAGTGGACCAATGGCTGGGCAGCTTTAAGTGGACCAATGGCTGAGCAGCTTTCAGTGGACCAATGGCTGGGCAGCTTTAAGTGGACCAATGGCTGAGCAGCTTTCAATGAACCAATGGCTGAGCAGCTTTCAGAGGACCAGCAGCTTTCAGTGGACCAATGGCTGAGCAGCTTTCAATGAACCAATGGCTGAGCAGCTTTCAGTGGACCAATGGCTGAGCAGCTTCTTTTTTTTTTGTTGTTGTATTCTATTAGTGTTCAAAATCTCACATACACATATTTAAATTTTTCAGATTCTTTGTACATAGAGAAGTACAGGCCAAAAAAAGACAAAAAAAACACATATGCAAATAGAGAAACAATACCATGGTAATAAAACTAATAATAATAATAATAAATAAAGCAGGGATAAATCATTTTCCATAGAGTAAAGAAATACAGTCAGGCCATTTATCTGTGACATAGTTGCACCACTTTTGCCAGTGTTTAAGAAATGTTTCTGTTCTTTGATTGACATGAGCTGTGATCTGCTCCATTCTGTAGATATCCGTTACGATGTCTCTCCAAGATGTAATTGTAGGACACTCTGGTAGTAACCATTTTCTAGTAACAGACTTTTTGCATGCATTAATCAAGAGTCTGTCCCCTTTCGGCCAACTCTGAGGTAAATTTCCAAGGTACAGAATCTTAAAGTCCAAAGGGATGTCCTCGCGAAAGATGTCCTGTAAAGTATTGTGTACCGCCTTCCAAAAGTGTTTAATGATGGGACAGTCCCAGAAGATGTGATAATGGTTTGCGCTTTGGTGTCCACATTTTCTCCAGCATTCAGGAGTGGTATCACTATAGTGAGATGTCTGAGATGGTGTAATGAAATATCTTATGTAATTTTTTCCAGTTAAACTCTCGCCAGCTCATTGAACTGGTACATTTCCATTGGTACCCCCATATTAATGTCCATTCTTCCTCAGAAATATCTATCCCAGATTCCTTTTCCCATTTTGCTTTAATGGGTCGCACATTAGGCAAGCTTCACTCGTTGTAACAGTTCAGCTCCATACTTTCCTTTTTCATTAGTTTTTTTCATCACGTCATTCCAGATCCTGCTTCCCATCTCGTCAGTCCAACTCCCTTCACCTGCCTCTGATCACTCCCTCATTAGTCCCTCATTACCTTCACCTGGTCCTCACGCCCTTCTCACCTGCAGCCCATTCCCTCATTAGTCCCTCACTATTTAGCTCCCTCACTTCCACTTGTCCTCAGCCAGATTGTTTTGTGTTCTCCATGACCAAGCTCTCCAGTGTTGTATAGTGTTCCTTTGTTCCAGTTTGTTTTGTTTCTACTGTAACTCTCAGTAAAGTAAATAACTTTCCAGTCCGTCTCCCGAGTCGTGCATTTGGGTCCACCTAATTCCAGCCGTGACACTCGTGTTTTTTTTTTAAACGATCTTACGGTTTTGTACTTTTGGTTGAAAACAAAAATTGATACAATGTAAAAAGAAATTAATGTAGGCACTGTGGCTTAGTTGGTAGAGGCGTCTGTTCGAGCCCCGTCAGTGACAGTTTTTTTTTTTTTAAATTCTTTACATTTTTAGTGCCCCCCTCTGAATGGCGCCCTAGGCGGCCGCCTATACCGCCTGTAGGAGAAACTGCCCCTGCGTATTGCCCTCTTACGTCATTTTCAAAATGAGCGATATTGATAGACATCAACAGCCAAGAGCAGTGGTCCTCAAACTAAGGCCCGCGGGCTGGATACGGCCCACCTCCACATTTGGCCCTCTGAACAATACCAGAGAGGCATTATGATTTTTTTCAGTCTGGCCACGCAAATCCAAGACTAGCCCCTGTTAAATAGAACAAAATAAGAATTCATTCTCTCTCTCTCTCTCTCTCTCTCCTCTCCTCTCCCTCTCCCTCTGCCCCTCTCTCTCTCTTTTCCCTCTATTCTCTGTCTCCTCTCTTATCTCCCTCTCTCTCTCTCCATTCTCTAAACATAACTAACATCAGTAAACAGCTGCAAAGCTTTGAAATCACGGATTTCGTGAGTTTTAGTTTGTTTATTTTTTTAGGAAACGTCGGACCAGTTGTGACGTCATGGTTTCAGCAGCGCTGATGTTGTGGTTGATTTATCACAAAACAACGTCAGGGGACAAACACCGTCATGACCTGTGTGTCTGATGCTGCGGGTCAGAGGAGAAGGAGGTGCACCCGTTTGGTGGCGCGAGAAGACCTGCGCGAGCACTACGTGGAGGAGGAGGAGGGAGGGGCGCGGCGGGGGGAAGAGAGAGAGAGAGAGAGAGAGAGAGAGGAGGGGGGGACTCGTGAGCGTCGCGGAGCACGTCGGGGCGAAAGTCTCACAATAACTCAAATAAAAGCCCCGTCGGATATCAAAACACATTTGGAGGACTTGATGACAGAAAGAGAAACTTTTATTCTTAAACACTGATGAACGAAGAAAAAAAAAAGTGCCTCCTGAATAAAGGGCACTTTTCTCAGCCAGGGCAAAGGGGCTGGTGCTTGAGCACCACTAGGGCTCTATCTGTGCACGTGCCTGAGTGTATGTATAGTGAAGCGGTGCAAGGGATATTGATGTTCAATTTGAGGAGCATGTGGCCAGCAGGTGATTTATTATAAAGTCTAATTGCCTATTCATAAGTGGAGCAAAGCTGAACTGGTGACGTAACCGCGGTTGTCTTTCCTAACTCCTTGTGAATTCACTTCTCATCTTTCCTTGAGGAAGGAACTCCGCTCGCTTGATTCCTGACAGACTAAAATTCCAAAAGATAAGTTACACATATAAAGTCTCTAAGAGCATTTTTGATTGGATCATAATAAGTTGGGGGCGGCCCGTGGTTTAGACTTAGGAGACTCAATGGAGCACAGGGTGTAGTCGAACCCTCCAGGCCCCACCCAGGTCTTCCTTCTCCAGCCATCAGTAATGTGTGCAGAGAGAGAGAGAGAGAGAGAGAGAGAGAGAGAGAGAGAGAGAGAGAGAGAGAGAGAGAGAGAGAGATTGATTGTCAAGGTGTCTTTATTTTTCCATTCAGGCTTCAGTTACATTGTTCATCCAAAAATTCCAAAACTAAATCATGCAAATACAAACAAAAATAAGAAAACATTAGTAAAGAAAACCATTCATACGTTCAGAAACAGTCTCTGGGCAGCTCAGTGCCCCCCCCCCCTCCCTTCACCAGGCAAGAAAGCCTCCCTGAACATCAAACCCCAAAATGACACAAACCCTTCACCAAAACCAAAAACCCTTAAAGCGGAAAGAAAGAAAACCCCGATCAACCCGATTAACAGCCGTTTCTTGATCTAATGATATCACATCGATATCATACAGTTTACAGATAGTTAATAAATGATTCATGAGAAACAAGTTGTCCATGATGGATGTGTCCGGTACGCAGAGAGACTGGAGTATGGAGTATATCTTGTCTATATATGACCTATTTTCTATTAATTATTTTCTACAGTAGTGTCTGGAAGAAACACATCAGAAGACTGAGGATCCCGACAGGCTGCGACTACAATACGAAATCGCGGTTCTCCAACATCAGCAGAATGTTGTGGAACTTGGACAGAGACGGAGAAGAAGACGTCAACGAAGGTTCCGGGTCCGACCGTGGATCGGTAGGCGACGACAGTTTGGCCGATGATGGCGCGACTCGTGGAGGCTCTTCCTCGTCGCTGTCTTGCATGGCCTCTTCCAGGATCCGGTTGATGTCCCTCCGCACCTTCTTGAACTTCCGTTCTGGCAGGTTCACCAGTGTCCCTTTGACGTAAGTCCCGAAGACCTCCGCCAGAGTCTGTGGCCGCATCGCCTGCTGTAACTGTAGCACCTGCTGGCCAGTTTCCTGCAACCGCTTCTGCAACGTCACCATGACGGAGTCCTCAGCGTTCTTTCCTTTTCCCGTGCCCTTTATGCCGCCGACTTTCTCGGGTTCTTCCTCCACTTCTTCGTCCGCTTCTGCACCGATCCTGGCGCACTCGGCCTCAGCAGTCGAGAGGTCACCGATGTGTGCCTGAATCGCATCCTTCAACTGCCAGTACACAATAATAAACAAATAATAAGTAAAAGAAGTCAAAATGATTACCAATGATTACACATTTTAAAAATACGCTGGCTCTTTAGATACATTGGACGTTATGATAGTAAATACATGTTTACATAAAAGCTATTAAATATTAGTCAAACAATAATACATAATAAAACAATAATACGTAGCTGTACTTACACTGCTAACTGGCTCTGGTCTGTGGTAGGTAATCTTTTGCAGGAATTTTAAGTTCTGCAAGGTCCAGAGCTCCCTCTCTGTGAAGATCCGTTGTGCAGACCCGGACTTGGGCATCTTGTCCAGGCGCCCAAAGTTATCTCTCACGCTCTTGAACCAACCTTGCAGATGAGATACCTCCCTACACAACCTTTCTGCCTGATTCTGCCAAGCAGCGTTCTTCTTGTCTGGTTTTCTGTAGTTCCTGGTCTTCTTGTTCCACAGCATTTCGTTGTCCTTTAAGAAAGTAACCATCAACTCCTCCTCTTCATCAGTCAGCTTATAGTCCTTCTTTTCCTTCTTGTCCTTACTCTTAGTCGATACCTGCGAGACCAGCGATACACGACTGTCTACTGACCCTGAGCGTGAGGGAGTAGGGGAGCCCCGAGATGAGAATGGAGAGCGTGAAGCATCTCTAAAAGTAGCAGGGTCCAGGCTGGACATCTCGTTGCCTAAGACTCTGCCTCTGGTACCACGACCACTACCACTAGGCCACGTATCAGGAGCAGGAGTCTTCTTCTTGGGGTTCAGCGATGTCTGGATCCTTCGTGTGGGTGGCATCTTGGAGTCTTGCAGTCGTGCACTCGTCAAAACACTACTTTTATACAGACGCTGCTATTCGCTGGCTGTGCGTTGCACGTGCGGTGCGCGTGCGGTGCATGCGTGCTGCATGCGTTCCACGCGCTAGCAACACGCTGTGCATTCGTTGGATTATTTAAACATATGCGTTCTGTATGCGTCCAATACGCCGTGCATTCACTGTCAACTCGCTGGGTTATTGTTAGCTTTTCCCAAATGAAGATAAAACTTGGACGAACAGCGACGAACAGATCTTTTTATCCATATTTGTTAAAGAAAATTACGCGCTGGCCGTGCGTTGCGCCGGTGTGTGTGACCGAGCTTGTTTGACTATTCCAGCCGCCATCGACACGTCCGGTCTACGTCCGTCGTCACGTCGTGTGCGTGATTACGTCAGAGTCACGCATTCCTGACGCAACCTATATATTCTGAGCGCCCGCCCTCTTTCGTCCCTTTTCCACGACAGGAAACTAACGTGCCTAAGGTGCTCGGTTCTTCACCAGAAGCTAAGGCCCGCAATCCGGCGACTAGCACCGTCAAATTTAGGCATCCACCGCTACGAATATAACATCCAACATCTAAGATGGCCTCCGTATCCGAACTCGCCTGCATTTACTCCGCGTTGATCCTCCACGACGATGAAGTTACCGTCACCGTAAGTACTACGGCGGAGCCGGCGATACTCACTAACGGCTCGCTCTGGAGGCCTGTGCTCGTGTCGAAATCACCGAATTATAAAGTTTACATAGTAACTACTCTTATTATACGAGTAACGTTATAAGCGAATATCTGTTTAAACTCTTTTATAATGTTTACATGCCCCAGCCGTCACTTCTACCGGCTAAAATGGCGGCGTGCTTCATGCTGCCGCTGGGCCACGTTTCTCTAACGGGACAGTCCTCCACACTTTAATGTGTCGTCACCACTTTAATTGTATCTACTGTACGATATCTAGCTGTACCTCGGCTCAGCTCTAGCTCCCGTCTGTCATTTCCGACAGGCGAAAGTTAACCCAGAGTTTGTCTCCACACCAGCTCAACGTGGTTAGCTCCACACCTGTTACCTGAGCAGTTCGGTAGATGAGCTTTTAGTGGAAGGTTTACCTCTTCAGTTAGTCCGCTGGTGATTGTTGGTGGTCTCAAGTTATCCTGTCAGGTGCGGATGCTGCACAACACTCACATCACGTGGCTCCCGCTCTTTCACTTCAGACCTAGCATGCTAGATGGTATAGCATGAAAATAATGAAGCTGCATCCTACATTTTATTTTCAAAATAAGCAGCGTTTGTCTTCAAATTAGCATCTGTCATAAGGACAACTAACATCAAGTTGAATGGAATAGTTGAACTACAGGCATGTTGTGTATGTGATGCTATAAAAGACCACCGTGTGAGTTTTATATTGAATACTGAAGTTGTTAATAAAGTCAAGACTGTTTATAAGGATGAAGTGGATATTTTTTTTAACTGCCCTTTTCTGTTTCTGTAGGAGGACAAGCTGAATGCTCTGATCAAGGCTGCTGGAGTCACCGTGGAGCCCTTCTGGCCAAGTCTCTTTGCCAAGGTGAGAGATAACACTTTGTTTCAGAGTGCACAGGCTTCAAATCAATACTATACAGGGTTCATACCGTCATGGAAAACCTGGAAAAGTCATGTCATTTTAAAATGGTAATGGAAAAGTCATGGAAATGTGTTATGAGCACATGTTCATTTACACGGTTTGAAATAATTAATGTTTTTTGAAGAAAGATGCTCAAAATATAAGCCGGCATACGCAATTAATTCACAAAATCTTCTAAATTTTTCATGTTTTTACCAAGATTTCAGTTTTGTCATGGACATTTGGCTAAAAGTCAAGGGAAATCCATTGGTCAAAATGTGTAAGAACCCTGACCATAGTAGTTTGGGCCCAAAATCTCAAGTGTCTTTATTAGTGTCCACAGCAGTTCAATCAACTATGTTGTCCTCCTCTAGGCTCTGTCCAGCGTTGACATCGGCAGCCTGATCTGCAACGTTGGTGCTGGAGGTGGAGCACCAGCAGGAGCTGCCGCTGCTGCACCAGCTGCTTCCGCTGCAGCCCCAGGTAACTAGGAGTGAACATTGGACAAGTGTTTTTAGTTGGATGTAGCCTTAAAATGTTCCTGATAATTTAGTCTATAACTATGCTAAAATAGGATATATTTAATGATCCTATGAACTGATTATATTCTCATGCCATGCTGGTGAGCCTTGATGTAGACCTGGGAACAATTTGGTAACTAATGTGGTGTAGTATGCACTTAAGGCCAACATTAAATGTTTCCTCACTTCAGAGGTAAAATGTATATTTTAATCTCTAGTCAATGTTTTTGAATTGTCCATCTTCCAGAGCTTTACATGTATGTATGCATCTGAGACTTAGTTAACCATACCATATCTTGTTTCCCCCTACAGCCAAGGAGGAGGAGAAGAAAGAGGAAAAGAAAGAAGAGTCCGAGGGCTCCGATGATGACATGGGCTTCGGTCTTTTTGACTAAAAAGATGGTTTTGTAAGAAACACACAATAAAAGTCACGAAAAAACTGCTGCGCTTTGTCTTGCTCTCTGTTCTCCGACGTCTACAGACAAACTTCACCTTTCACTACCAAAGCGACCATGTCCAGCTGCACCTGCTTATGGCGCTCAGTCGGTCCCCATGCTGCTCTGTGTCAAGCTGTCGGCACGCACCGTCTTCGGTTTAAAAAAAGAAAAGTTGACAGAAGTGAAATATTTAAGTTCTTTGTCTCCAATGCATGTTGTGAGCTTGAGGCAGTGCTCCAGCGCTCACTGATGTATGCTGTCAAAAAAGACTTCATTAATTTTATAGCAAGTAAAATCCTTAAATGTCCTGAAATTGTATGTAATGTAAAAAGGAAAGGTGAGATATATATATATATATATATATATATATATATATATATATATATATATATATATATATAGATAAATATATATATATATAGATATAATAAAAGATGGTGTCAAAAAATACAAAGGTCAAAGTATAGAATGGTATAACAATTCATGCGAAAATGTCAGTACAATACACATTAACCAAACTGTCTGCCTGGACCATTTTGAATGTAGAAATAAACATTCAAATAAAACTAAGTCGACCTAAATAACTCCTGCAGTTGCCAGAATTTTATGCCGGAAACTCAAGTTTATACTTTTTTTTTTAAATGGACATACAGTTTGCAATGACAAAGTAATGGCATGCTGTAAAGTAAAAGGTTTGTCAAAGAATAGCATGTCATAAAAAAGTCTTTACAAATGGTATAGTATTTAATAAAATGTCAGATTATCAAATAGTAAAAGGAATAGTGTCACAAAAATGTCGCTACAGTATATCTCAAGTCGTGTATCAGTCATATAGTGGTCCAAATGTAAAATGTCATCACAATGCATGAATTACATTTCAGTCATTGTGCTTCACTTCATTTACCTTTTATACACGACTCAGCACCACGAAGACGAGACTAAAAATACAAACTCATTATCTATTAGAGGCTTTATTTTACAACGAATTTAAATCATTTTACACTTAATAATTGTACACGCTGTCCCAGCTTTGCCGATTCCAAGTGGAGGTTGGTTTACGCCGTCTCCGGCTCGGCGCTGACCTGTCAATCAAAGATGTCCGATGAATGATTTTAGAGGAGGCGCATTCATTAATAAATTATTATTTCCTTGACTAATTGATTGCCCGATGTACATCCCAGGTTTCCACGTGCTTGTTTTGCTCGACCAAGAAGCAGAAATATTAAATTTGTGCCTCAAATGGTGCAAAGAAAAGCATATTCTAATCTTATTTACTTACCTTAATTAAATTGAGTTTGTCGATTGACTAGTGCAATTTCTAGTTGTAGCGAATACAAGGTGTATAATTATTAAATAAACACTAAATGCACCTATAGTACCTTACTATTTCATACTTTGTTCTATAATATAGCTCGTAATGTTCCTCTACCTCGCTCTCATTGATATCTGGAAACGTATACAGGAGAACTAAAACAGACACACACACACACACGTACATACATAAACACACACACACACACACACACACACACACACACACACACACACACGTACATACACAAACACACACGTACCCTTGAGTTCAGAAACTGTTGCAATAACATCCGCAGCTCTGCGTTCTGCTGCTCCAGACTCTGAGTCTCAGGGACGAGCTCAGAGATCTCAGTCAGGACCTCCCTGGAAACCGAAAAACACAAAACATTTGAGTACAGATGCCGTTTGCTTTGTGTGTGTGTGTGTGTGTGTGTGTGTGTGTGTGTGTGTGTTACTGACAGGTACTGCTTAAGTGTGTTCCCTGCGGCGTCCCAGAGATTCCGTTTGTCCTCAGAGATCGTATTGCCCAAACTGTCCCAGAAGGCTTCATCCGCTGAAGAATCCCGGGCCTCCACGTGGAAACTCTGTTGGGCTGAGCTCTCCCTGAGGAACACCAGGCCACATGTTCAGAGAGAGAACACTGTTGCATCATCATTCATGTTCAGATCTCACAGGCGGTCTCATTGGCCACCGTGGGGCAGCCTCTGTTGGCATGGAGACACATTGCTCGGGAAAAAATAGTTTAAATTAGTGCCGACGAGGACTCACCTGGACCTCATGTGCTGCTCGAGGAAACGTTTTAGAGCGGGCACAATATGACTCGGATGGATGGGGTCGGAGGTCAAGTGACTCGTAGACTGGGTCTCCACTTCCTCTTCCTTTTCGCTGGATTCAACCGACTCGGCACAAACACCCTGCAGGCAGACAACGTTCACAAATGGCACAAATGGCGACCGTCTCGTACGCCAAAGACTCAAGGCCACGTTCTCCACAGCGAACCTCGTCTCTGCCCCTCTGGACCTCGGTCGGCTCTCCCGGCTCGTGTCTGTACTGCAATATGAATTCAGCCAACTTGGGCAGGTCCTGCTCTTCAATGCCAAACGACTGGAAGAGAAAGCGACACGGCTGCTTGTTCAGCGTCTGGTCCCGACCGCCCGGCTCTGCACCGATGCTGTGAACTCACAGAGAGGATGGAGCCCAGCTTCACTACAGACGCCTCCTCCTTCTCCAGGGACGCCAGCAGGCCGAGGAGCCCATCGTCCATCAGGAAGCTCTGAGGGAGACGGAGGGGAGGCTGTCAGTTCAAGACATAATGTCAGAGATGACTGAATTATTCTGAATTATTATTAGAAAACAAAACTTGATGCACAATACATATGACCCCCTGTTGTTAAACCTTTGTCCTTTTATAGTACATTTTAGGAAATTCATATTTGCTCTTTTGCTGATAGTTAGACTAGATGATTAATACCACTCTCTTCTGGTCCAGAGGTACAAAAATAAATTAAAAAAAACAACCGTCACAATTCAAAGTTTCAAACAGCATGGTGTGTTATGTGTCAGGAGACGTGAAGCATTTAATTAAAGGACGGACAAGAGATTAAAATTGATCTTTCTTTCTTTCTTATATTTATATTTTATTGTGTTTAATTTATTGGTGCTACTGTGTCAACATATTTCCCCTTGGGGATTAATAAAGTATATTTCTATTCTTCTATTCTATCTTTTTATCTTGTATTTATTTTATTTAAGTGTATTTCCTAAAAGCTAGATTGCATTAGATGTATTGTATGCACACATGTTGTTGTATTTGTGTCCACTTCTTGCCCACTATGTACAAACATCTGCTTCGTGGACTCTTCCAGCAACAAAGATGAAGGCTGAACTTGTTTCTCACCGCCTCGGCACACAGCAGCTCCTTCACTTTTTTCATCGTCTCCATCGACAGCTTCCCTTCCTCCACCTCTGCACCGCTCTCACTCGGCACCGCTCCCTTGTTCACTTCCATAGCCGTGCCGTCGGTGTGGACCTCCGGCCCGGGTCCGACTGAGAGGTCCGTCCTCCCCTGACTACCCAGGAGAGGCTTCTGAGGCTGGGGGGGACCAGAGGGCGCCGAGAGCCCCATGGGGGGGCGCTCCCAGGGGACGCCCAGGTGCTGCTCGCAGATCTCAGAGTCGATGGCCAGAACCCTCTCCCTCAGTAGCTTCACCTCCTCTTCCATCATAAGCCACATCTCCTCAAATTGTCTGGCATCAGAAACCGCAGCGGCCCTGCATGAAGTGGACGGAGGAGGAGGAGGAGGAGGAGGAGGAGGAGGAGGAGGAGGAGGAGGAGGAGACATTAAAATTCAGTCCTAGAGCATTTTGTGTAATTTAAAACTGACTGGATGATTGTGACTTACTTAATCTTCTGCCGTATGTTTTCATATTGCTGGATGCTGCGAGTGTATTCCTTAGTCAGATGTTTGCTGTTTTTGTCAAACTGTTTTTCCTGACTGGAAGACTCAAGAGAAAGGCTTTTCACTTCTTTCTGCAGACTGAAACACAAGAAACAGAGAGTGAGTTAGATTTACCAGTGTGTGTCAGTGTGTGTGTGTGTGTGTGTGAAAACATCTGTATACCTGCAGACCCTTTTCTTCATACGGTTGTGATTGGTTCTGTGTTCATTAATCTGGTGGTTTGGCTTTATTCCCTTGAGCTGTGTGATCACTGTTCTGGCTTTGATCTGCTGACGGTTTCTCTCCAGAAGCTGCCGAGGGAGGATGGAGTGTGAGGGCGCTCAACACTGAACGCTAACACATCGTGTAATCACTACTTCTACACGTCTGGATTATTGGTTTCTGAGGCTGATTCCAAATAAAAAATAACACCAAAGGAAAATGCTGCGTACATCGGTAGCATTTTTCTTTTTGCGTATAAAATGGAGCTTCTATCAGAATCTGAAACATCTGCTACGTGTGTTAGACACGCACAGAATTTGACTTGGCGGCTGGTGTGTACTTTAGACAGACAAACAAAACAACAATCAACAGTCAACATGGTGCACACATTTAAACATTACATTTACAATGGTATAAAATAAAATAAAGTGCACACATATCATAAGGCTTTCATTCAAAAGATATGCTATTTATGTCCATCTTAATATCTGTGTGCAAACCTGAAGCTTCACATTGTTTTCATTATTGAAAGAGCTGTTGTTACTCTCCAACATTATCTTGTGAATTAATGCTTCATACTGCTCCACTTCTTTCCTCCTCTCCGCCAGCCGCCCCATCTAGAAGAGAATAGACAACGTTAGATAATGACTTGACATATGTTAGATATTAGATATGAATGAAAGAAGACTAGAGGTGTGTGTGTGTGTTGTTCATGTCAGTGTTCCTGACCTCTTCCTCCCAGAATTCCTTCATGCGTTCTCCCCATTCAGTCTTGTTCTTCGTCTTCAAGACGTCACTTTCCTGCTGGTGAAGGCTCTACAAACAAGGACAACCGTTAGTGGGAACGACAACAACAACAACAACAACAACAACGGCATCAACGAGACCGAACGGAGGGAGACGTGCATTCTGCAACAGATGTCATGGAAATCCTTTCAAAACCTGTTGAGACATTTCACTCAGAATCACAAGCGAGAACCTCATCGTGGTATCGAAGGAGCAGCCGGGGGGATGCTCGGCGCTCATAGAGCCGCGCTGCTATCCAGAGAGATAAAACAGCCGTGCACATTTAAATCAAGACAATAAATGGTATTGCTCAGTGCCCCATTCATCAACATACTAGTAGATTAAAATGCAGGATGCAAGATGTTTAAAGCTGCTTCTCGACTGAGATCTGGGTCCTACCGACATCCGGGCCAGCTTCTCCCTGTAGGCCTTTGTCAGGGTTTTGATCTGGTTCTCCATTCTCTCCATCATCAGGTCCAGCTCCTCTTCCTGCTTCCTCAAGTCCTTCACGAAACGATCATCTCCGACTTTCAGCTCCTGTTCAGACGACACACGGGAAATGACTTGTGATCGGACAAGGCCTTCGTATCTATATCTGAGGAGGTAGGTGGGCGTACCTGTTGCAGATCACTTATGAGTTTCTTCTTGTCTTTTATGAGAGCCGCACATAACTTCTGCTGGCTGTCCAAGGCCTCCTGGCGCTCCTGAGGGATCAGCTTCTGCTTCACTGCCAACCAGCCTCTGGTGATCTCCTGGAATATCTCCTGACTGGATTTGTGATCATTCTCCAGCCGCTCTGACCTGGACCAAGATGGACAAACGGGAAGAACAAATGGGAGGGGAGGAAGACAAAAGGGTCAGGAAGGTGCACAGGATGCGGAATGTAATATTTCCCCTTACTTTTAAAATGTATTCATGCTTATGTAGGGATGTTGGTTTCGGACACAGGCATGGTATAGTAAACGAGACGATGGTGGATTTAAATTACCTAATTCTCCGAGCTTCCTCTATATCTTTCCTTCGCATGGACTCTTTGGCGTCAGCTGCAGTTTGGATGTTGGTTATTAACGTCATCTTCAGAGGGGAGATGAGCTAACACACACAAAAGGAACGTTTCTTTCTGACAGACATTGCTCTCAAGTAAAATAACAAGTCACTAAAATAACAATAGCATAACCTGTAGCTTTTCTGATGGATACATAACTTAATATTTTACATATAACCTGTCCCACGGGAACATCATGTATTTGTAATAATGAAAAGGGTGAATTTGAATTATTATATTGATTCATTTAATTACTTTAGACAGGCTGTGCCCACATAAAGGCTTTGGAAACTCGACCAACCTTTTCCTCTCCCTCCTCCTCCTCCTCCTCCTCCTCCTCCTCCTCCTCCTCCTCCTCCTCCTCCTCCTCCTCCTCCTCCTCCTCCTCCTCCTCCTCCTGAGGCTGGCTCTGGCTCTGCTCCTCATTGAACTCTTCATGGCCCTCCATCACTGGGGCTTCTTCCATATCATGTGTGGAGACCCTGAAGAAGCAGGAGTTTCAGTTACCAAAAGAACTACAAAAAAGGCACGATTTTAGAAAAATAGATTTAGACTATTGTATTGAATCGTATTAACCCATTATTATTATCATTATTATAACAATTACCATGACAAATAATCCGTGCAGCATGACAACTCTACGAGGATGAATGCTCCTCGTTAGGCAATCACAGTACTTCCGGTACCGCTATGCTGTCAGTTAACTATCGCTAGTATAATTATAACTATAAGTTACCTAGATAAGGCTAACTAGTTAGTTAACTTACGTGTCCGTAGCCTCTTGATTTTCACACACAGAAGGTTCAGGCTCCTCTTCCGGATCCTTGTCAACTTCTTCCATTTTAAGAGTATGCTCTATCAAAGTTATTGGCGGAAACCGTTTATTGTTAAATGTTGTATCGATCACGAAGATAATCAAGGTAAAGTGACAGGTGTCTGTGGTGCCGCGGTCTGTTTGGTACAGGTTGCTATGGCGACAGAACCAACGGAGTGACGAGTGCTGCCTTCAAGTGTCCCTCGGAAGCTATAAACTTTAAGATCGTGTTAAAAAAGCAACAACAAAAAGGACCAATGTGCACATCTAAATGTTATTTACCGGATGTTTTCCTGCCAATGCTCTCTTGTCATTTAGCATGTCGCTAATTGGGGGCTCTTTCGCTAATTGATGGACCAGGTCTTGAATTGTGTAGTCAAAGTTATCTTTATTGTTACTTCTTTCGACCCTGCGGAGCCGACAGCTGAAGGCAATTGGCTAATTAGAGCTGCAGGTGCACGAGGGGCTACAGGGGAACCCAGCCAGGAGACCCCGTGGTCCCAGTAACACGTGTAGTCGATAGTGTGCCGTTTGTTGTACGGTTCACCTTATTGTACATATATATTCTGTGAGTATCGTCTCTTCCTGACTTTGATCAAGTTGTTATTTTGCTTTTGGTTCATAAAACCACCTTTTGTTTATCCCTTCGCTGCCTGTGGGTTCTTCTCTCTCTCTCTCTCTCTCTCTCTCTCTCTCTCTCTCTCTAATGTTATATATATACAAATTGTTTGTTAATTTATTTGTTATGTCAAGCCCTAATCTATCAAGCCTGAACCTGGCATTGACCTCTCTGGCCTCCACCTCTACACTGCTCAGCTGCCCAGGGGACACCATGTGGGTCTCTTAAGGCGTTTCAAAAAGCCGTCTTACCCGGACAGGGGCGGGAAGGCTGGACACGTCACGTGATTAAAGTGGCCCTCATAAAACTCAAGAGAACTCGACTGTTTGACATCTCTGTGTTCTTGGCTGGTTAAATTCTTAATTCATGGCTCTGCTTTACTCGTTGCATCCAATGCGGTGTTGTCCACATTGTGTATTTTCACCTCATGACATCACACACATCTGCCATTTGCATGCTATAGCTCTACAGTGCTCTCTGACAGCCATTTTGGGAATCATTTGTAACTTTATATTTTATTTATTAGTAAAAAAATCAGTCCTTACATTAATTATCTTTCCTAAAAGGAGCTAAGAAAGGAAGCACTGAAGCAGCTCGTATTAACATCTGTATGAACAGCTCTCATCATGGAGGCCACGTCGATACCTCTGGGTCTGGGTGAACTCAAGCAGCATCGTCTTCGTCTTCGTCCGCGGTCCTGCCTCTTTATTTATATTTATATAAAATGTACCCTACAAACAAAGTATTATTTGTTTTGACACCCACCCACAGGCACACGCACACACACACACTCTCTCAATGATAACAGTGTCTTTATTTGCTTGGTTCAGCAACTGTACATGTGACTCCTTCCTGAGAATGTTGCTCACCTCAGGAGAGAGGGAATGGAGAGAATCAGAGAGGAAGGAGAGCAATATGAGGCCGACGGAGGGAGAACAGGAGTGAGGGTGGCAGAGCAGAAGGGGAATGAAAGTATAAATAACTCCAGTGGAGGAAGGTAGAAGGACTGATAAAGCAACACTTCACAAGATGAACCCGATGAGACCCGATGAGACCCGCGCTCCATCGGGCCACCGACCCTCCTCTAAATATCACGTTAGCTTTTTACCCCCAAAAGTATTTCAATGTCCCTGAAAATCCAATTCCTGAAAGCGAGGGAAATTTGCCAACGAGGGCGTCGCTGAAAGCTCGCCCTGCGTCATGTGACAAGTCCGGGGACGGGAGGAAACCACGACGACGGCGTCACGGATGCAGCAGCAGCATTTGGCTTCAATGCTCAACACGAGCGATAAAGAAGCCGTGAGTTTGACGTGCGTAGAACCGTCTGCTGCTGCTGAACACGGGGAACTATTGAAGAAAACAACCGTTTGAGTGAAATAATCCTTTTTTGTGTGTCGTTGCAGAACATTTGGCACCTCCTGTACATAATTAGGACCACCGTTGTAACTTAAACATGCCCCTCCCCCACCTCTCACACCTCTGTGTCCCCCCCCCCCCCCTCTGTTTATCCTTCTTCCTTCTTCACTAACAATTCATACCTCAGGAACATGTTAAAAATATAGCCTCTATGTATATTTACTATGCGAGTTAACTTAAAAAAGTGGCCTGTGACATTTACTTTGTTCTTCAAAATACAGATTTCATAATTCATTTCATTTCATCTCTCGGTGCCTGAGATGGAGGTCTAGAGAGAAGGAGAAACAAGGGATGAAACTCTTGATGAGCAGCTGTAAATCACTTATTTTTGCCCATTGATTTTTCAAGAAGAAGACCGGACACAGACGTACTGTAAGAGTCAAGGCTGAAAATAGTAATAGTAATAATTAATAATGATATAAAAGCATGTTTAAACAGCAACATTATCATATCATCTTCATTATCCTCCTCCTCCTCCTCCTCCTCATCCTGGCTCTTCAGTTCCAGCTGTTACTTCCTGCTACGACTCGGTCGGGTGTTAGTGGCACATTTCGATGCGTCCGAACACCAGAATGTCTCCGCAGTCCTTCGAGCCTCCGAAACCTTTGTGTGATTCACTTTCTTCAAAGTTTAAAAAGTAGTAACGGATGAGAAAAAAAGAAAAAAAAAGAACGAGGAAATCACCTCATCTTTGAGGGCAAAAGCGTTTTTCTCTAGATACAAAAGCAGATGATGCGACAGAAGTACAAAACATCACAATATTGATCAGAACATGACCGTCGCCGTAGTAACGAGGAAACGATGAATGTCTGGAGGAGAGGAGGGGCTCATTGTTTCAGTCCGCTCGTCCGTCTGTCCGTCACTGATCCGCGAGTCCTCTTCTCTTCTGATTGGCTACGAGCTACTGCACGCGCTCCGCGGCGGCACTAATGCGGGCGGATCATCTTGAGTCGCGATTGGTCGATGACGTCCAGCAGGTTCTTGGCGTCGACCGCGAGGGCGTGAGCCGCCATCAGCATCTGCTTCTTGTAGTCCTTTTGTAAACTGCCGAGGACAAAGGAAACGGTTACCGTCGCCGACGCCGCGGCGGAGAACCCCGGTCGTGAAGCGAATCCGTGGTGTCGGAGCCTACCTCGTCATGACGTACTGCTGGGCCAGCTTCATCTTCGCTATCAACTCGGCCAGATCTGAATTCAACAGCTTTTGGGCCATCTCGATCTGTGGTGACGAAACAGAGGGATGACCATAACGACTCGGCCGCCCTTTTGACTCCCTGGGGAAGAGTTCTGCTCTGATAACAACGTTTGTTTTTCTCGTCGTGAACATGCGGGGCGACTAATGACATCAGCCACATCTCAATATAACGGCTGCCTGAGTGGAAGAGAGCCACAATGTGTGAAAGCGTATAGTTTATAGCTCGTGGAAACAAGTTTGCATGGATGAAGCTTTTTGTTTTTAATAAACTTCCAACGACAGAAAAATAATATATCATCATGAGCAAGATTGTTTTTCAGTGGTTTGACTCACATTCAACCCACTAGTTACATATATATTTAATTTTATATTTCACTTGTATACTTTATGCACAGTCACTTTTTCTTATATTTGATTCTTGTGTGTTTAGCTTATTGGTGCTACTTTGTCCACAAATTTCCCCTTGGGTATATTTCTATTCTATTCTATTCTACATCACAGTTCTATTATACATTTTGTTTTTGTGTGTGTGTGTGTATGTGCGTGTCATTGTGTGTGTGTGCTCACCTCTCTGTGTGTGCTAGCTGGCAGAACAGGAAGCGTCTCGTCCACAGTCGCTAGCAGAGTCCTCAGTGCCAGACCGACCTCCTACCCAACACACACACACACACACACACACACACACACACACACACACACACACACACACACACACACACACACACACACACACACACACACACATTGATTGTTACATCAGTCTTCAGTCAATAAGCACATTTAAACGTGTTGATGATGAATCTCTAATGAGAAACCGAGCTGCAGCGCGTGAAAGTGACCGTTGACCCTACCTTGACCATGGGGACGTACTCCTCCGGGGCTGCAGGCTGGATCCGGTTGGACATCTCGATCACGGCTTTGACCAATCCCGTCACGTTCTCGTACACTTTGTCGTTGGAGCGGTCCAGGTTGGCCGTGGGGGGCGGGCTGATCTCCTGAGGCTGCAGCTGCACCACCAAGGGAAGCACGAGCGTTACGACGAGCCACGAGAACACGCATTTCACACACAATCTCCTTTTAGAGATGATTCTGCGAGCCACCACTAGGGGGCAGTGTTGGACTAGATCCACTCGCTCTCGCTCAGTCAGATGTTATTTCTGGACATGCAGTTCTACCAACATACGAGCTAGTGTGAGTATCCTCCTGAGACAGGAGTGGGGAGCTGTTAGTACAGACAGGGACAGCTTTCTAGAGGTTAGAGGTTAAATCATATGAGTTAGTGTCACGTCAAAGGGTCGCAGAGGGGAACCAATGAACTCGTTATACCTGCTGAATGTTTACGGTCGTCAGTTTCTCTCTTTTTTGTCTTAGTGTAGGTTTAATTAATGTGGGGAGATAATCACGGCACGGCTGAAGTGATTGTATTCCACTTCCCCTTTGATGAGAAAGCAAATGCCCCAGAAGAGAGCTCGATTTAAATCAATGAATTATGATTTTTTTTTTGTGAAATAAATTTGGCTCGTGAATGAGAAAGAGGTTTGTGTTCTCCAGTTATGGCCAAACAGCTAAAACGCAGCTTCTCCCGTGAAGATAACAGGACGTCAAATGAATGTAGATTTAATTGGACCTACTTTACAGGCTCTTTATACGGCATTGGGAGCATTAATAAAGCATGGCCGGAGGGGAGTCGCAGCATCTGGACTGTGAGCGGCCGTCTGTGCTCATCCCGCATGCTCCAACTACAAAGAGAATCCCACGCAGCGAAATATAGATCAAGAGGCTTCTTGCCACAATCACACGCTAGCTCATGTCCAGGCGTCCAACGTATATCCTAGCCCCCCCCCCCCCCCAGGCTCCAGAGATGCTCGGAATTTCAAATTGAGCAAGTTTAACAACATGAATGTCACTATATTATCATCTAAAGACGCGGTGGAAGACATACAGCGATCAGGCTACGTTGCTTCTATTGCTCTAACAAAAGCATTTGATTTTTCTTTACCAGGGATATAATTCACAGCACTGTGGCTACGACTTATTAACACCGTATTAGGAGTAGATATTGTCTTGAATATATGGTGGGACAAGCTAACAACGTTTCATTTGCGATAAAATAATCCTGCTGGAGCTTCAACCGCGTCGCTCAGTCTCCAGCATCTTCGCCGACGACCACGAGATGAAGAGGAAACCCCCAGACGGGATTATTGTCGCCTTGCGTGCCAACGGTGATATTTTGTTTAGCCTCTGGTAAAGAAAATAACCTTTTGAACCACAAACTCAGAAAGCTTCACGAAGCTTCTCTAGACACAAAGATACTAGGAACTATCGTCTAACTACGGCGACGACGGACAAACACAGAGATCAGCTTACCCTCCACGGCTATGGGGAGGTTGAGGAGATGGGAGGGAGGTGTGGTTGGGTGGATGTGACAGGGAGGAGATTGAAGGGGGTTGGGGGGGGGGGGGGGTGATGAGAGGGGCAAAGGGTTTGACAGATGGGTGGATGCAGAGTACAAGGTCCGAAAAGCCGAATGAGGGATGAGAAGATGGCAGGAAGTTAAAGGGGAAGATATGGATGGAGGTTAATGAGAGAGGGGGAGGAAGAGTGAAGGGGGAGAGAAGAGGGACAGAACATTAGGCCGAAGCCAACCACCGGGGAGGCGGGGCACAGCATGCAACCCATCGGCAAAACGCCAAATCGTGACGTCGCCTATACAATATGCTGGGATGGGAAAGAGGCTAAACAAGAGCAAGAAAGAATGGTGTTCACAGGGAAGATCTTTATCAGCCACGTCTGCTCATTTCTAATCTGGAGGAGATTCTTTGTTTATAGCTATTATTGTGTTTGTTGTTGTTGTTGTTGTTGTTGTGTGTGTATTTATATACCTTCACCCCCTCGTTGTAGCTGTCAATAGGGCAAAGACTTGCCAGGTTGCCTAGGTGACCAGGAGCTCCCGGGCGGGGCGGTTTCTTCGGAGGAGCCACATGTTCTTAAAAAGAGGAGCATGAAGGAGTGACGTGTGTGTGTAGTCTGGAGTCAGGTCAGACGTACTTCAGGTACTGTACACGATACAGCTTACGCCACTTTTACTATTATTTCATAAACACGTAAATATATCAAATCAGGATTGAGATAAGTTGTAAGTGTCAGTCAACTGTTGCAGCAGGTTTAGGTGGATTTTATTTTAATGCAAAAATAATAAATAATATAACACAGTAGCTACAGTACATTAAAGGCAAATCCATACACTTTTTTGATATGTTAAATACATATTGCTGCTAATACTTGTTTTTTAGTATGTTTGTCTGTGTTCTCTCACCTGGTTTCCCTATAGGCTGATAAATATGTTGGTTTCCACCCTGTGCAGAGAAAATCACACACGGATACACAGTCAACTTTTAATTGTCTATAATCATCTATATATATATATATATATATATATATATATGAAAGTGATCATTTAATACTGATCTCACAAAGTAAACATCAGTAAATATAGCAATTCACAGTCTTGTTGTTGCATATTGAGAATTCCCACCTCGTTACAGTGTGGAGGTGATCGTATGAGAATAGCTTTATGATGTCATAACTCACACATGTACAGTCAAATGGGACTGTGCAGTGCTTCTGGGATTACAATTCCCACGGGCGCTCTGTGGTCATGCAGTTGGTGTGTAGGCAGCACCTCCCTGGCAAACCGACAGAAATACTTTCTCCTCTCCTCCCGGCCCCTCAGCCTCCCTCCCCATTTCATTTTCTATCGTTCTGATACTTTTCTTCTCCTTTTCTCATCCTCATCCCTTGCTTCGTGACTTTTCAGCTTTCTTCTCGCCATCAGTGTGTGTGTGTGGAGAGAGGTTAGCAGCTCATTTCCAGTGAAAGTGTCAACAAACAGACAGTGGGACAGACAGACAGACACGCTGACTGACCGGTGCTTGTAGTGTCCCGTCTTCTCTGTCGATGCTTCCTCGGCTGTTTCTGGACTCTGCCTTCTGAAGGGAACAGACAGAAAGACAACTTTTAAATATAAGGAAATCATACCGAAGCATGTGTTTTGTAGCAATTACAAATATATATATATATATATATATATATATATATATATATATATATATATATAATCATTAAACGTTGGACAGTCACCTGCAGGTTACAGGAATAAAAGGTGTAATGCAAAGCGTCTAGAGTTATTTCTTCCTAACCAAACACCACATTTCAACAGAAAAATGCAGTTAACCAACAAAATGATTTAACAGATTTCAAATTCCAGCAGTGACCACGACCTGCGATAGTTTGCCCTTTTTCCATCTACAGTGCCTCAAAAAGTGATCTTCATCATCATCATCATCATCATCATCATCATCATCAGGTCAGTAAGGAGGAAGAGCAGCAGATAAACACAGATAACTTCCCACTACAAAACTCTGTCCACATTCGCCCCACCGAAAACCAACAAGCCTCCAACTCCCTCCAACTCTGTTTCAGTACCGTTTTGGTGAAGCACGCCTTGAAGAGATGCATCCTGGGAGAATAGAGGCTGAAGAAGACAGGAGGAGGAAAGCAGAGAGTGGAGGCCATCGAAAGAAGAGCGGAGACGGGGACAGAAAGTATGAGAGAAGGGCAGAGAACAAAACTCTTACGGCATCGAGAGCGAGACCGGCGACAGAGAGACCAGAGGAACTGAAGGAGAGAGAGAGAACCACGAACGAGATGAGACTGAGAGAAGTGAACGGAGGAAGACAGAAAAGTTGAGTCAGACGAGAATGGAGAGAAAGAGTAGAAGTTTTTTCCAGAGGAGGATAAGCTCCACTGAGCCACAGAGAAAAGATCCGACCGACTCGCTCTCCTCTCTGGCTCTCCCGCCCACTTTTTCCATCCCTCTGCATCTCCCTCTGTTTCTCTCCCTCTCTCCCCGATGGCTGACTCCTTGTTGGTTGTTCCACCCTCTCCGTGGCTCCTGCCAATCCCACTTCCTCTCTCCCTCCTTCTGTCCTCCTTTCTCGTTCCTCCTCACAAGCTTCCATCTCTTTCTCTTCAGGCCTTACTTTCCCTCTCATAGGCCTCCTGTTGATCCTTCCTTTGGTTTATCATTTAGCATATATCACTAATAGGATTTGACTTTCATAGCATTTTCAAAGGCAATACTTAAGAGTAGTAGAAGTATTTGGATCGTCTATTTATTCTACTATGTTCTGCGTTTCTCTCTGTTAAGTAGAACCTGGAGAACATTCACAGCACACAGAGTTTTTTTCACCTGAACAAAGTGCCTTCATATTAATGCAACAACAATTACTTGAATGCAGAACAATAAATAAGCTTCTCTGGCATTGCCCCTCTCAAGGTTTCACAGAAGCATCATCCTGTACCAGCCAAGTGATGATGATGATGATGATGATGATGATGATGATGATGATGATGATGATGATGATGATGATGATGATGATGATGATGCCACAGACACAGATCTCCACTTAGAGTTAATAAGGTTAGCTATTTTTCATTTCATTTCCATTTCATTTTTCCATCCCACTGTACATATTTTTTACTCTTTTACTGTTTTTTTTTTTAACTCTTTTTGGCTATACAAGCCCATTGCACAGACTGGTTTATTTATAGGTTTATTTATAGCATTTTGCACTATCCTCGTGGATATCAACACTCAATCAATGCACACCAATATCTGTAAACATCTGTATACACCCTGTGTACATGTTCCCCCTATGTGTATTGTTGTTATACTGTGATTCTACTGTAAGTTGTGTATGTATGTTTGCGAGTTACGTTAAGCTACTGGTTGACCTGAATTTCCCTCGGGATTAATAAAGTATCCATCTATCTATCTATCTATCTATCTATCTATCTATCTATCTATCTATCTATCTATCTATCATAAGCCACACTGTCCTCGTACCTAAATGAATCCTCTCGCAATGAGTCGACGTGGTGAAGAGTGGGATAAGACCAACGTTTGTTTTTCCTCAATGCCAGAGACACACGTGTTTGGGAAGGTGGGTGCAGAGAGGAACGGGTGAGTTAAGTTAACATCCAGGTCAGGGGGAGAAAAACTACAAGGAGCAGGAACCTTGCGGACTGAATTGCTGAGATGTTATTTGGGTGAGGCAATAAATAAATATATAAATAGGGACATCTGTCCGTCGGTCATCACTCACGTCTGTGTTCTTCACTCTCTTTCAGCTCTCTACACCTGGTTCAAAAATGTTAACTGTGATTTTAGGCCAGATGAGAAACTATCTGACCCGAAGAGAGAAGAAAAACAGACTTGTTTTGCATAGATGTGGCTCCTTTCCAGGGATCTTTCCGTGTCAGGTGAGATAAATCGAGCAACAACGGAAACAATTCAAAGATTTAAGAAATGATATTCTCCAGCTCATCTGGCAAAAAGAAGTTTTACTGAGTGTGAAAACCTCTCACAGGCACACCAATAAAAACACACCAGCACGAGCAGGATGACGGGAAGCTAACGCTAGCTGGGTTAGCTGTCAAGCTGCTCCAGATGCAGAATCTTTCAGCCAGACTCCTCATGAGGAGGGGATGTTCCGCTCATAATATGGGACCGCATCAGGAAGTGAAAGCTGTCGCCAGTATATGAATACCCTCACCATCACCATGAAGCTCTCCTCCTGCTCCAGCCACCGCTGGTCGTCCTCCATCTGTTGCTGCTGCATCATCAGCCTCTCCTCCATCACAGCCTGGCCTCCACAGCCATCGTCCTGTGGAGAACACATTTAGTCACACTCAAAACCGAACAATCACCTCAATCACGTGATTCATTAAACTGTCCTGGGCCAGTAACAATGTTTACATTCATCAAGTTGGCGTTTTAAACATTTTCCAGACAGCAGAAACTTTTATTTCCCTGCAATGGATGAACGTTCAGAAAGCTGTCAACCCACAGCGACACGTTCGAGGATTTACAGTTTTTCTCGATTGATTTGGCTCAATTCTTGAAACAGAAATGACATTCTCAAAACAACTCGTGCAAACCTCCAAACCATTGGGCACTTGTTCACAACAGATTGGAATTTCTCATTCCTTTAATCAAATTGCAATTGTTTTAGTACAATTGCCGATAGCTTGCACACATTTCAAATGATTTAGCACATCTGTGCAAACGGTTGGGTACAATTGCCTTCAGTTAGCCACATTACCGATTGAATACATCTTGCTGGTCTAAACTGACTGTTTTTCTCAGTCAAGTGGTTGTTCTCTGCAAAACATCTTGGCATCATTTCCTTGTTTACATCATCACCGTCACAATAGTTCACTCCTCTGTCAAAATCGTTCAGGCCCATAATACCATGAAAAGCATCATGGTATATACTGTGATCTCTTGGATCATCGGCTTCATTTTCAGGCGCAACTTGAACTTTACTGATCAACGGGGAGTTTCTCACATCCGATCACCAATCACAGTCATGTTAGTTAGCTGACAGCTTCTATCCACGAGTATACATGCTTCCATCAAATATCTAGGGCTTGACCAAGTTCAGTACAGTTTACAGTATGAACATGGAAGCACCTGGCCAGGTAAACAAACAAGGGCAACTGCCTGTTCGAGGAAGAGGAGGAAGAAGAAGAGGAAGAGGAGCAAGGGTGTGTGGTGGTTGAGAAGGGGGAAGAGGCAGATGAAGACAAAGATCTGTGGCCAGACAGAGGTGAGGATGAGGATGAGCAGGAGAGTGAGGATGAACTCCAGCTTTGAGCTCCAGCTTTGCTTTACTTTCCTACTCTATGTTTTGTTGCAGTAGTGTAGGCTATACTTCATTTGATTTTTGATGTGCTTTTTGTTTGACACTATTTTTTGCTGTACACATTTCCTGTTTCTGTTTTGCAATTACTTTAACAATTACTGTAACAATTACTGTAACAATTACTGTAACAATTTCCATGGCAGTATGTGATGTGAGACCTGGTTGGCTCCTCTTGAATTAATCTTTTTTCTGTTTGATACACATAGTATTCTGGAAAGAAAACATTTACTGCAGGAACCATTCAGTGTCAAAGGACTAAGCCAAGAGTGAACTGTGCACATGAGGGATATTTCTATGGTCCGCTGCCATACTGACAAAACATCTAAACATTTTGACCTGCAGTGTTTAAACAATGACGAAGGGACTTTTAATTTTGGGGCCACTAACTATTTGTATGAGAAAAGGACTTAGTTTTGACTGATGAGTTGTCTGTTTTTGGAGAGATATGACCTTTTGCAGGTGGACCATAGTGTTTTGCTAAACCATCCAGGTTCATTTGAGAGATGAGCCACAGCAATCGAGAAGGAAGTTTTCATTTTGGGGGCACTGACTATTTGTATGAGAAACTGATTTGGGTTTGAAGCTTGAGTTAACTGTTTTGGGGGAGATATGACCTTTTGAAGGTGATCTATGTAGTTGTGCTGAACCATATAGACTATTTTACCAAATGCACTAAGAGTTTTGAGAATGTAATTTCTGTTTCAAGAATTGAGCCAAAGCAATCGAGAAAAACTGTAAGTGTCTTAAATGTCATGACCCACTACATGGGATCATATAGGACACAGGTGTCAAACACAAGGCCTGCGGGCCAAATCCGGCCCGCAGCATCATTTTATGTGGCCCCTGACGGCTTGAAAGACATTTGATCACCTTCTCTTTTGAAGAAATTGAAGAAACATTTCCCGTGCTTTTATTTTGAAGGTTTCACATTAAATGGATTTATGTTGTAATATTAGATGCATTTTCAAATTAGCAATATTTCTACACTCAAATAAACAATAATCAAATGCAAAGAGAGTTATTTAATAATATGTTCGAGGAGTTTATAAAGTGTTTCCGGCCCTTTAAGAGGGCAGCCATGATGCTGATGTGGCCCACGGTGGAAATGAGTTTGACACCCCTGATATAGGAGATGTCATGTTAGTGAGTTCTCCTCATGGCTGAGTGTGCACACACCTCCATGGTAGGGATCCACAGCGCAGTGTGTTCAGGTCTGTGCTGATTCCAGGAATCAAGAGCAGGGTAGTTGCCCCCCCCTCCTCCTATGACCCCATGGGCTGACGGCTGGAGATGGACACACAGAAAGAGGGATGGTAAGAATCTACGGTTATTTGTACATCCTTGTTTTGATAACACAAGACCCAATTCTGAGGAATTTGCCCAGGTTTTCTGCTCTTTATGGTATAACAACTATATATAACCTATATTTAACTTTCTAGTTTGTTATTGTCATTTATCAGCTCCAAAAAAATGTCTGGCACGAAAAACGAAAAACTCAAAAGCAATGAAGCAAAAGAAATGCAATAAACATGTCTAGTAAAAGTATACACATGAAGTTTACACAAGAGTAAAATGACTGATAGTTCCTTCAAGAATATATTAAAGTGCCTTTTGGCTTTCTTTGTCTGGATGACAACACAAAATTAAAGTAAAAGTAGAAAAAGTAGAATCACAGAAAGGATCAATAAATCATTCTGCAATAATAATAGTAATCCCACCAACACAGAGAAGGTATTGCTAATAGTAACAATCCCTAATTCATCACTAGGCCTCTAAGACTCATGGGAGCTCTGGCACAGCTGTTCTCAGTCTGATGTGTAACACATGCTACCAACAAATACAGATGTTATTCTTACGTGTGATTTGATCACGTTTGATTTGTTTATACACTCCTTATAAGGTCAAAAGAGAGAAAGAGAGCTGCTTGTTATCATACGAGATGGAGAGTGGCTTTGATTTGTGTGTGTGTGTGTGTGTGTGGGTGTACAGGAAATGCCGGCTGTCTGCTTGTTTTATGAGAGGAATCATTTCACTGAAAGTATCTCTCATTTTCTCTGCCTTAAGATTTCTCTTTCTGACTTATTATGACACATGCAGAGCACGCTTGCTGTCTTCCAACGCAGACCGGTGTTGGAAGACAGCAAGCGTCAAGTCAAGACAATTTAAGGATTTGTGAGTGATATAGCCTATAGTTCTTGAAAAAATCCTAAAAAAGTTGTGATCAATAAGTCTCCGAACAGCAGTAAAAAAGAGCTAAATAATGACTGCACAGCTGGAGGGGCAACATGAAGTGTTTGTGAGAGTAAACACACAAAACTGTTTGATCACGGCTCTTAAATGAACACCGATTACCGTTAGATTAGCGGTTAATTGAGTGTGTAGTCACTTATTTTGCTTGGTATCCTATTTTGTAATCTATATCTGATACTGTATGTCTTTCCTAAATAAGTACCAGAGGTGTTTTACTTGATGACTCTTTTTAAATAGTTTACAGTAGGAGTGTTCTTAAAGACTTTAAGAGTTCTAAATTCTTCCTCCCCGTAGCCTTGCACACTGCTTCCTACACCCCTAGAGGTCAGAGGAAACACCGCTGCAGCCGCAGCCGGGGAGAGGGAACAGAAGAGCACCGATTTCTCACTTCAGGAGCGGTGTGTGTGTGTGTGTGTGTGTGTGTGTGTGTGTGTGTGTGTCAGGGTTCTTACACATTTTGACACATGGATTTCCATGACTTTTCCATGACTTTTTCGTGACTTTTCCATGACTTTAAACCAAATTTCCATGACCAAATTGAAATCTCGGTAAAAACAGGAACAATTTAGAACATTGTGCGTATTGAGAGCGTACGCCGGCTTATATTTTGAGCGTTTTTCTTTAAAAAAACATTAATTATTTCAAACTCGACGTAAATGAACATAACAAAACTTTCCAAAATTTTTTATGATTTAAGTTTTTTCCATGACTTTTCCAGGCCTGGAAATGACCATTTTAAAATTCCATGACTTTTCCAGGTTTTCCATGACCGTATGAACCCTGGTGTGTGTGTGTGTGTGTGTGTGTTTGTGTGTGTGTGTGTTTTCTGTACCGGGAAGTGGTTAAGTTGGGGGCCGGGAAAGAAGCCTTCACTGGAGCGAGGACTTGGGTAACCTGGTCTACTGGGCTGCAGGCGGAGAGAGAACAGTTTGTCTTTATCGGCCTTGTAAAACACGCGCTGAAACGTAAACAAACTCTCCGATCAGTCGTACTTTAGGCGGAGCTTCGTCGGGCCCTCCCGAGTCCCAGGACACGGTGACTTGTCTCCTCATCTCCATTCGAAGTCTCTCCTCTTGCTGAAGCTTCTCTTCCTCCAGTATGGTGCTGCAAGGTTACACACAAAGAACTCATCCTATTAAATAATCTTTAAAAAAACTCATTCTAAACCAGTAGTTCAACATGGGGGGGGTTTCTCAACACAGGAAAAAAAAATAATAGTCAGGGGAACTTTACACAAAATTGTAAATCCAGCAGAAATTGATTTTTTACTTGAAGAGAAATTAGCTCCAACAACCAAGTGCTGATTTATTTATGGTAAATAGAGTATTACAATTATTATAATGACATAAAAAGGCAAAACAAGGTCAAACAAGACAAAAAAAAGAATGTAAAAAGGGGCTTGTTCTACATTAAGCAACTCCAATCAATATCTTCTTTTAACTTTACCGTTATAAATGTTTTATGAGGAACATTAATATTATATCACATCAATTAATGCAATAAAATTGGGTGTATACTGTTCACTTAAACAAACGTGAACTTCAAACACAAGAAAAATAACATTCAAGTCATTGGAAAGTCTTACCATAGTGTTAATATAATGATGTGCAATTAATATTCACAAACAAGCACTTATAGGAAACAAGTGAACAAAGCAGGTTTAATTACTTGAGTTGTGTTTTGAGTTCGGTGAATCGCGGCCGCTTGCTGGGATCGTACGACCAACATTTGGTCATCAAACTGTAGAAGGTGGGCGGGCACTGCGGAGGCATAGCCAAGCGCTCGCCGTTCTCTATTCTGCCGATCACGTCATTGTTCTTCACTCCCTGGAAAGGCTTGATGCCGAACATCAAGATCTCCCACATGCACACGCCTACGGAGAGACGGAGGAGTACAGACGCAGTTCATCACAACCGTTTCTCAGACGGTGGCCTCTCAGGACATTTCCAATGACAGTAACTAACGCAGCACGAGCAATCACATGTAATTCATGACAGGGTTCTTGCACATTTTGACCAGTGGATTTCCAGGACTTTTCCATGACTTTTCCATGACTTTAAACCACATTTCCATGACCCAACTGAAATCTCGGTATAAGCATGAACAATGTAGAAAACGGTGCGTATTAACAGCGTACGCCGGCTTATATTTTGAGCGTCTTTCTTGAAAAAAACATATTACCCGGTAATTATTTCAAACTCGGCGTCAATGAACATGTGATTATAACAAATTTCCATGACTTTTCCCAAACTTTTATGATTTTAGTTTAATCCATGACTTTTCCAGGCCTGGAAATGACCATTTTAAAATTCCATGACTTTTCCAGGTTTTCCATGACCGTACGAACCCTGTCATGAGAACTCACCAAACATCCACACGTCACTGGCAGAGGTGAATCTTCTGAAGTTGATAGATTCAGGAGCCATCCACTTAATAGGAAGTTTCCCTTTCGATGCTGACACAAAGACAAAAACAGTTACGCCATTATTGTTTGAATACATTGAATTTGTATCTTCGTCATTTGGTTACTGGTGAACTTCTCAAAATCTCCAGAGGGTTGAGGACCACAAGAAGGAGACGTTGAATTGAAGAGTCACAGAATAAACTGCAGTACTCTGATGTAACCATATGGCGGTGGTAAAGTACTGGCAACGGAAAATGTTGGGCACAGACACAAAACTACAAGTGTTGCCGGTGCAGCTGTCTTGGATACTTTTGACACATTAATAAACGCGGATCTGTGTCCCAAAATAAAAGCAAAGCTGCGTATGTGTTTGAGTCTCGTTACCTTTGTAGTACGAGCTGTCCTCCATGTATCGCGACAGACCAAAGTCTCCGAGCATCACGCAGTCGACTGAAGAGACCAACACATTGCGTGCCGCTATGTCCCTGCAAGTCAATATTGATCGTCATTATGCCTGAATCATAAGGGATACTTGACATTTGTTCAGCATGAATAGGAGAGATGAACGCGCCATAGCTGAGCTATTACACAACCTTTCAGTTACTTTAATTCAATAAGTGGAATGCATGTTGAGATTACATTAAAAAAAACTAATCTAATGAAACTTTCCTCGTACTATTACGTAACATGATGATAATAATGAGGTCAAACCAGTGCATGAAACCACGTACTCATAGTTAGATAGAAACTTATATTGCACATGCATGTGTGTGTGTGTGTGTGTGTGTGTACCTGTGTACAAAGCGTTTACTCTCCAGATATGCGAGCGCCGTGCTGAGCTGGTAGGCGAATAAAATGAGCGAGGCCAAATCCAAATTGTACTTCCTCACCTGAAGGAAGGAACGTAACTGTAGACAAAGAGAAGAAGATGGAGGGAAAGAGTCCGTCAGCAAAGCCTTACCATGACGTCTCTAACCTACAAGCGTCAACACGTATCAATCGAGGGATTTATTTTCTTAATACAAGCGATTTACAGGTCATGAGGATACTGAGGAGCAGTGACACACACTCTCCTCTCGGGCCTACCTCTCCCAGGGTGCACAGCTCCATGATGATCCAGACGGGGTTTTCTGTGATCACTCCGATCAGCTTGACGATGTGAGGGTGGTCGAACTGACGCATCGTCACTGCAAAGGAACGAAACACACACACACACATATATATATATATATATATATATATATATAAACACACTCAGTTAGTAGGAAATGGGATATAGTTTGAATTAAGTTTTTTAATAAAAGTGTTCTTACATGCTTCTTGCAGGAACTTTTCTCTGACGCTATCAGATGTGCAGTTCTTACAGGTCTTAATGGCGACAGCTAGAGATGGTATTTCCTGCGGAACATGAGGTAGAAGTCATATACTTAATGCAGTAATATTATATATCTATATATATTATATATATCTATATATATTTTTTTATTTAATTTTACAGTGCTGTATTTACATATATGTTGTGTTTATATACATATATATTTTATTTTATTTTGTATTTTATATTTCACTTTGCACACTTTACTTTATGCACAGTCACTTTCTTTCTTTCTTTCTTTCTTATACTTTTATTTTATTGTGTTTAGTTTATTGGTGCTACTGTGTCAACAAATTTCCCCTTGGGGATTAATAAAGTATATTTCTATTCTATTCTATTCTATTCTTTATTACATTACAACATTATTTCCAAATACCGCTTCACATTTTATGTGATTATATGTACATTTTGACTCTGACAACAATTTAAATTGTTTATAATTTATCAGAATCTTATATTTGAGCTTGTTGGACAGGGGCAGGATTGAAATTACGATATCCTTTTTGGGCTGGACCAAACTGTCAAAGACTATTTATCCTACATATGCATTGTGATTGATTGGTCAGTACACAAAACGTGTGCCCATGCATGCCCAGTGTGTTGGTGCATGTGTGTGTTTCCACATACCGGGCTGTTATAGACTCCCTGGTGCACATCTCCAAACTGACCCTCTCCTATGCAGCGGCCCAGCTCTATCCGGTCCCTCTGGATCTCGTAGTCACGCGCTGAGCGAGTGGAGGAGAGAGGAAAAGAGAAGAGAAGTGGAAAGAGAGAGATTTATGTGTTTACTTGATGTTTTTCATACAATGTAAGATCTGGGAAATCCCATTACATTTGGCATGCTTTACTCGGACCACGTGGATGGAGTTCATCAAAACAAGACACGGTGGGTGATATGAGGCGATTGATTCTATCACAGAAAGTAAGTTACGATATTTCTAAATTATTTCTAACGTTTAGGCAATCAAATGATTTCCCTTGTTGATGAACCTCACCCACTGGTCATCAGGTTAGACTAAAATACACTATTACAATATATTATATATGTATATATATTTTTTATATATATTTTTTTATTTTAAGGCAAGTACACAGAGAGGTGCAATTTTGATACATTTAGCTTTTTTTCTTTTTCAACTAACAACCTCTTAATTGAGGATACACAAAGCTAAACTAAAACTAAACTAAACTAAATCTAATGAAAAATAAAACAATAAAAAACAATATATTTCGACCCAAGATTATATTCCTTTCCCAGAACCTTGACTGGACATGCACACACCGCCACACCAAATAACAAACACGGCCACATAATATAAAAGCCGAAAAGCAGTAAGTTCATAAAAGTCGTTCTGAATAGCATCCTGAGTACTCTAATGTTCACCTTTATAAAACACAAAGTAAAGCAGAGACGCTCAAACCCTTTGAGTGAAATATTCAGAAGACTGATGTATAACACACTGGATATGAAGGGTATTCCATGTGATCTGTGTCTGCAGAAACCTTTTTACATTCAGTGAGTCCACAAGAATTTAAATGAAAGTGCTTGATCTTACAGATGACGTCCACATGCTTCGACTTTTATGTGCTATCAATATTTGCGCTTGGTTGAAAAGGTCATAAACGTCTCTGAGCTGCTTTCATGGCAGCAGCCAATCAGCTGTAAGAATGGACTAAACACTGAGGTCAATAGTTGACGCAGGACACTAGTCCTGTACTAGTTAACTTATCACTCAGACACAACCAGGTTGGGCTATCTGAGCCAACAGATAAACACAAATACTAACACTGTAACGAAACACATCCCTCTATAGTCTATACGGCAGTTTGAGTACAGGGAATTCATAACGGCTTCAAGCACAAACAGATGCCTGAAGAAAAACAACAACATATGAATATGATAATAAATGAAACGTTAAAGTCATTGCCAACAAAAATAAAACGAGATCAAAGCCGATAAACAATGAAAATACTTGGAGATAGTTGAGCTCTTGGGACACTTCGGATTAAACTAGTCATGAAGTAACATGTTGAACTGATTATGGCCTGGCTCTCGCTGTCAATGTCAACACAAGACAAACATCAACTGCACCTCACAAAACGCCAACAAACACAAGTCAACAACAACCTGGATATCAGGAACCTTGAGTCTTTGCATTTCTCTTTGACAAACACACGTGATGAATCGTCCTGCGCTTGTTCCTGACCACATCACTCATACTGCGACTCGTGGATATTGTTTCGTTTAAATGAAGAAAATAACTTGCAGGAAGATGCACTAGTTCATTTTGAGTCTGGCCACAATGTATGCAAGTGTCTGGCAAAGAAAAATGTGAACATGAGTGTCGAATCTCAAGGCAGAGAGGCAGGGAGCTTTACCTTCAACCACTCCATAGCTGACTGTGTTGGAGATGGGAGGAAGAGGAAGAAAGAGAGATGAAGAGAGGGAGAGAGCCAGACCGCTACTTTCAGATTAAAAATAGCTCAGAGAAAACACACACAAAGACACAAATGTATGCGCACACAGATAATTGATAATTGTTTCACTCCTTACCGGACGTCTAGTTAATAAAGAAGTTGAAGAAAGCACACACTGCCATAGCATGGTCAACAGAGTAGGTTTGCTATGTAGTCATTACTGTCACACAGCACCATGTTATACACACAGCAGACCGCAGGACTCGAACAGATACGTACAGACTCAAGTAGGAAAATATGTCAGAAGTCTGTTAAGAGGAAGTTGCAGGAAGAAGCGCGCGAGAGAGAGAGAGAGAGAGAGAGAGAGAGAGACATAAAGGCAGACAGCGAAAGTAGGAATAAGACATCGAAAAAGACTGAGGGAGGAGAGAAGAACAGAGTCCATTTTCAGAGGCGGCCAAGACGTCCACGTTAAATGTCTCGGCACCGAGGGCTGAAACCACCGTTACCCACAAGGCTGCAGGCGAGCTCACCCGCACATTCAGGGCTTTGAATAACACGTGAATGAATTTGACAGATGCAACGCGTGTCAAACGAAGCAGAGTTACAGCGTTGGAGTCGCAGCCTCTCTGACCTCCAGCTGGTGCCTCTGCTGTTTATATAAGACGCTGAAACGGGCGTGGGTCTGATTAGCTGCTACCTAAGCAAACGTGGTTTGGTGTATCTGCTCTGCTGGTTGGAGTGAGAGTTTTTCTCGGAGAACGTTCACGCCGCGCTCGGCTTGTTAGATGCAGGGTTCTTACACATGTTGACCGATGGATTTCCAGGACTTTAAACCAAATGTCCATGACCAAACTGAAATCTCGGTTCATACATGTAAAAGTGAGAACATTTAGTATTTAAACAATGTGAATTTCAAAGCATACAGTATACTTTTAATGAAACAAATGACTAAGAGACAATATTTTATTTAAAGAACAAACATTTGCTTCCCGAGCTACGGCCATCGAACTTTCCAGTTACGGTGCGTTCACTTGCAACGCGGGAAAAAAAGAAAATTGCGCCGCCAGTATTGAGAGCGTACCCGGGTTATATTTTGAGTCTTTCTTTCTAAAACATATTCATTATTTCAAACTCGGTGTAAATGAACATGTGATTATAACACATTTCCATGACTTTTCCAAAACTTTTGTGATTTAATTTTTTTCCGTGACTTTTCCTGGCCTGGAAATGACAATTTTAAAATTCCATGACTTTTCCAGGTTTTCCATGACCGTAAGAACCCTGTAGATGGCAGAATAAATTGAATGTCGCCGTGAGACCGTAAGCATCTGACAGAAGAATAACAGTGAAACAGTTCTTTTATAGGTCTCCTGCTGCAGTGCAACTCATGACGTTGGTACTTTGATATTACTTTACTTGTTAGATGTTAGACACGAGAAAAGAGAGTGAATAAGTTACTTACTGGACGGCATGGTGTATGTGTCCTCTTCATCAACTATCTCAGCATAGTCGTCAGTCTCTGTAACATGAGACACACAAAAAGAGGGTCAATAAATGCAAACAAATACAACTGGGAAAAAAAAACACACACACAGGCAAGTTTAAAATAACACAATTACCCAAAACAATAGAAAAAGCATGCACATGTTGCTCGGTTTACCGCGCGTCCGCTCTGGTGGGGAAGGGTCACCGACACAAAACAGGTGTGAAAATAAAACTACGGAATAAAGCACGAAGAGCTTCGACAACTCCTGCGCCCGCGTAGCTCCTCTCGTTCTCTCTCACACACTTGGCGGAGAGTGTCAGCTGAGCATGTGTTGTGCATATCTGTCTGTGTGAGAGCAGCTGGGCTGCAGGGAGTACACTGCGTGGTGGTGGTGGTGGTGGGGGAGACGAGGGAGAGAGGAAGAGGAGAGACAAAGACGGAAAGGAAGAAGAAAGTGAAAGAGTCAACAGGAGAGAGAAAAGCAAGAGGAAGGGGGCACGATGGAAACCCCTTAGAAATAAATAGTGAGTCTAGCTGTCATGGAGGCAGATGGCAACGTTTAGGGCCGAGTCTGTGCAGAATCAGATAGAGAGAGAGGCAGAGGGCGAGAGGAGCGAGGCATTAGGGAAATGAGAGGGAAAGATGGACCGAGTCTATCCGAACCAGATGGTGCTGTTTAAAATAAAATCAGTGTGCAGACTCAGCTGTTGGAAACAAGAGTCGAACATCTGCTGTCCTGAGTGCTACCCTCTGCCCAGGGTTTATCAGGCTCTGTGGGGACGTGTCCCCAAACTTATCAGAAATCCGTTTCTAAAGCCGGAGGCCGATTCGCTCAAGATTACGACGTTGTGGAATGGGCTGAAGAAAGCACTAAGGAGGCTAAGGAGTTCACTAGATTGTCGTAAAATCAAAAAAAAGACACGTTTAATGCAAAAAGACATTTTAAGGAATGAATACATTTCTGGCCGAGAGAAGATTAATAGCTCAGCTCTCAGCAGCATGTAAGCGTGTTTCAGTATCTGAATGAATGGAATGAAACACGGTAAGCTTTAAGGTTATAACGTTTACTACTATTACTTTACCAGTGCAATCTCCTGTAGAAAAGGAACACTATTTATCAAATAGGCATGACGTTTGCTAAACCATGATTTACGTTTCACATGAGCGAAAAGCCAAGCCTTTAATGTGCTCCTAAAATGACTTTCATACGAGCTGAAATTAGCTCTGGTTGCTGCTGACATGTGTTTCATGAGCTCGACTGATTATATACAACAGAGCAATTCAGCAAAATGCTGTGGCTTACTCAGTAAAACACATTTTCAACAACAATAAAACACTTATATTATTCCAGAAAGTCTTTCCAACGTTTCCATGTGTGCAATGATTAAATACTTCCAGCTGATTTCAAACTGTTTTTTGTTTTTAGAATTTGTTTGTTGCACTTAAATTACTTATCTCGATTTTATCCACATTTCTTCCTCAGTTTGTCGAGTCCGTTGTTTGTGTTTCTGCACGTTCGCTCGCCTGGTTTAAGATTTGTTCTAAAGAATCAACCCTTTCTAAGTCTGACTGGTCTAACCGTCTCTTTCTGGGATACACTGTGTGTGTGTGTGTGTGTGTGTGTGTGTGTGTGTGTGTGTGTGTGCTAGCCCATTATAGCCAGGAATGCACCCGCACTTGAATCCAGAAAATCTCTCCTCCGCCTCCACTCTGTGTGTGCATGAATGTATGTCCGTGCACGTGTGTATGATAGTGCGCGCGTGAATGGAGAGCGAGAGAAAAAGAGAGCGAGAGAGATAAAGGGAGTGAGAGAGAAAGAGTTGGAGAAGTTAAATACCACTTAATTTCTAAATTCAGCTTTTTGTGTCATTCTTGTGGTGAAAAGCAGCCGTATTTTAAATTGAGTGATACAATAATGACAAATAGACTCTGACCCAAACATCTTAAAAACACAATACTGAAAGAGTAAACGACTTTTGCGAACAACAGATTAAACTCAAAATAAAGCTACTGCCGATATAGTCATGTTTCAAATTACAATACAACACATGCACACACACAGACACACACACACACACACACACACACATAGCATCATTGTTAAAGATGTAGTAACGCATGCATAGACATCAACCCACACACCAACACACACATGCTACCCTTTCCCGGGAGGTTGCAGTGTGTTGGTGGAGTGAGGAATAACGAGAAGGGACAACAGAGAGTTTGATAAACAACAGCACAACATTACCATCCCCACTAAGATCCTCTGCAGGGTCCAGGAGAGCATGCAGGAAACGGGACAGCAGAGTAGGAGGAGGAGGAGGAGGAGGAGGAGGAGGAGGAGGAGGAGGAGGAGGAGGAGGAGGAGAGAGAAAGCAGCGAGGAGGAGGCAGAGCAGAGAAGATAGGAAAAGAGAGAGAGAAAAGAAGAGAAGAGAGAGCGGTTAGAGCATGAAAGCCTTGAAACAACATGGGAGATGTCTCAGGATCTGCAAAGCCAAACACTCAGCGCAGGGCAGTTAGAGAAGTTTAAAAATATCTCTGGTGAAAAAGTAACAGGTTTCATGAAGGCTGCGCAGACGACTGCAGTTGAAATGAAGTACTGCAAGAGATGGCAGCAAAATGCAAGGCAGCGTTTGAACTCCAGCGTGATTTCAAAGAAGTGCGACGTCTGCCTCAAGCGGTAAATATTTGTGAGTCAGAGAGTTAATGGAGGGTTGTGAGAGAGGCGGAGGACGCAGCTGGAGGATCAAGTGGTGAGATGTAAACAGAGAGCCGGGTCGGATCCTCGTACCGAACTCGTCTCATGATCAAGGCTCCTCACATATCTGAAACACATTGGATTACTAGAATGGTCTCTAATTGTTAACCAAGCAATGAACCAATCAAAAGGAAGCGTTTGACGTATACTCCACTTACTGAGGATGACACTACTTTCATGTCTGTAGAGTGGTTACACTACCTAAGCAATAGGGGGCTGTTTTTCTGATTACTATTCATGAACTTTGGACTTTTAAGTCTGATATTAAAAGATAATTCGTTAGTGTGGCTTTCATTCTCTGGTACTAAGTATTTCATTTTCCTCACCTTTTAAAATAATGTTTTCTAACTGGTGTTATGTCCTGATTACTGCATGTGCATTGCAATTTTTTTTGTGACTTATAAGGTAGACAGGGTGAGTTTTAGTTGAAAACAATAGTAATATTTCCACTAACACAAGTACTTTCCACTAGTTTTCCTGATTGGCTCTCTAACCACTCAGCCACCCTGAATTATGACTGACATCAATCACTGAAAATAATGATACAAATAACCAAACTGTGACCTCATCAGCCAGGCATGTGCTGAACTGAGACTCGGGTTCGAGAGAACCCTTTTACTCTGGAAGTCAGTCAGTACTCTTTCACTCAAAATATGTAAACAGGGAAATGGAAAATATCCATCTTTATAAGCCTTTGTCAGCAGGTTGGCTCAAAAAAGAAGATTTGTTCCCAAATGTGTAAAACGTAGACATTTTTCATTTGTAGAAATGAAATATTATAAACCTGAGGTTTTAATGAGTGACCAATCAGTTAAGCAACATTCTGAGTTTCCCTTCGTTTCCCAGTCTTACTATAAGAGCATTGACTTGGTTAGAAGCTGCAGCACACAAGCAGTTATTGTGGTTGTGTGTTTGCGTAAAACTGAATCAGCCAAATCAACCAGACACTGAGGACAACAATAGTTTAGTAGAAGAGGGCATCCCAAAAAAGAGATAGCTTGTGATGCAGCAGAAGAAAGTGATTTATCCACAAAACCATCTTAATTTTGCATTGAAAATATTAAATTCCTCAAACAGCAACCAGAACTTCTTTCTCCGAGTTTTTTTCTCTTCCGTAGACCATCTTTACTGCAAAATGTAACATTACCCCATAAGAATGATCATCAAATCAGGCATTATATTTCCGCCACATCACAATTTTGTGGACACGCCCCTCCACTAACTGTCCAATGAGAGCAGTGGATACCATTGGGCGGCGCGTCGGAACAGAAGGCAAAGGGGAGGAGGAAACGCCGCGCCTTGGTTGGCTTGGGAGGCGACGATGTCACTAGGCCTGCAGCCAATCAGGCGGGAAAGAAGAGCAGCACGAGAGAAACAATTTAAAAAAAAGAGTGAATGAGTACAGAGGGGGAAATGTGTGGAAGACAGAGGGGGGAGAGGAAGTAAAGAAAAGAAAGCAGGAACAGAGAGGACAGGGAGAGGCAGTCCCAACAGAGAAGAACACAATGAGAGATGAGTGAGAGAGAAAACAGATGTTAAGAGGAAATAACAGAAAGACTTCAGAGCAGTCGGAGCCAACGACGCCATCGGACCGTGTACATCTGGCTCCTAAACCGGCCCAATCCTCTTACCTGAGACAGAGATCGCTCTTACTCCTCCACTCCTGACTGCTTCTAACTTTTTCTCATTGTTGGACAGTCTAGAAGAAAAGAAAAAGAAGCAAATTAGACAACAGTCGAATGCCTTTAATGCATCAATGCGTCATCAAAAATAGACGTGATCTTGAAAGTCAGATGAAAGAGGAGCCTGTTGACGTCGCCCGTGTAAACTAACCGCGTCTGTTTCAATTATCTCTGGGCCTTTGCTGTGGTCTCTCCCTCTGAGTTTACTACGGCCTTTACATCACGACCACAACAGACAGAGAGAGAGAGAGAGACCAAAAAAAACGTAGACGGAGAGACTGAGAAAAAGAGGAGGAGTCTTCCCAAGTGGAAAATATTTGGCTCCTAAACGTATCTCCTTATTTGACCACAGATGGAGAAAAAGAGAGATATTTGATCTGAAACGTACAAAAAATAAGCAAACGGACGGTGTTTGAGATTAATCAAGTGGAGTGGCAGCAGAATGTCCACGCGCCTACGGTCACGGATAAACAAACACCTAGACCCCCCCCCACACACACACACACACACACACACACACAGCAAAGGCCCTGCTGTTGTGAGCCAAAAAACTCTCAAATTAAATTGTTCCAGTTTAGTTTATCTCTTATCTGATAAATCTTTTCAAAACGTATTAGTTTTGACACCATGTATTAATGGACACTGCCATGATAATGTAAGATCACTGGGCCTCCAACGGACTGATTGGGTTAATCTGCCAATTCATTTTTGGATAAGCCTGGCACGATGCCAACCCTTTAAAGTTTTAAAGAACAATTTTGTGGTTATTTAAACTATTAAGACATTTGGACTGATGGAAAACCGCACAACATTTCATGTTTGCACGATACAGATATACTGTAACAATACTAAGAATGAGACAGGTACTCACTTTGGGATGGAAGGCAGTGCTCTCTCCCCCTCTAGAGGAGAAAAACACAAATCTGCAAGAGAAGAATGAGTAATGACAAGCAAATTAAATGGGGAAGAGTAGTTTTACTACCTTGCATACAAAATGCATTCCTTATGTACAGCAATAAAATATATACATTTAGTTACAACCAGCATGTCTCTAGATATTGTATAGATTGTCATGAATCTATTTCCTGAAGCTGTTCAGTAGCAAATGGATATTTCATGTTTTTTTAGAAACAGTTCCAATGTAAAGCTCACATTAGACTTATTTACATTGTATATTTTCAACACTCTATGAGGCTGTAGCCTAATATGTTTTCATAACCCTAAAGAGGCGAGACAGGAAGGCGGTATCTTCAGTTTCATACCTTTCTGAAATCTGACGATGAAAGAGTGAGTTTCCATGGAGATAAGCCGACAGTAACCGTCAATCAAGTCGGCCAAGTTCTCTGCCATGGTCAGCGATGCTGTCGTAACTGTAAGAGGCTGCAAAGGCACACACACACACACACACACACACACACACACACACACAAACACACAAACGCACACACACACACACGCAGAGGCAGGCCTGTTACAAAGAGTCATTATCTCCACAGACACACACGTTTACTCTTAAACATAATAGCACAGTGGGGGTTTCCAGCTGCTCCTGACGTCAGGGGAAAACTGCTCTCCCTCACAGCATTGGTGTGTGTGTGTGTGTGTGTGTGTAAGTAAAAAAATCCAATACTATAAAAGCCAATAAAACTGAAAGACTCCACTCCCGTTATGAAACCCTTCCTCTGCGAGTATAACCAGGATGTGGAATCAATACATGGAAAACCATTAGTTATTCACGGGATCCACCTCAGCCACTGACTCAGAGGGCCGAGTAACCACGCTCTGCACCGCGACGGACACTTATGGTATGTCTTCAGCGTCCATTAGAGGCTGAAGCAGTCATCCTGACTAAAAAGATTATTTCAATAAAACTCTTTAGAGTGAGAAAAATTGCATACTTGTTTTTTTTTCATAGCTTCAAAGACTTCTCTAAAAGTATGAGTTTGAATACCCTTTAAAAGTATTTCAGTACACCCTCCTCTCTTGTTAAAATGCACCTTGGGAAAGGTAGAAATTATCAACCTGTATTTGAGACAGGTGGAAGAAGAGTGTGTACGATTACAGATTACAGATTACAAAGAAAGAAGAGCAATGACAATTGTGTTGTTTATGATAGTCATAATCATAGTGAACATTAAAGGAATTACACGTAAATCAGACGTCTAAAATGTAGAAAGTGTCAGATCATTGAGTTGTTCATGGGCACATCTCTACAGACAGTCACACGGGGTAATAATACCTCAGCAGCTCCGGCTACGTTGAGCTGGAGCATCCCTTTCCTGTCCTTCTCCTCCATGGCCGAGTACTGGATGGACTGCACTTGGTTAAAGTTAGCTAGATGGGTGGGCTGGGGACAGAGAGAGGGACACAGAAAGAGTCTCAATGAAACCATGGGAACTGGGCTCAACCTATCCATAGTCACTTATAATCACAGGAACAAGTGCTGTCTGGGAAGTCTTAAAGTAACGACTACTCTTTGAGGCCTGGAAACATTTATTTTTCAGAATATGTTTGGGATTCCCAACATTACAAGTAGAGGCCGTTCATAACGTATCTCGTAAACCTAGCTGTGTACTATGATGTGGTGTCAGGAGCAACTCACTGTTAGGTGGTAATAGTTTATTTTGATAACATCTGCAGAGGTCTTATGTTATAAATTAATACATATAGAAAGATATTATAATAGAAAATATTAAGGAGAATATTGATATTGTTATTAATGTATTATGAAGCATAGGGGTAATGTTTACTCTATGCAAATGTTAATGGCAAGAATTAATGTGTGCCAGTTGAAATCTGTGACGTGACTTACAATAACAAGGGACTTTTATTGTGAAGGTGACTTTAATACCGAAAATAATAGACGGACATTTTATTGTGAAAATACTTGACCGGAAATTACGTTTTGACCCCCGGTCGACAAAACTCTGCGAAGAAGAAAGATCGCTTTTTGTACAGCTAAGCCGACTAAGCTTTGACTGTTTGTTTTACACTTCCTGTCATTAAATGTTGATAACTTAATTCACGCGCGTCCGGAAGCCTGTTTTCCACCATCTGCGAAGTGCCCTGTTTCAGAATACCTTACAATCAACTCACCGTGGATCCCTTGTCGGTGAGGTAGCTGATCCCTTCCTCTGGCCCGATAGCTAACTCCACCTGGATCACCCAGCTGGACTGTGAGAGAGAAGAGCGGGCAGAAGTTAGAAGAGGAAGATATTAACAACAGCTAGGCATGAACGAGGGAATAACAAAAGGTTATAGAAGGCCACCTTGCATGAATCACATAAGTGAAGACCCTCTGTGGACCTCACATCTTTTTTACTCTTTTTTTTTACTCTTTTACTGTTTTGTTTTTTTACTCTTTTTGGCTATACAAGCCCATTGCACAGACTGGTTTATTTATAGCATTTTGCACTATCCTCGTGGATATCAACACTCAACCAATGCACACTAATATCTGTACATTTTGTATACTCCCTACTCCCTGTGTACATGTTCCCCCTATGTGTATTGTTGTTATACTGTGATTCTACTGTTAGTTGTGTATGTATGTTTGTGAGTTAAGTTCAGCTACTGGTTGACCTAAATTTCCCTCGGGATTAATAAAGTATCCATCTATCTATTTTGGATACATGCAGTACCTGATGCCACCAAAGGGGGCAGTCTGACACAACTAACCAGAGCTTCAAGTGGCGGCAAGAACGGAAGAAACCTACCCCGAGGGCACATTTGAAGCACTCCTTGTCGTAGCGGTAGATCGGTGTGAGGATCTCCAAAAACTTCAGGATGCACTGCTCATCGTTGAGATTGGCCACCTGCTTGAACGTCTGCTGAATCAGCTTTCGAAGAGTTTTAGCCTGAAGAGAGGAGAGAAATAGGGGGAGGGAAGACAATGATTACAAAAACTAACTTTATCTAAAACACTATGAAAATATGAAAGAAAATCTGTGACTCTTTTAGAAAAGAGTCGACGGCATGAATGCATGCGTGTGTGTGTGTGTGTGTGTGTGTGTGTGTGTGAGAGAGAGCACAAAGTTACAGAGACAGGGAGGAAAACATTGATTGACTAATCGTCCACTCTGGTTCCAATCAAATTGACAACAGCGCTTCATTGCTGGGGCACTCGTAGGTTCAGATCAATATCTAACACATTAACGCTGTTGGTTACCGCTCAATTAAACATCAGGGCGCCCGTCTGTAGAGAGACTTAAATCTCACTAGATGTAGACGCTCATACAGACACCTAGTGCGACAGTTCTATTTTCTTTAAATGATTATTCTCTGGACATAAAGATGCACAACAATGAATCCAACGTCATGTGTAATCCTCTTCATCTGATGTTCATATTAAAACTGTGACTTATACAAAGAGGGATTCATTCAGTCCTGACAAAATAACCTTTTCAACCCAGTCCTCCCCTTCATTTGATGTTGAGCTTTTAAATATACACATATTCAGTATTAAGTGCAATACAAATTGTATAGATTACCGTGTTATCCAAAAACACATAACACATAGCACATTTGATAAAAATACCCATCTAAGCACATTTACAGTGCAGACAGTCTGTGACTATAAATAGTTTCCCATATATAGATTAAGATAAAGATTAGAGGGGATTAAGTGCACTACAAACAAGGCTTAACAAAATCATGTGTGGATTTACAGTAGACTGGTTCATCACATTGAGGTCACGCTACACAAATGAACAGTAACTATTAAAACCACAACCACAAGATCAACTGTATTGATTTAGATGTGTAGAACCCCTCTGCTGTTATTCAACTTTGAGGGCAGAATCATTAATATAATGACAATTAAGCCATATTTCTTTTTTATTAATAGTTTAGTTGGACAACTATCTATTTATATTGCTGTTTTTATTATTCATTTATAAATAATATCTTGAATCTCTGCACTTCATTTCAGTACAGAGCGCTGCTGCCAGCTGTGTACTCAATAAGCCAGAAGGAATCAAGAAACACACATAAACACACACACACACACACACACACACACACACACGACACAGACATCGGAACATTGGCGATAAGTGTCTGTGTGTGTGTGTGTGTGTGTGTGTCACTTCAACAGATTTCATAACACAAAAATGATTACAGAATATGATGCGTGTATGCGCTTATTTGTGTGTGTGTGTGCTCTTGATAGGATCTATGTTTAATTCCTCGAATTCCACCAGACACACACACACACACACCCACACACACACACACTGAGACACTCAGTCCAAAGTGTCCACCCTTCCTGAGAGGAAGCCGTGCGAGGAGCTATCGCCCTGCCCATCACCATGCTGACCATCGCTGTGGCAACAGGACTGACCGGCTGCTTGTTAGTCAGAGCGAATATGAATAATATATATGTATGTATATATAAATAATACAATATATATTACATGTGTGTACCATTCATGAGGCTGTTTGCAGAAGGAAGGACACCATGAGGACGGTCTGTTTCCTCCCATGGGGTTTGGACCCGTTTGGCTGGAGGCGATGTTGAGTTTGGTCCAATGCAATGTTGTGTCATCCTGGCCTAACCTATAAAAATGTTCCTTACATTTCCAATCGTGACATGCACTTGTAGCACAGGAAAGAGAATGTTCTTCAGGCACTCTTATGCAGAGCAAGGAGGGGAGTTATTTTAAAAGTCTTAATTATTCAGACTTCCTCAAGTCTTAAAACGTTGCGTGTTTTTAGATGTAGTGATACATCTCATTCTGTGTGGTGTCCTGACAGTAATACTGATTTACATGAATGTTATCATAGGATACGTGTGTAATTTCTGATGCATGACTGTACCACTAACCTCTTGTTAATGAAAGACTATGCCGAGTTTGATTATTGAGCAATTAATCCTAAAGATAAGAGAACAGTTCTGCACACAGCCCAGATCCACTGTGATAAATAGATCACACAACGTTCTTCACCAATGCATACATGAACAATCAATCTGTATAAACTTCCTGACTTCATCTTAAAGCTTTTAAACAAATATTCATCATGTATATAATACAAAGAGGAGACTATACTAACAACTCCTTTGGCTGTTATTACAAATATATCCAGTTTAAAGATGTCAATATAAAATAGTAAGTCAAAATGTAGTTGTACACATTACTTGAGGGTTGTACAAAAACGTGTACTCATTTTTTGAAGAGATTGTGTCGTTTTGAATTAAGTGATTGTGCAACAATTAGTTTAGGCCGGCTGTAGAAAATACAAAAAATGTGTGTGACAACAAATCTCCCTTCACTACCACCAAACTGTTGTGGGCTAAACTTTGGGTTCAGGAAGTTGAGAGTAAAGCAGTAAGTTATCAATGGGATGAGGAGGAGACGGACGGGTCGATCCAACTTTGATCCACAAAGCCACTCAAAGTCAGTTTGACTAAACCTGCTGCTCAGCCGGCCAATAGAGATGAACAGACTGCGCTCTTTAAAAGGCTTTCACCACAGCGAACATCAGTCACTGTTTACTACCTCAGCCATCTGCTCCGGGGTGTGTGTGTGTGTGTGTGTGTGTGTGTGTGTGTGTGTGTGTGTGTGTGTGTGTGTGTGTGTGTGTGTGTGTGTGTGTGGAAGTAGAGTCCATTGAGGGTGAATAATCCCATTAAATGACTACCATTCTCTTTCACCAGAGTGAACGACAGAAAGGAAACAGACAGCTGTGCTCTCTCTCTCTCTCTCTCTCTCTCTCTCTCTCTCTCTCTCTCTCTCTCTCTCTCTCTCACACACACACACACACATTCAGGATTTTATGGTAGAGATGTATGTAAGAGCAGATGTGGCACTTATCATTTCCTGCACATTATCTGTTTTTAATGGCTAATGTCCGGTATGATTATGCATCCATAAATACTCAAAGTCATCAATATCCCTGCAGGTAATGATGAGTACGTCATCAGTTCGTTGTTTGAGCTTTTGAAATGCATGTCACAATTTCCGAAAGCCCGAGCTAATGTCTTCACATCACTTTTCACGTACCACAAACAGCCCAACGCTTAAATATATCTGTTTTATCATCACAGTGTTGCAATTGAGAAGCTGGAACAATTTTTTGTACTTGTAATTTTGCTTAAAAAACACTTTGTAAAGGTAATTAATTGATTGGCTTTCAGCTTTATTACTCATGATCAGGGTTCTTACACATTTTGACCAATGGATTTCCATGACTTTTCCATGACTTTTCCATGACTTTTCCATTTCAAACTCTGTGCAAATGAACACGTGATTATAACAAATTTCCATGACTTTTCCAAAACTTTTATGATTTATGTTTTATCCATGACTTTTCCATGACTTTTCCATGACTTTTCAATGGGTTTTCCAGGACTTTAAACCAAATGTCCATGACCAAACTGAAATCTCGGTAAAAAAAAATAGCATTTGAGCATCTTTCTTTAAAAAACATATTAATTATTTCAAACTTATAACAAATTTTCGATGACTTTTCCAAAACTTTTATGATTTATGTTTTATCCATGACTTTTCCAGGCCTGGAAATGACCATTTTAAAATTCCATGACTTTTCCAGGTTTTCCATGACCGTACGAACCCTGCATGATGTCAAATGCAAGTAACTAAATACAAGCCTTACAAGCCATTATTAAATTACAGCATCCGTCTAGACATCGACAATGAAGTCAGATGTGCCGATGTTTGACTCCACATATGCCACTGAGTGCATCTTCACGGCTTGGAGAACAGAAGCCAGGAGAGTGTGTGTTGTCATGTCTGCCAGAAGAGTAGACACTTAGAGGCAGAGGAGGGAGACGAGGACGACGGGGGAGTCGGCAGGGCTTGACAGACGGGGGGGACCCCAGAAGGAGACACACAATGCGGCCTCCTACTCCCTCCTCATTGTTGGAAAAAGAAAGTGGGTTTAAACATGACCTCCGGGTCACGCACACACACACACACACACAATACGCAAACACGGTTTCTCTCCCTCTGCAGAGCATCTGTCCGCCCGCCTGCTGACATCAAGACCTTTTCGGGTCACTGGGGCTTTTCTTCCACAGACACACACCAAGACCCTCCCCATAAACGCGTGCCGTATATTTATCACTGACACAGACGCCGTTCATTGTGCAAACCCAGCCCAAACACCCACAACCGAAATCTGCCAGACTACAAATGAGCTGTCCATTCTGACACAAAACCACATTGTCAAGCAACAAATTCAAACTTCAGTGCAGATCCAGCTCGCCGTTTTCCCCCCGTTTCAAGTCTTTGTGATAAGCTGAGTGAATCAGCTGCTGGCTGCAGCTTTATACTTACTGCAGAGGCATGAGAGTGGTATCGATCTTCTCGTTTAAGAAAGCGAATAAAGATACTTTTTGTCCAAAATCAAACTATTCCACTAACGACTGTGATTCTTCAATGGTTTGATGGTCCGGCTGTAGCTCATGGGGAGAGTGTTCCAGAAGGTACCCGGTTCGACCCCCGCTCTCCCCATAGTTGCATGTCGAAGTGTCCTCGAGCGAGACCCTGAGCCCCCAGTTCCTCCTCAATAACTAAGGATGGGTTATAGCAGGGTTCTTACACATGTTGACCGATGGAGTTCCATGACTTTGACCAAATGTCCATGACCAAACTGAATTCTCGGTGTATACATGAACATTTTTGAAAATGTAGTATTCAAAGAGTGAGAATTACAAAGCATACGATACACCTTAAATGAAACAAATTACATTATCGCGACCGCTTCCTGAGCTACTGTTGCTACGGCCAGCGAACTTTCCAGTTAAGGTGCGTTCACTTGCAACGGGAAAAAATTATAATTGCGTAATTAGTATAAGAGCGTATGCCGGCTTAGATTTTGAGCGTCTTCCTTTCAAAAACATATGAATTATTTTAAACTAGGTGTAAATGAACACGTGAATACAACAAATTTCCATGACTTTTCCAAAACTTTTATGATTGAATTTTTTTTTTCCATGACTTTTCCAGGCCTGGAAATGACCATTTCAAAATTCCATGACTTTTCCAGGTTTTCCATGACCGTACGAACCCTGTTATAGGCAGAGGGCCCTGTGTAATAAATACACTGTACGTTAGTATTATTGGTGAAAACTACATTCATCACACTCTTCTAGGTATAGTGTGTGTCTAGGTGATCTGGTAAAAGTGTGATGTGTTCCTATTCATTCCATCACTCGTCTTCAGTCACCTAAACTAGTTAGTTGGCCAACATTTCATTTCACTCTTGTTGAGTCTTGGACTGCAGCCAGGCCAGCCGACTGCACATCAAGTAGCACATACACGAAAATTGGCTCAAAAGAGCATTCACGGAGAGTTCAGAGAGCTGACTTTAAACCACACACTTTGGTTACTTTGGTTACTTTAGTAATTGAGCAACTCCATTAGAGCAGATGGGGCGCGCATGACTTCTCAGGACACCTCCATTTGAATCAGAAACCATCCTATTGAACTATTTCTTTCACTATTTCAAGAGGAGAAAGTGAATACAGTGTTCGTTTCAGAATCCTGAACTATTGCATGATGTGTAATCCACCTCTGTTTTGATCTATATTCAAAATGTATTCTTCTCACCTTGACTGAGTCCAACAGGTCCTTTGGGAAAAAGCGCCTCAAACCCACGTCTTTCCTAGAGAGAGAGAGAGACGAGAGGAAGAGAGCAGAATGATTACTATGCTGTAATTACACTGAGGAATGGTAATTGAAAAACACTTTGGTCTTTATCTGATCTCAGGAGCTTGATTTTTTTTTCCTCTGCAGATAAATTATAATAGCTACAGATAGATACTGTTACACGGGACCGGCAACTGAAGACAAGAAACAGAAAACAGAAAGCCATGACAATATGGAGCACGACTCATCTTTTCCTAAGACACAGGGCTGAGGAAAAACAGAGAGGGTAGAAAGAGAGAGAGAGAGAGAGAGGCAGGGAGAAGTACAAAGAGAGAGACCACAAAGAAAAAGAAAGATAACTAATGATTCAAAGTCCTCTGGAGAGAAGAAGGCTAAGCACAGGGGAAGGAGGAGAGAGAGAGAGTGGGGGAAAGGCTGAGAGCTTACGTCATCCTATTTGTCCAGCATAGGTCGAGTATCAGTCAATTATTATTATATATAGTCGTAAATCAGGGAAAGAAAGTGCTTCCCTGTGGTTGTCCAAAATGTCAGACTTGCCTCAGCTTGAATTATACTCTATGACAAACACATGTGGAAATACTACTACTTCACTCGGGGCTGTCCATCTTCATGTATACGAAAGGATAAAACATGCTGGAAATAAACGTCTCTGAAAGATGACACACCAAGACTACCTCAAAATACAAGCGCGACTGATGAAAGCCCACTGATTCAAACCAACTGACTCAACGCACACATGGAGGAACACAGCAGGAGACAGACTACTGGGAAGAAATGCACACTAAACAAACTTGAATATTTTACCCAAATGCAGATCTATTGCAAACTAAACAAACTTGAATATTTTACCCAAATGCAGATCTATTGAGACTACCGGATTATATACTTGGAAAATTTGGGTCTGTAATTTCCTAATAAATTCCTGATACGGTCTGAGAGGATTCCTGGAAATAACGATGTAATTGGAACAAATTATGAGTGAAATAAAGACGGTGATCAATTAGGTGCACGTCAAATTAACTGATTCAAATTAATTGGTGGCGTGACCTACGGAGTGAACATGCAAAAAAGGAAAGTTCTTTCATGGAAACTCAATAAGGGAAGAATTTGGACATGACGGACCCAGAAAATCAAATGTGGTCTTTTAGTCTTAAAAGAGCAAAGACATAAACAGCAGAGGGGATACAACTTGCAAATTAAATGCGCGAAATAACAGACACTAGTCTAAATGTGTAAGAGAATTAACGAGAGCCCCGATGGCCCGCTGTCAGCTTGGTGTATCCAGAGCCCTGACGGTACTTTCCCTCTTATTGGTTTCAAACTATGCACGACACAACATCTTTTTCCAATCAAAAGAGAGGCAGCGAGGGAGACAGAGAAAAAGAAACAAAGATGGCTACAACACAGGAGAGGAGCAGACAGGAATTAAGGTTGAGAGACGAGAGACAGCCACAGAAGGATTGAGAGGACGGAGAAGAGAGACAGAGAGATATTGGTGGAAAGACCGAGGGCATTCTTCTCAGTTAATTGGAGGACTCGTTAGGCTGATGGACAGAAAGAAAGACTTCATTGGGAGAGGGGAGCTCATTACAGTCTGATCGTGTTAGAGCCAAGCCTCGTTAAGTTGGTTAATGTTCATCAGCATTCGTCTCGCGGAGAGACGCTGATGTCTCGGGAGTATCGAAACATGACAAAGATGAATAAACACGGAGGCAACAACTATAAATGCAGCTCCGCTTCAGACTTTCTCTGCACCGCTCAATAAAAAAGCAGCGGAATTGAAAACTGATGTTTAAATGTTTACAGACTTTTGTGTACTTTTCAAATTCTTAATGGAATTATTTCTATTGTTTTCCACTTCCAAAACAGTCACTGTGTTGTTATTCTGTTATTTGGGCCGGGTTTTAACACGTATTTCCATTCGGAGGAAGGATGTGATGAACCAGAAGGTTTGAGAGCTGCCACAGAATTTAACTCAGGAAGAAAATACTTACTCCAGTAGTTCATAGTTGGATTTCTTGTCCAGGGCGTTTCCTCTCATCTCTTTGAAGAACCTCCTGGAATTGAAACCAGAGAAAGAATAAGGTCAAACACTTTAACTGCAGACACGCAATTTGTCAAATGTGTCCAAAGACTTTTCAGCTTTTAAACATAAGAGGTCAAAACTTGACCGACATTTGTAGTTAGACCAGCATATTTGGGCTTGTGGCCTACATCAGAATTACAAGTGAAGGTTTTTTAGTCAAAGAAGTAGGTGTTTCTTTAAATAATAAACACTGACACATGTTGGCAAGAATGATGAGTGGGGCTGAGAGGCAGACATGAAGAGTTTCACACAAAAACAACTCATCGAGTGAACATTGTAAACGTCAAGGATATTGCTTTAACTGATAGTTAAAGAGTTAGTCATTGTCTTAAACTAATATTCAATCTTTGATGGGAGCAAACTCTTGCTTTTGTTGTAAAAAAGACAATAGACATCAAACATTGAGAACTATACGGTTGTAGCACATGGTAGCTAAAAGAGAACCACGTCCTACCTGATTTCTAGGCAACCCAGTTTTAGAGCAACATCTTGTTCCACCTGTTCCCCAATCTCTGTCATGTAGTCATTCTTCACCTGGGAGACACACACACACACACAAAGATATGTTCATCAGCACATTTATTTCTACAAACAACAAACGTCAAGCCATCTATACATCACACACACATATACGCACGCTGTCCTCGTGACCTAGATTTCCCACACACAGTCCTACATGCCATATGTCTCAGCTGCTAGTTAGCTGCTGGCAGAAAATGTAATATGTTTGTGTGCCTGTGTGTGTGTGTGTGTGTGTGTGTGTGCACCTGCTGGTAGAAGTAGTTGAGTGTAGGTTTGTCTTCTGTGAACTGCTGCACAAAGCCCTTTGGAAGATACCGGATCCTTAACTCATACCTAGAGTGGACAAGAAGAAGGGAGAGTGAGCGTGTTGCGCAGAGAGGCAGCAAGAAAAAAATTCTAACAAAAAAAACAACAAATTGCAGCTTTTGTGTCTACCGGAAAAAACTGCTGGGACACAGTGATTGTTTGAGACGTATAAAACATTAGAACAAGTGCGTTTCAGATCCAAGTGGATAGCAGAGCAGAGGAAAGGAAAGGAGGATATCGAGTCATAAGACACAACCAATTATAGATAAGACATGATTAAAAACGGTGATGAACAGGAGAAGAAGAGAGACGGAGTCGCGAGAGGACGAGGCAGAAGGAGGTGAGAAAAAGATTGATATGCAAGAATGCAAATCAGAAGACTGATTGCACGATCAGAGGAGGAGAGACGGACTGAGGCGGCGAGCGTTGACTTAGTGAGCAGGCATCTGGTTCTCTCTCTCTTTTTATGGCCACGGAGCAAAAGGTCTCTCGCTCACAATAGCATGAGCGCCGAGGCCACCGCAATAAACGTAGTATATACCCGGGCATTAACATCCAAACTGCCAGACCAAGTCGACCACGCTATGTCACACACACACACAACAGATGGGTCGCACCATTTTGTATGTTGTTTGCAATAAATCGACTCGGGTACTTTAGTGTACAATAAGGCAGCCTGCTGAGGCTTCAGCTGGTGGAGGAGACGGTGACTTTGACTTGGTTTACTAGGCTGAACAACTAACGAGTCTCGATTGTTATTGCCTAGGTCAGGGGTGTCAAACTTATTTTCACCGTGGGCCACAGCAGCATCACGGCCGCCCTCTTAAAGGGCCGGAAACTCTTTAGAAGCTCCTCGAACATATTGTTAAATATCTCTCTTTGCATTTGATTATTATTTATTTGAGTGTAGACATAATGTAGATGAGAAAATGTCTCTAATATTACAACATGAATCCATTTTATTTGAAACCTTCAAAATAAAAGCATGGGAAATGTTGCTTCAACTTCTATGAGGAAAGCGGTCAGGGGCCACATAAAATGATGCGGAGGGCCGGATTTGGCCCGCGGGCCTTGTGTTTGACACCTGTGGTCTAGGTTATAAAGTGTAATCCAACAGCTTTTCACGAATCTTCTTCCCTCAAGGACCTGCATGTGCCTGCCAAAGAATCCCCTGTCAAGCTGGACGACGTTTCATCTTTGGCATCTCAATGAATACAAATACTTTTTGACTTGATGATAACCTTTACACCTTTATCATATCCTGTCTTTGGTGTTTGCCTGCTAGCTGCTAAAAAAGGTGTTGTAACACCACATTTAGCTGCACTTTCGTTTCTATGAGCCTGTACCACGCCTTTTCCACTTTGTGCAAAGAAAGTTTTTTCTTCTTGCACTACTGTTTCACAGCTACTGTATATAGCCACTCTGCCTTGTATATACTTTCTTAAACTTCTTAGACCGTTGCACTGTTTTGCACTGTTTGTTTTTGTACTGCACTGTTCTGTTTTGTTTTTGTTTTGTTTTGTATTGCATCTGTCCATCCTGGAGAGGGATCCTCCTCTGTTCTCTCCTGAAGGTTTCTTCCCTTTTTTTCCCCCTGAAGGGTTATTTGGGAGTTTTTCCTGGTCCGATGTGAGGTCAAAGGTCAAAGGTCAGGGATGTCTATGTGTACAGATTGTAAAGCACTCCGAGACAAATTTGTAATTTGTGAAACTGGGCTATACAAATAAACTGAATTGAATTGAATTATTGTGTTGTAGTGTATATTTTGTGTAAGCACACTGAGTCACTTTACCAAGTCAAATTCCTTGTTTGTGCAAACTTACTTGGCCGATAAAACCTGATTCTGATTCTGAGATGCATAATATAATATTATTTACAACTATGTGCTGTTTTTAGTCCACTAGCCACACCAACACCCACAGTTTATGCTCACACCCATTCCCAAAGCATTTCCTGTCAACACACTTCACAGAGCAAAATCTGGTCTGAAACATCTTTTACAACAATTATGTCTGTAAATCCCATCAAATCCCATCAAAACAACAGCTCTGAGTAAAGCATGTGCTTTATTCGCAGCCTGAAGCTGTGACAATGAACAGGCTTCAGCATACCATTTTTAGTTAACATTAGCACAATGACAATTTACCAAATAACGTTGTTCGGCAAGACACACGCTTTTCTCACCTCCACTCCTCACTTGCTCGTGCCTGGTCATATTTCTCTCTGACGTGGGACACGCCCATATCGGGGTGGAGCCAGTGCACCTGGTCTCTGGATTGGCTGTTGCTGAGACGCAGGCCGAAACAAGACGTCCAGCGCACTTTGTGGATGTCAAGAATCTTCTGGATTATTCCCTGGAAACGAAGAGCATCAAGTTCATGCGAGGGGCTTTTTTTCTACCGACTTCTCCTGCACAGTTACAAAGACTTTAATACAAGATGCATTTATAGATTGGACACTGATAGGATTGAAGGAACTTACAAAGTACTGTCCCTTTTAAATGTGGTGGATCGACACATGTATATCAGTGCAGTGATTGCTAAACAAAACAAAGATGCCAAACAGTTAGCTCGTCCATAAAGTCAGTCGGTCGTACCTCTGTGTCTGACTGCTAATGTTCACGTCTGGCTTTTTGTATCAGGTCTCTGCGTGTGTGTTGGTGCATTCAAGTGATGCAACATGACTTTCCCACCCAAACAAGTGGACAGACATCATACACACATGCAGGATAATGCTCACACAACCATGTGTGTTGGCAACGCTACGGGCTCTGACCTAGATACTGAAGGAGAGAGAGAAGCAGGGTTCTTACACATTTTGACCCATGGATTTCCATGACTTTTTCATGACTTTAAACCAAATGTCCATGACCAAACTGAAATCTCGGTAAAACTGTAGAACATTCTGCGTGTTGAGAGCGTACGCCGGCTTATATTTTGAGCGTCTTTCTTTAAAAAACATACTAATTATTTCAAACTCGGCGTAAATGAACATGTGATTATATCAAATTTCCATGACTTTTCCAAAACTGTTATGATTTAAGTTTTTTCCATGACTTTTCCAGCCTGGAAATTAGCATTTTAAAATTCCATGACTTTTCCAGGTTTTCCATGACCGTACGAACCCTGGAGAAGATGCAAGGAGAGGAGACTTGGAGTGACCTATCCTGTACGACCACTAAAGTTTGAGCAGAGCTACGTAACAGACACGTACACACACAGAGAGTGTGCTCTGAGGTTATGTATATTGTATATTTGCTAATAAACTATTCTCATTGTGCTGAGAATCCCTTATCAGAGCAGATGGCTAAAACCTTGAGCTGAGGACCTGAACTACCTGCTACATACCAAATGAGCACCAAATATTACCGCTTTGAAAGTTAGAATGTTCTTTCTTTTTAAATATATAAAATAAGGCTGGGGATATTGTGTATTTTTAGGGTTGAAAATACTTTGTTTCAGATTGAAATATCCTGGCTGTCCAGGTTTTTCCTCTAGCTCATTTGTTGGGACGTACAGGTGTGCGTCTCTTCTTACTTTGACATCCGTTGCATCTCCATATCTGATGTTGGAGGACCAGCAGCTGTGTTCAGTGTTGGTCTCAAAGTGATGGAAGACCTTCAGAACCCTGTCCACGGAGCCAGCCATGGTTCGGTCCGACACCCCCGCGCTTAGTCGTGATTTGGCGCCTCCCAGGAGGGCATGGTTCAGGTTGGGGTCCAGGTAGGCCGTCGCCATGGTTTTCCCTGCTGACACCGCTAGGTGTCTGTCATATTCTGGGCGGGAGAAGAGAGCAAATCAGACATCAGTGAAATGAGCCAAACAAAACCATAAACTATACTGCAAGTAGCGTGGTTACGGTTGTGTTTATCATCGGATGCTCAAAAAAATGACTCATATGCCAAAAAGACGGCTGTAACTAACACTTACATCACAGATGAATCTGCTGATTTTCCTATTGATTCACGCTGTGATCACTATATATATCCTAATGCACAACCAGCCATCTTCACTTTGCTTGATATGTGCAACAAACAGTAAAAGCCCAGCGGTATTCAGTTCGTGTTGACATAAAAATAAGAAGAGAAGCAAATTTGAGAAGCTGAAATTGGAGAATGTTTTTTTGCTTTTGTTTGAACAATGACGAATGTCATCTATTATAATAATGTCATCTATTATAATAATAGTTGTCAATTATATTTCTGTCAATCTACTAACAATGAACCAACTGATTGTTTCAGTTCTTGGTAATAATAATGGACGACATGTTCTTTTCCCTGCTGCCCATTACAAGCGGATGCACTCGTAATGTTTTGGACCAACAACTAAACGTTGCCACATTGTTCTTTGGGGGGAGAAAATATGAAAAACACTGAACAATGAAATACCAGAGAGAGAAATTAACGGGAGAGAGCGAGGTTCAGTCAAGGTCAACGACCTGTGACAGAGACAATGATAATAACTGTGTTATGCCCCTCAGGAGGACGATTCTCATGAAGAAGAAGTTGTGACATTGACACACTTCCTACATTTTCATGGCAACTTCATCTGGAAATGCCCGACTAGAACTACCTCCTCTGTGTCTGTAACTCTGCATGCATGACTGTACGAGACGTGTTTCTGTCTGCGTGGTTGTGTGTGCCGCTGTAATCATGACACTGTAGAAAAAGATGGTGAGATCTCCTTCACTCTCTTTTTCTGCGTCCCTTTAGTCCTGTGCTTCTCCTCCTCTCTCCTCTATTAAAGGAAAATTGATATGTTCTAGCAGGTAATTACAGCTGAGAGGAAGAGACGGAGAGTGCATTGGCTGAAACACACACACACACACACACACACACACACATCTCAGAGGAGAGACTGTAGAGTTGTTGAGGGATATATCACAGTGAAATAAATATGTACCTCTTTTCAATTACAAAGAGTAAAGACTTTTAAATTCACTCTGATAGCTTTCAGCGCCTGAACATACCTCTCTCTCTCTCTTTCTGCCACACACACACACACACACACACTACGGATGCCAAGCAACGGTAGCTCTGGCTGTACACCAAGTCAGTTCCCATGGAGTCAGGTGTCACACTGTGGAGAGGATTGCTACTTTTGATTGTGTATTTTGTCTGCCTGTTTGTCTATCTGTGTGTGTGTGTGTGTGTGTGTGTGTGTGTGTGTGTACGTGTGTGTATGTGTATGTGTGTATGTCATTCATACCTTTGTCCCAACACATGGGAAAGGGACTACAGCCGCTCATTGCCATGGAAACACATGTCTGTCCATTCCTGTTTCTGTCTGCACCGAGGACAGATAGACAGCGAGTGGGCTCACAGCCTCGCATCTCTCACACACACACACACACACACACACACACACTGAACTTCTCTTGTACAGAAGCTACATAAATAAACACACACGCCCAAGATCCTGACACAACTGCAAGAACACACTCACATAACCCAAGCAAAAAAACACACACTCCGTCTCCAAGGCAGAAATATTTTGTCTCCAGCTTTAGTCGACGGCTTCGTTAGCCAACAGTTACTCCAGAGGGGTAAATCTCAATTCTCTGGTCCGTTTACACTTTGTATAAAGTGTGACGAGGCTTTAAAAAACACACGTAATCCTGTTTTGTTATCTACAGTTGCCCGAGCCAAGAATGTTCCCCAAAGATGAAAAGTTAGCTTCATCCACGACGTCTTTTCAGCCCGCTTCTACTCCTCAGTTGCCCTCTCCGATGACATTTCACTGTTTCTTCTTTTGCCCAATTTCTGCTCCATGCCTGCACTCCATAGTTACGCAGTTGCCGTGAAAGAGTCAGGCGTCCGCTGCTCGGCAGAGGATTTGGGTTATGCCACTGGGATGGTGAGAAGTGGAAATCCAACGTGTCCCGTGTTGATCCGGTGGCAGTTAGTTAGCGGTCGCAGGGAAGGAGAGACAAATACTGCGCTCAGGGATAAACAAACAGAAAGGTGTCCTCTTCTCTCGGAAAAAAATAAGTGAGAGAGAAGAGTGAGTCTGTAAAAAAAGAAAGTAAACAGAACAGTGGGACAAAGAGAGAGAGAGAGGGAGAGAGAGAGAGAGAGAGGGAGAGAGAGAGAAATGCAGTGATTGTTTCAGGATGAATTGAGGATGAAAAGAGGACAGGGCAGCAGCACTGAACCCAAGTTGAGTTGGAATGAGAGAGATTGAGAGAGAGAGAGAGAGAGAGAGAGAGAGAAAGCTGCTGGAGGAGCAGGAGGAGCTAGAAACTATTAATATGCTAATTGCGCTTGTATTCAATGAAAGAAACCTCCCACTTCTGTTTATGAAGCTGACCTCAGATCAGCCCTTATGTTGCACCAATATTGCTGCAAAGTACTACCGATCACGTACAAAGTATTTCACTCCCTGAAGATAGAAACACACACATTTGCAAAGAAGATCTGGACTGAAACAGTAATCAAGAACATTTCAGATCCCAATCATCTTCCTTGAAGTAATTTAACACTTAATATTTCACACTGCACTATTTCATAATACGCATGGTTACATCCAACCCCTGAACTCTACTCTTTCTGGCGGTTTCAACTTAGATCACACACACACACACACGACTTCTTGAGAAAATATTATGGATGAAAAATAAATAAATCAAGAGAAAAATATTTCCCCAAAAAACGTAAGGTCTAAAAAGGAAGCACATATAATGTTTGCCAACGCAGCCGCTGCCCTGGCTGCTCCCAGCATGTCGACCAGCAGCTGTTAGCAACATGCCAACCAATCCACTTCCAAACACCACACGGCCTCTCCATCAATCACACTTCATCCTGCACATTCAAAGTCACTCGACCACCCCCCCCCCGATACTTTGGGTGGGGGTTGTACTCTCTTTCGCGCTCACAGTGCTCGGGGTGCTGCCCTGAAGGCTCGTCTCCAAGGCAACGTGCCTACGCGACCCTGCGAGCGAGTGGCACCTATCGCTGCGAGTGTTTGCTGCTGACCAGATGCCAGCCTCCATTACTCAAATGGACATACGGCCCAACGTATAAACGGGAGAACTGGACCGACCTCAATGAGTTACTGAGCACACACAAATACTAACGCACACAGCAATGTCACGTTTGAATGGTACCTTGTGTGTGTGTGTGTGTGTGTTTCCTATAATCTGTGCTCCATCTCAGGCATTGGCCTTTGTTATGAAAATCTGGTGGGTGCAGGGGGTTTTAGTAGAGTGGGCGTGCATGCGTGTGTGTGTGTGTGTGTGTGTGTGTGTGTGTGTGTGTGTGTGTGTGTGTGTGTGTGTGTGTGTGTGTGTGTGTGTGTGTGTGTGGACCATTGAAAGTCTTTTTGTCGGAGGGCCGGATGTCGGCATGAATGGGAAGCGCTCTTTTGGGACTGTACCAAATTCTCTCTCTTTATCTCGCTGTGTGATTATGAACACGTCATTGTTTTAGAGGGGAGGGTAAATGCAGGTAAACCTCAGAACCGTAATAGCTACTTTGATGCGTCCGTATGTGTTAATAGGGACCAATTAATGTGTTTCCACCCACGCCTCGAAGTTACATTTCAAAGGCTATTTCAATTACAGTTATTACATAAATAAAGACAGTGTTTCTCTTCTACTTGATGACTCTTTTGCTGCTATAACAACATGGAACAATAAAACATGTTTCATACCTTCCTGTGTCTTTACTTAGACGTCCCCCTAGTAGTATAGTAATGAGGTCATACCTGAGTTGAATTGTTCTTAATAATAAACATTTTATTTATAAGGCGCATTTCAAGGTACTCAAGGTCATAAAACACACACTTCACATTGTCAAATCTATCTTGACATTATTTGCTGCCACATACATTTTTTTTAAACAAGCAGCCCATGGATGTGTCAAGAATGTTTGCAGGGCCTTGATGTTGTTGTTTTATGTTGTTTTCCTTCTGTGTATTTATGTTTTACTGCATATATGGTGTGCTATATCTTGATGTACTGGTTTCACATTATACAAAATAACAAAAAAACACCTTTTTGTGTTAGGTGATCGTTGCAGTTAAACGTGAAAACCACCGGTACAGACTGACATTACCCTTGAAACATCCTGCACAACTTGGTTTCTGTACAGACAATTCCTTTGTTATTCTCCTTATTCCTCACAGCTGAAAACAATTGGGAATCGCAAAACACTGGCAACTTGATTCTTCCAGTGGCCAGCGAGGCCTTTCTTCAATGTGTGATGACACACGCATGCCTCCCTGCTTATTATACTTCAGTATACAAATACAACATGAAAATAACTATATACCCTCTCAGGTTACTGGGAGTTAACCATGGACTACTTAGTCCCTGGTAACTACAGTGTGAGGATTAGTCACACAGTCCTACTAATACAATGTTCACACTCTCCCTCACCCGTCTGCAGTAATTAGACCAACACACCCACACACAGATAGATATGCCCACTCGGTGTCTGTTTTCTCTCGTGCTTAATAGTCTTACACACACACACACAAAATATGACTCACATAAATATATGCAATTAGTGTATCTTCGGACAAACAATAAAACAACACATATGCAATCTATAAGCTTCCCTGCAATGTTGCCACGTTGCTCCTTTTCTACAGTGAGTAAGTGTCCTTCCTCTTGAGTGGCTTATGGAGGGCTTGAGGTCAAAGCATGTTCAGACCTTTGGATTATTTAAAAAACAAATTCAAAACCCTGTTTGTTTTTTATTTGAGCTGAAAAGTTGTATTTGATTAGATTTTTCCTCAATATACGAGGAAAAGTATGGAGGATGGAGGGATCATATAATCATGAGACTTTAATCTGTAATCCCATCCAGGAAATTAAATGATACTAAAATGAAACTATTTCTCATCTTGATAAAAAGATTTGTTTAAACTTAACTCAGGGTCAACTTTCTACTCTTTTCCATTTCTGGAGAATTCGTCTCATGGTTAGTATCTCATGGCATTCGCACCCGGATTTAAAGTGGGCTCAGCCGTCATCCCGGGAAACCTGAAACTAAGGTCACATGATGACAACGGAGCCAACTTTAATTTGCTGATAAAGACATGGTGGAAAGCTCTAGAAACAGAACAGACTAGGAGGTAGTCAGTGTGTTAACAGGGTTCATACACATGACCGCTCCATGACTTTAAACCAGATTTACATGACCAAACATTATGTGAAATCTCAGTGTATAACCAGATGAATGAGAGACAGTAGTTTGATTAAAAGAATCAATATGAATATAAAATAAATGTATATTGCACCGAACTATCATCATTCAAATCAAAAATCAAAACCCACCTGTTCAAAATTGCTTTTAATGTGTGATTGTGTGCTCTGTATGTTCTTATTTGCTTTTAACGTTTGTTTTATCGTAATTTATAATGCATAGCTTTTAGGTTTTTCTTTTTCTTTTAATTATGTGTTGTAAAGCGTCTTTGAGCACCTGGAAAAGCGCTATATAAATCAAATGTATTATTATTATTATTATTATTATTATTATTATTATTATTATTATTATTATTATATTCTTTTAAATAAACTGTGTAAATGAACATACAAAACTTTTGTGATTACATTTTTTTCAAGGACTTTTTCATGCCTGTAAATAAAATGTTTTTAATTCCATGACTTTTCCAGGTTCTCCATGATCGTACGAACCCTGAGTTAAGATGAATTCCTCAAACTATTCCCAAGGTTATTCCATGGAGTTTCACACTAATCCCCCTCATTAAGGACCCCCTGTGGTGGCCTCACGCTCTGAATGAGTGAAGGAGGCTGAGTGACCGTCAGCTTCACCAGGAGGGCACAGAACACGTGAGGAGACTCACCTGTGTAGTAGGCAATCCTGGAAATATCTGAAAGACAAACACAGACATAACAAGGAGTAAGCTGGTTTGTTTAATGATGTGCCATTAAAGAAAGCGATCATCAGCTCAGAATAAGAAATATAGCTGAAGTGTAATACGTTCCACAGCAGGTGTTCTCAGATCAGTTACTGGATGTGAATTACAGAGGGAACCCAGTGACGGCTGCATGGCCTCAATCAATGTCCTGTTAACTTTTCAACGGGATATTGATTCAATAAAAATGTACATTTATATATCCCATTATTACATGATTGACTCTCACCTATGGAGGACTCAAAATGACTTAAGTATAAATAAATAAATGAATAAATAAATGCTTAAATAAATGTATAAATGCTTGAATAAATGTATAAATAAAAAAATAAAAAATACAGGAATGAATGAATATAAGTTATAAATCAACAGGACATCATTAAATAAATATATTTCTACATTTCTGTATTTCTTCATTTATTTATTTCTCTATTTATGTGTCCACACGTATTTCTTCATTTATTTATGTGACATTTACGTGTTTGTATATTCAAATCCGTCCGAATCTCTGTCTAAGCATTTATTTATTTATTCATATATTTATTCATTCATTTATTTATTTATACTTAAGTCATTTTGAGTCCTCCATACTCACCAGAGAAATGATGAAGCTAACTGGTAAACGTTCCTGGTTTCATGCGCCGCAGATTACTCGCTGACCACAAACTCACTTTCTGTGACAAACTCCAACATGACGCGATCCTACTCTTAAAAGTTGCAGCGTACATCCGTTGAGACGTACCTGGTGAAATAAGAAAAACTGTATCGAGTAGCTCGGTCCACGACACTAAATCCATACGGCGGCTCCCAAAGTCCCACAGGAAGCCCAGGAAAAGCCTTTTGAGAACGTGACACCCAGACGCATCACAGCCAGTTACAGACGGGATATGTGTGCTGCGAGAGGTCAGGAGGATAAGTGCTAAGGCGTCTAGAGACCTTGATATACAGACAAATACTGGGTAAGCACACACACACTTACACACACACACACACACACACACACACACACATGCACACACACGCCTTTTTTACGAGAGTTGATGACAATTAACACAGACATACACATACATTGACAGGCAGGCAGGCAGACACACACACTCACACACACACACACACACGTTTTTCACGAGAATTGATGACAATTAACACAGACATAAACATACATTGACAGGCAGACACACGCACACTCACACACACGTACACACACTCTCACACACACACACACACACACACACGTTGTTCACGAGTTGATGACAATTAACACAGACATACACATACATTGACAGGCAGACACACATACACACACTCACACACTCACACACTCACACACTCACACACACGTTCACGAGTTGATGACAATTAACACAGACATACACATACATTGACAGGCAGACACACGCACACACACACACACACACACACACACACACATACCTTTTTTACGAGAGAGTTGATGACAATCAACACAGACATACACATACATTGACAAGCAGACACACACTCACACACACGCACACACACACACACACACACACACCTTTTTTTACGAGAGAGTTGATGACAATTAACAGACATACACGTACATTGACAGGCAGGCAGACACACACACTCACACATGCACAGACACACACACACACACACACACACACACACAGGGTGAAATGACAGCAGGGGTTGTCAACAAAAATGATGTAATAGTAAGAAAAGCCACATCCCAAAAGGAAATAACAGAACGGCTCCTCATGAGTGTAAACAGATCCGGAGCTGCTTGAGGCTCAAGTGTCTATAATGACACCTCCAGTCGATACTTTGCACTCGTCTGTCTCTTTGAGGCGTTCGATGTCGGTTAACGGATCTGTGGCCTGACATCTTACAGTCTAGACTAAAAACCAGAGGAGGCGTTCCTCGCGTCTGAGAAGCAGCGTTAGCCCGCGCCTGAAGACATCGCTGTCTTTCTGCAAATAATTAGTCTAAACACTTTGTGTATTATAATTAGTTATACAGTGTTTTTGAAGACTTTTTTAACTTTAGCTCGCTATGTGATTTCTCTCTTTACAGCATATCCTGCATGAGTGCTAGCATGGTGCTAATTACATACCAGTCTGTTTAACAGCCTCCATGGCACACATCAAAGAGGTCCACGCACACACACACACGCACACACACACACACACACACACACACACACACACACACACACACACACACTTGGCCTGTGGACTGACAGGCGACCCAAAACACCTGCTCTTCAAGCTGTCCTCAAGACCCAGACGCACAGGAGGGGAGCGAGTGTGTATTTACGTATTTAGATTTACTCACACACACTGTGTGTTGTTGAAGGTTTACCAGGAATAATGACCTCAGTAACTCCAACTATCCGACTCTGTGTGTGTGACCTACGAGCTATTGCGGAGGAGGGAAAGAAAAATACAGCGAAAAAATGAACAGTTGCTAAGAAAACTGTGTGCAGCTCAAAGCAACAGATCAAAGTGACGGGGAGGAACGCGGCAGATGTTCTTCTCCCACAACAAATTAAAACACTTCTGCAGAAATCAACTGAATGAACCTGATGCGAGCAGTCAGCTGGTCTGCCTCCATGCTCTGTGTCTAATGGTTAAAGCTGAGCAGTGTGTGTGTGTGTGTGTGTGTGTGTGTGTGTGTGACCCCATGGACAATGGGGTGTTACTGGAGCGTGCAGTCTTAACAGGCGCCAATCGCTCCTGCTAGTCACACAACATATACATGCAAAGAATCACACACACACACGCGCACACACACTGTGAGATTTATTTTGCCCTTTAAAATATATTTTTAGTTTTGATCGCAGTTTTGATTTTGAAAGTGACACATGTCTTTGATAATTCTGTATTATGGATAAGAAACAAAAACAACTGTGTTTTTCATGACTCAATTTAGCGCGTGCACCTTTTTAAAATAATTTTCACATTCAGATAAATATTGAGCAACACCATAGAGAATTGCGCACACACAAACACACACACACACACACACACACACACACACACACAGATGATGCATACTCCAGATAAATCCTACACGCTTGCAACATAATAAGGTCACGTGAACGCATGACTGCGCATACACATTTATCTGCAAAAGCGCACAACCAGTGACACACACACACACACACACACATCCACTCAGTGTGTGCGGTGCAGGTGCAGTGATCCAGCTCACTGGCCAAGCGGAGCGTAACGCACACACCATGTGTAATTCATTACAACAGATTTAGGACGAATGAGCTTGTGAGATAATAGTATAAGCTCTAAATGTATTTCCTTTTCAAATTATACCAGTAACAGATTATTTTATAAATAGCAATCTTTGGCGTGGGTCTGATGTGCATTATAACATGTTTGAGTAAGAAGAAAATCAAATGGAACATTAGAAATGTTATTTCTCTTTAATTTTGTAAGAGAGTAAACATTAGGGAAATGATTTACCAGCCAAAAAAA
>CM070106.1:3785000-3912500 GCA_036178185.1 Liparis tanakae | reverse complement strand
ATAGGCTTTGTGCTGGTTCTCTGAACAGAGCCAGTCTGGCTGTTTTTTTTTCCATTTAAAGACTGTATGCTTCGCTCTGTGTTTTTAACAAAGTGTGTTTGTTGTCTGGGACAAATCCTGACAAATCAAAACTGATGGACAGCTGAACAAATGGACGACGACAGCCGGGGAGCAGAATAAACCACCGAGGCTACACAGGTACAATGAAACGGTTTTAATGCCTTAAAAAATCTTGGGACAATATATTTTTGACTCATCTCTCTATTTTAGTCTTTCCGCTCTCTTTTCTCCATCCAGTTTTCTTCTCCTCCCACCTCTTTTTTTCTCTGTGTCTAAATGACAAAGCCCAACAATTACTTCTTTCTCTGTCTCCCTCTGACTCACAGCAATGTAATTACACCGACTGTCCACTCAAACATCACCCCCCCCCCCCACACACACACACACACACACACACGCACACACACAGAGGGTGAGGGGCAACTTATTTACAATATCTGTGGTTGCAAGTGGTTTTCTCTAATCTACAGTTCAGTCACTGCTTCGCTTTGAGAACACTGAGGGAGGACAAGAGAGCGGTCATTAGTTTGTCGAGTCAAGAAGTGACTCGCACAAACACACAAACACACAAACAAACACACGCACACACACTGTAGAGGGAATCGCTGTGCTCCGGTTCCATTCATCATAGTCGACACGCTGCGCCACTGACCTGCATAACCGAAGGTAGCTGTGTGTGTGTGTGTGTGTGTGTGTGTGTGTGTGTGTGTGTGTGTGTGTGTGTGTGTGTCCTTGTGTGTGCAGGACCCAAGTTGGGAAAAGTCATTAACTACAATGTCATTTCCTGCCATTGTAGCACATTTCAGTGCACAGTCAGGACGCTCCGCTGCACAGCGGTCCGTCTCCGCACATCGACACACTGAGCGACTTGAAAACCCGTTATCGTCTTCTATTAAACACACAATGCATATTTTGAGAGCAACTGCGGGAGAGAGGATATCCTGTATAGCACATGGCCACCTGCTCGGACAGACTGACATACAATGGCAATTAATGCAACTACTCACACACATACACAATCATTGAGTCAATCTCTAAAGAGGTATAAGACAGTTTCAGATTATAAACATAACTAGGGATGCATCCGGTTTGTTGGGACATTTCTATATCTTCCCATTGGTGTGAAATATTCTGCAGAATTTAAATTGCTGACCATGTACAGGAAAGTTGGGGAAATCCCCATCAAATGTTTGGAAAATGCCTCTGGCGAGTTTGACAGCTGCTACATAGACTCTCCAAAAAGTATGTCCAATGTCATTATTACTTATATTCCACCACATTACGTATAGCCACTCCAAAAATCAAATAAATGCCCTTTTCAGCCAATTAAAATCCTTGGGGTGAATTATTATACTGAAGACGGCTCACACACAACGACACACATGGTAAGTGTCCCCCGGTATTATTGTGTTATTGTCATTTCCCACTTTAATTGATAAAGATGCAACCACAAGTATGCACACACATATCACAAAAGTTTACAGGGATAAGTTCACCCGGCCAAACCAAGACGGTGTGTTCACTCACGTCATCTTGGGTAAACACGGTCATTATCGCAGCACAGCGACATTAACAAGCGTGAACACAGGGGTACACACAAACATACCAACACACACATAAACACCCAGAGGTCTGAACAGTGTTGCTGCTGCGGAGAGGAAGAAGGCGTTTCCCGTTCGGCTCCCGGGGGCCGAGCGTGCTTGAGGATGTACAGTAAGTGCTCTGTGGATGTGTGGGGTGAGGAATGGGGGCCGCTTCCTGAAAGCAACCAATCCAGAAGCGAGGGGAATGGACCTTCATTTAGCCTCTTGTCTCCAAAAACCTACACACACACACAAACACACACAAACACACACAAACACACACAAACACACTCCTTTTCCTTCACAGCTGAAACCACATGAGGGAGGATGTAGGGGAATACTACATTTATAAGACATATACAATCACAGCCAGCACTTGCATGTGCGTGTGCGTGCAAACACAAACACACACACACACACACACACACACACACACACACACAGTTACAAATTAAGTTACTGGTGGAAAACAAAGTTCCCCATTTGCTTGATTTAACTGTTTATTCATGATGTGAGAAAACAGTTTAGACCTTCACAGAGCCAATTGTGAGTGTGTGTGTGTGTGTGTGTGGGGGGGAGCGACAGCAAATATTCAAACTGCAAACTCAAGAAGAGAGTTGTTCATTTACCACCGGGACGAACAATTTAATTTGGTGCCAAGAATTGCTCATGACACAAATATCAAGGACACACATCATGGTATTCAGGAACGAGATACCTCCACACACACACACACACACACACACACACACACACACACACACACACACACACAGCATGAGTCTGCAGTGATTGCTAATATCACTAGTTGGAGTGATTATGAGTCCCACCACATCTACAGTTACTAGACGTTTGGCGTTGTTAGTGTCGCCCTCTCGTCTTTCTCTGCAGTGTTTCTGTCTTCGTCTGCACATCCGTTTGGGTTGGAACACACTTGAGTAGAATATATAGTAGATGACTGCAAAGAATAAAACAAGTAACTTGGTAGAAAAGCAGAGCTGAACTTTGCAAGAAAAATAAAAAACGACTACAAACAGCAGTTATCTGTCATGTGAATGACTGCTCCTGTAAGGTCTCTGAGTGTAGTCAAGTGTTTCTATAAATACAGGCCTCTGGCACTGCTTTACAATTTTCACACACACACACACACACACACACACACACACACACACGCGCACGCACACAAACACACACACACACACCACTACCATGCCTGGACTGGAGAGTCGTATCAGAAAGGTGTAAGTATTTACTCTCTCTGAAGTGCATTGAGTTCTTCCAACACACTCACTGACATCAATCACAAAAGCCTTCATTAAAGTTTAAAAATAGGAAAACACTCAAAACTAAATTCCTAATGAAGGAAGATGATGCATATCACAGATTGAAGCAAAAACATATGACGTTGTGCTTGTTTCTCAGAGTAATGATATATTTCTACTCCGGATAAAAGATGACATTAGTAGACTGTGGTTGTAGTTCACCACAGCGTTCAAACAAACATGCGCGGGGTGCATTTCAACGTAATCAAATCAGACAAAGTTCATATCTATTTCTGCTGCTGCAGTGGAAATAAATACTCATCAAATGGATACGCTCATTAACAGTGTGAAGCTTATTTGCTAATTAAGAAATACCATCTCAGACCGGTATAAAGATTAGTGAATCAGTGCATTTACATTAATAGTTTGGTGGTTTTGCTTTACATCTGGCAGCGTTCTGTGCTATACATTTTGAATATTAAGATAAACTATTAATAAATGATTTCCCCAGTGTATTGTCACCTCAATGTGCTTGTTTCAGTAAACAACAGCCTTGATAAAACAGTGAATAACTGTAACATACATGTGATTGCATTGTACAGTGTACCAAACTGGGACTGCGATGCATCCATAACTCAAACCACGACCTTGAAGAAACTTTGCATTCCCTCCACAAACAGTCATGGATCACATCAGTGTACAAATACTGCTTTGGGTTTAGCCTGTCGACTGAATTGCAAATATAAGTGTGTAAAAACCGCACTCCTATTAGTATACTGTAGGTCTGAAGCCTCGGTGGCCTGAGGATACTGCAATTCATTAGCATTTTCTTGCATCTTGAATATGAAGTAGAAGCAAATCAGGCTCCAGCTATCTTTCACAGTTGAGGAAATGCAGAACACAGAGCAGCATGTTTCTGAGATATTTCACTTGGACATTACATGTTCAAGTATCTTATATCTCGTCAACCAATTTTGTTATGTCGAAGATTAGATGTATATTTTAAGGGAACTCAAATTTTCTCGAGAATATTAATAACTGCACCAACAATCTGGGGTTGTTTGTATATGCATAGGCTTAAACACGTGTTTTACATGGATTTGATTCATTGATTAATAATTAATAATTGATTAATGTGAAAAATGCCATCACAAGCTCTTTAAACCCAATCGGATATCTTGTCGTCTCTGAGCAACAGCCCAAAAAACACAAGCTATTAAACTCAAAATATATATAATAATAATAATAATAATAATAATAATAATAATATAATATAACATTAAGCTGAGAGAAGTCAGTAAATCAGTAAATATTTGGCATTTCACTTGACTGACCAGCTGGAACAATTTATTGTCAAAATTGTTGCAGATTATAGTTACAAACTAATTAATAATGTGACAAATAATTTCAGCTCTGAAGTGCAGGATTACATGTTCTGGACGAATCTTCCCATACCTGAAATGCACCTGATTAGCCAAATGATATCAGCACAATGAGTTCCATTATCATTATTAACACCGTTATGTAGCCGTAAGTACCTTGGCCAATTGGTTAGGTGTATGAAAGTCTTCAGAAGCAACTAACTTTACGTGAATAAATGAAACATAAGAATGGAAGAGTTCAGTTTGTTTAGGATGGGGGGGGGGTCAAGGTAACTTAACAGCCTTGAGTCCTTGGCACAGGGAAGAAAAAATACACTTAAAACGGATGTTTAATATAAGAACCACGTGTAAATTAATCCCGTGCACATATGTGCTATACATCGGAGTTATCGTGAACGTTTCTCCACTTTCATTCCACGTGAATGTAGCGACGAGTTTGGTGGCAGTCGGTCACTTTTAAGTTACTAAAAAGCCAAACTACGTCCTAGTTACGGTGCCGTGAAGCGACGCTACTTTATAAGTCATTTCCGTATTATGACCAAGTGAGAATAGTTTAAAAACTGTGAAATGAAGCAGCAAAGTTAACGTGAACGCCAGACGGGACGTTGAACAAACCGCATCCCATACTTTCTTTTAGCAGCTGAAATAATCCAATATCACTCACGTTGACTTGTTCCAGGGGACGTCCGAGAGGTTTGGGGAGTCTTTACCGGCGGGAGAAGCCGTTACCGGTCGGCGAATAGTCCGTTATTTCAGTTGTGGAGCTCGGGGTAGTTATAGTTACTTGTCTTTTTTTCGCTCCTGCCTCTCTCCCCCTTCTCCCTCTCCCGTCGCCTGTTCCTGCTTCCCCTCTCCACATCCAGCATTCCAATATGGCCGCTGCTGGGACCGACACACACACACTCACACGCACACACACACGCACACACACGCACACACACACACGCACATACACGCGCAACCCCCGCGCGAGCCGTGCACGCGCGCACACACACGCGCGCACGCGCGCACGCACACACACACACACACAGAGAGAAAGAGAGAGAGAGCCAACTACTCCCTCAGAAAAAACCCTGCCTGAGGCACAGCACACATCAGCTCATGAATGAATGTGTAGATAGGGCCTACTCTACATGTTTAAACTGTAGTAAGAGCAGTAGAGATTTCCCACAAGGGAAAGAAATAAAGACAGGTCAAGCATTGGAACTTTCCACCAAAGTTAAATCAAAGTATAAGCATCAATATACCCTTATAGTGCCGAAAAAACGTATACAGAATAGTTTATTTTAGAATAGGGCAATACCATTAGGTTATAGTTATTGATGCATTCATGTGTACATCACTGTAAGACTGCAGCTCTGTGCAAGGAATCAAAGACGACACCTCGTAGCCACAACGTGTTACTGCAGCACTCGTGTTTACATTCATTAAAACGCCTGAAAACGACACGAGGCTGCTTCAGTGTAGGATATAACTACAGACCTCTACATGCATAAAACTGTTCGGTTATAACTCGCAATCCTGCTTTTTGTATGAATCAAGGCGTATGATAGCATATTTTCCAACTTTCTTTTTTTTTTTTAGCGAAAGTGTCGTCATTGAGACATGAAGGACAGTTTTCAGTTTGCTGAGCTGAGCGTTATGATTTTTAATTGTGATTGGCACATCTGTTTCAGAGCTATGAGAGAGACACATACTGTTACTGGATGAAACACTGGGTTTCAGATGTCTCTCACCTGTATGAGGTGAAACATGTGCCACTGATGTTTTAAAAGGTCAATCTCAAAATACAATTATTCCATGAAATAAACCTTCATTATTGTTGAGTGGAAAACACGTTTTTAATCATATTCATTGAGAGGAGGTCAAAGATGAACACTTGTATAATGAGAGTGCAATCACTGAGAAAAAAAAAATCTTTTATCCTCATCACATGTTTGAGTGGGAGCTTTCAGATGCAATTTGGTTCAGGAGTTATCTCTCACGTGCACATATTTAGTTAACAAACAAAAAAAACCTAACATATGAAACAATTCTAAACAGTTATAAACAGAAAACATCACATGTACTCTATGGCTTGTTTATCTGCTCTAAATACTGATACTTTATTATTATTAAATAAATAAAAAATATGAAACAATTCTAAAATGTTGTAAACAGAAAACATCACGTTTACTTCATGGCTTGTTTATCTGCTCTAAATACTGATACTTTATTATTATTATTATTATTATTAAATAAATAGAAAATATGAAACAATTATAAACAGTTGTAAACAGAAAACATCGCATTTACTTCATGGCTTGTTTATCTACTCTAAATACTGATACTGTATTATTATTATTATTATTATTATTATTATTATTAATAAATAAATCAAAAATATGAAACATTTCTAAACAGTTGTAAACAGAAAACATCAGAATCAGAATCAGCTTTAATGGCCATGAAAGTTTTCACATACATGGAATTTGTCTCCGGTTCCACTTTGCTCTCTCATACATACACAATATACATTAAACTAGATAAATATAAAAAAGATTCAAAAAGACATTAAAGGCAGTAGTTAAAAAAGTGCAGATAGTGCAGATGGAGAGTCTGATCAACTGTTCATCAGGGTGACAGCCAGAGGGAAGAAGCTGTTTCTGTGTCTGGTAGTTTTGGCGTACAGAGCTCTGTAGCGCCTCCCAGAGGGGAGGAGTTGGAACAGCTCGTGTCCAGGGTGTGACGGTCTGTGGTGATCTTTCCAGCCCGCTTCCTGACTCTGGAGGTGTACAAGTCCAGGATGGAGGGCAGGCTGGAACCAATAGTTCTCTCTGCCGACCTGACGATCCGCTGTAGTCTGCCTCTGTCCTGTTTGGTGGCCGATCCAAACCACACAGTGATGGAGGAGCAGAGGACAGACTGGATGATGGCGGTGTAGAAGAGGATCAGCAGCTCCTGAGGCAGGCTGAACTTCCTGAGCTGGCGCAGGAAGTACAGCCTCTGCTGGGCCTTTTTCCGGATGGTGTTGATGTTGGAGGCCCACTTCAGGTCCTGGGAGATTGTGGATCCCAGAAACCTGAAGGTCTCCACTGCGGACACAGTGCTATTGTGTATGGTGAGGGGGGGTAGTGTTGGGGGGCTCCTCCTGAAGTCCACTGTCATCTCCACAGTCTTGAGCTTGTTCAGCTCCAGGTGGTTCTCACCACACCAGAGGACCAGCTGTTCAACCTCCCGTCTGTACGCAGACTCGTCACCGTTCCTGATGAGGCCGATGACCGTTGTGTCGTCTGCGAACTTCAGGAGTCTAACAGACGGGTCCCCTGAGGTGCACTCGTTGGTGTAGAGGGAGAAGAGCAGTGGAGAGAGCACACATCCCTGGGGGGCACCGGTACTGATGGTCCGGGTGCTGGATATGGTTTTTCCCAGCCTCACCTGCTGCGTCCTGTCTGTCAGGAAGTTAGTGATCCACCGACAGGTGGGGGCTGGCACGGTGAGCTGGCAGAGTTTGGGATGAAGAAGCTCCGGGATGATCGTGTCCCGGAGCTTCATTTACTTCATGTCATGGCTTGTTTATCTGCTCTAAATACTGATACTTATTTATTAATTAATTTGATAATTCAATAAGTTTAAATTATTATTTCATACTAAATCGCATATATAATATGCATTTTTTATTGACGTCTCTTCGCATAGCAGTACACAAAACCCGCTCCAGATGGCGCCATAGTACTCCTTAACCAGTTCCTGGAAGTGCAGAAGACAAATAGACAACTTTTATTTTGAAATGTTGGGAAGTCCCGCCGTCAGTGCTTTTAGTTTCACAGGCCAGCGGTAAACCGCGCCGTGTCTGTACCGGTTCATTCCCAGCGCTGGAACAGTTAGAGACGGAGCGGGACTTGCTGTAAAGACTTGTTCACAGATGTGTGTCGCTAAGCGGTTCGGCCGCGTCGGGTCCGTGTGACTTCTGTCCGGAGGGAATGGTCGAGTCCAGTTAACTCCAGGTCAGTGTCTGGTTTTCACCCCGCTGCGTTGAGAATGTCGCTCAACTCGTCTCAAGTCAGTTTCATGTCTATTGACCGTCTTTACGGTAACGTCATGCACCGACTGCTGTTTGAGCGCGGTGTGACGTCACTGACGTCTTATAGCTGAGGCGTAATGAACGTGATCGCCACCGCGTTTCGTTGAGATTGACCTCGTATGCAACTGGAAATAAGTGAGACCACAGGCTGTGTCAACATTCAAATAAATTACTTATTTTTTCCCTTTTCTTTTTTCAAATTGTTTCCAAATGAGGAAAGAAAAAACAGTCAAATATTTAAAAACTGTCTTGATAATTTAGACACTCACTCACGTCATATACTGCATGTAATTTGTCCAATGGCTCAGGTCCTGAATACAAGGCTCTGGTTGTCCTCACACACCTTATAAATGTCGTCTGGTGCCCATTAAAGGGACGTACCACCCGTTTGAAGAGCTCCCCTCTTCCTCTCTGTGCCCAGCAGGACAGAGAACTCTTGTGAGCGTGCTTTATTTGTCATTTCACTAGGATGTGAAGTCAAAGGCTGCTCCATTGGCAATGAACATGCGTATGTCCGTTTTGGGTTAAAGTTCCAGTGGCGTAAACAGGTTTTAAATAATCATTGACTATTTTACTGTCGGTGCCAATCTCCAATTAAGAACGCCATCTGATTCTGAATCATCACCGAGGCCTCCAATCACAGTAAAGTATCTCAAAGAGCTTTACACACGCACTCGTTTGCATGAGAAAAAGAGGATGTCGTTTTCATAGACGTCATTCTAAATCTAGAAGAAGCTTTTTGCAAGTTTACAAACACTGGCAGATCCTCCCCACGGCCCTGACATTACTTATCTTATAGCTGCGTTAGAAGAATTAGGCCGAATTCTGGAAAGGGCAATAAAACAACAACAACAACAAAATGAATGATATAATTAGAGACTGCAGCCCTCATCCTGCAGCTCTCGGCCCTAAGAACCTTGCAGCAGTAGCGCGGGAACCTGTTCAAGTATTACCCATTTATCTTGAACATCATTTCGACTCTGACGGTGATGGAGTTATATCCATTTTTTCTTCTTTTGCAAATGTGTGGGTGTGTAAAAGCCCTTTTGAGATACTTTGCTGTGATTGGAGGCCTCAGTGAGGTGCAATGTTGCCGAAGCTTTTCAGAGATGGAGAGGAAAAGTTGCTCATAGTTTAGTGTTCCTCTAACAATTTCTGCGAGCAGAAGGCTACGCTATATGAGCAACGACTCTCTTTTTGAGCCGTCTGGTTTTCCTTCTTGCTTTGCCGTGATTGCAGCTGTTTCCAACGGGTGGAATAGCAACTTTTTTCTTGCGAGATGTCCCGCCGTTGAATCGGGCTCTCATCAGAGGGATGTGCACGTGCGTCTGCGTTTAAAAAACAACCAATAGGAACGTCGCCTCCCTGAAATGAGCCGTGATTGGCCAAAGTCTCCCGTCACATGCTTGATTTTCTAAAGTCTCGCACGAGAGGAGGTGCAGTTGTCCAGTGTTCTCTCTCAGCCCGCTTAAATTACAACATGCTGTGAGGTTATTCTGGATTGTTTTGCCCGATGACGCCAAAATACAAACTGCCTACGTCAGATTTAACCACTTCCATTTTGGAAGCAGCCTCCTTCCTCTATCCCTCTATCCCTCTTTTCAGTTCTATACAACCTTTTTTTTTTATTGTCGGCTACATCCACGTGGCTTCTTGTTGTTGTAGCCTCTGCATGTCTGCATGGAGGCTGCCTCTATAATCTTTGTTCGCTATGTTGATGTTAGAGATATTTTCCGCTCAGTGGTGTTTTTCTAGTGGAATCTTTGTCGACCATATGGGAAGAAGAAAGGAAGCACACGCTTTAATTCAGAAGGCCGCACAATATGAACTACTCGATTCACATTGTTTGCCTCCTATCTGTCTCGGCCTTGAATGCATGACATCTGCATTTTATTAAGAGAGTGTGTGTGTGTGTGTGTGTGTGTGTGTGTGTGTGTGTGTGTGTGTGTGTGTGTGTGTGTGTGTGTGTGTGTGTGACTGTCCTCCCAGTTGATGTGTGTGAGATAGTTGTAGTTATAAAACTGCTGTGATGGCAGAGATAGATTGAGTTTATGAGGAGTGTAAATGTACACACGCGCCATGGTTTCTAAGATTAGGGGTTTTCAGGGAATACATTACGTGTGTGTGTGTGTGTGTGTGCGTGTGTGTGTGCGTGTGCGCGTGTTTCCGTGCCACAGCGGGGTGGTTAGTCAGAGGCCGGAATGGCCTGAAGACTAAGAAAGAGAGAAAGCAAACAAGTGTGTCAAAGGTGAAGAAAGAAAAGTAAGTAAAGCACGAGAGAACAAGTACAGGATGGAAGAGCAAAGCAGGGAGGTGATCTAAGAGGGGGGGAGAAGAGAGGAGGAGAGTTAAACAACATGAAAGAGAACGGTCGAGGGAAAAGAAGCAACATTTAGCAGAGTGCAACTGTGTCGTAGGTTGTATTTGTGGATCTGCCGAACACGGATAGGTTGGTAGATTGATCCTTAAGCAGTTCTCAACAGATGTTGGTGTATCCTCATTTTTGGTGTGCGTGGAAAGTAGCTCAACTTATTTAAAAAAGATTAAATGTTGTCCTTGTAAGAAGGAGCATAGACACAACAAGGAAGTAAAAAGAACTGTCCGGGATAGAGAGATCTAATAGAGAGATGTAAAACGAGTGGCGATGTGTCTGAAGCATCCAGCTGCAGTGAGACCGAGTCCATCAAGTGTGTTGAACACTAACCAGATGAAACCAAACCAGCTGTTGGTAGTTATGGTAACCCGGTGTTCCCGTCTGTGATCCTGACTCTGATGACTCGTGTGGTTTATTGCACAAGTGGACAAACCACAACATCTGTGGGTTTGGGTGAGATGCATGTTCAGTCTGGCTGTGTGTGTATGCGTGTCAGTACACATCTGGAGGAAGTTTCCAGAACAGTGATGTTTCTGTGTGTGGGTTTCTTATTTACTGTGTTTTTAATTGTAGCTGGTGCTGTGTTCTTCATCTGGGAAACTGAAACTCATCTGATTTGGGAATGTTTTGTGAGTCATGGCCAAAATATGAAATCTTTGAAACTGTTAACTCCTTGTGCCATCGTTGATGTTGTCCGATTTGACCAGTGGGTTTTTGTATATTTGTGATGCATAGCACGTCTTCTATCGCAGTATGTGTATTTTTGCAGTGGAACCATGCTTTGAAGATAAAATAAAAAGATCAGATTTGCTGTTATTGGATAATGGAGTGAATTGAATTGTGGAATAAAAGAGGAAATCAAATGTACTCCTTTTAGATGTACAACATTTTTTTCAATTACCTTGATGTAATATAACCATAGGTATCCACCTCAGTGCATATGTTAGAGAAAAATGGCTGACGTTTGAAACATTTTTATGATAGTGATCTCATCTAAATGCCCCGTGTGTGTGTGTGTGTGTGTGTGTGTTTCTGACAGTGTGTGTGATGGCAGAGCTCCCGTCTGGACTGCTGGAGGCCTGCGTCGTGGTCGGAGCGCCCAGTGATAAGCTTCGAGACATATACCAGGTATATTACACGCAAACACAAAGACGGATGGAAAACCCCTGTCAAAAAATAAAAGCTATGCAAGCAAACAGATGCGTTCAGCATTCACACTTTGCATGCTCCTTGTATCAACAAATACGCACAAGAGTGGCGACTAATAATCAGATTGCTATTGAATTTATTGTCAGCTATTACTTTTTTTTATGGGTTGCTATTAACTATGTTTTAATCAGTTTTATTTGCTTTTACTATCTGTGTGGCACTGAGCTTCTTGAAGGAAGAGGGCGATACAAATATAATTTATTATTATGACCAGACAGCATGCCTACAACAGGTGTGCATAGTATCTAACACACAGACTTTGAAAAAGCAGTAACTAAGGATTATTAAATACCATAAGTATGATTAAGTTCAAGTGTAGTTTGGTAAAGGATACATGATGCACTTAAAAAGAGGATACATTGATGTTGTAGCACACAGGTTTGATTGGTCAGATGCATTTAAAAGGTTTTGATGATTCCCATAAAGCTAGTAGTTTAGCCATCTTTGTTATTTCCGGCCCTTTTTTCAATTGCTAAAAGCTTATTTCAAAATACTGTATTTGCCGTGTTGAGGTAGTAGAGTTGTTTTTAAATACTGTCATGGTTCCAATATGCAAAATTACCATTTATTGTGTGTTTATTCCTTCACATGCACCTAAACATTTGATCTGAGTTAATGGCACAGTGTAGAAAGCAGTTTATGAAGACATTAGATATGTTTTTTATTCTTTGTGTAATGTGTCTTATTGGTGGCCAAACCTATAACCTTAAATATGTATGTCCTAGCTTCATCTGCAGAGTAAGTCAGATGAAATCCCCCTGTTGGATGCAGAGGTACTGCAGGTCCACGCCCCGCCATTTGTTTCCAAGGAGACCAACTCCAGCCAGTTCATTGGACCAGCTTTCAGTCGTGTCCAGAGGAGGAAGAGCTTTATCAAAAAGGTAAACAAGAAGTTTGTTTATTTTAAAGCGACACAATTACAATTCCTACCTTTAAAATAACAGCTTGAAAAAAATTGTGCCGCTACAATGACTTTTAAAATGGCGATTTGCGCCTCCGCCACGGCCATCGGGGGTCTGTGGGCTAAAAACCCGACTATGTAACATTTTGTAGCCGCCCGGTACTTGGACCTGCTTTCTGTCATGATGACCAACGTCACATAGTCCAGTCCACCTCACAGGGGACTTTTTATTGTCTCCGCTACGCGACGTAGAGATAGAGAGACATGCTGCTGTGGAGACGACCAATAACAGACGTTTAGTTTAATAAAAGAACAAAGACGTCTTTAAGAAAGGGACCTGACATTACTGCTGCTGTCATCTGGAGGAGAGAGAAAGTTACAGGGGGCGGGCGGAGATTTAAAAAAAAAAAACTCAAACTCAAAAGAGCCATATGCGTCACCGGAAGAGCCACATATGGCTCAGAGCCAGAGGTTCACCACACCTGATCTATCGTAACTGGGTATTTACAACACTGAAGTAAACGTTAAATACCTGAAGGGGGCGCTACAAGGGAAAAAACTACATAATGGGGCTTTAAACTCTAAGCCAAATTCAGATATTAATGGTAAATGTGAGCTGCTTAACATGTGGATGAAGGATTGTGTGTTTCAGATCACTTTCAGCAGGCGTCTTTGTTCTTAACCCCCACATTTTGTTTTTCTGCAGAAGAGGCGAGACCGTGCTGCAGAGGGGTCGCATGACGGGGGGACGAGCAATCGTACTGAAGCGTCCTCAGCAACAGAGGACATCAGTGTTCCAAAGGATCTGGACCTCATCGCGCTGCCACAGCTCTGTTTCCCTGGTACCGTGTTTCCTCACTGACAAACTGAACATGTACATGTTTTGAAATGAATGAAACGCAATAGTGAACATTTGTTCTGCAAATACAACAGTCCGTAGGTGTCAGTGGCCATCTCGAGCAGTGTTTCCTTTCCTCTTGCCTAATGTACTTTGCTTACTTCTTTACTGCCTAGGCTCAATTGACTTTTTCTTGTTGGTTTCAAAGTCACAAAGCGAACCAAAAGACGACATTAATATAGGCCCCACTGCCTTTCCTTCATTATGTACTTGTCACGGTTACGTCTCAGGTAGCAAGGGTGGAGGAACTCATGCGCAGAGAAACAAGCCAGATTGGAACTTCAATAACAAAAAGGCGCTCTTTAATGAGGCAAAAAAACTGGTTACAAAAAAAAACAAGGTCCAAAAGGGACAGGCAGGCAGGGTCGGAAACAGGCAGGATCCACGATGGGAACATGTACACAGGACGACAGAAAAAAGACAACAATCCAGCAACAGACAAGGGAAAGAGTGGCACAATATATAAGGGAGAAAACAGGTGTACAACATGAGACATTAACGAGACAAGAGTGGCTGAGGGCAGGTGAAGGGGATGAAGTGATCAAGGGAACAGGAGACACAGAAAAGACACAGGCCGTTTCTCAATATACGTACTTGTGTGTCCTTTCCTCTACTTGTGTGTCCTTTCCTCTACTTGTGTCCTTTCCTCTACTTGTGTCCTCGTGGACTCGTGTCTCGTCGTCAGTCTCAGCCCGGGTACATGTTCACATTCAAAGTTCTCTTCTCTCTCTTCACGGTCAAAATGCCCGAATGTGACTTGATCCTCCACTTTACCCAGGATGCACCAGAGGAGACTTGTGCGTACTCTGGCCAGCAGATATCCCAGAATGCATTTCACCAGCAACCAAAAACATTAGCGGAGGAGAAAAATAAACTACTGAAAGTTTACTTTTTATGAATACTACTGTTGTTGAGTCACTGAATGTCATTTTAGGATGTTTTGTTTATTTGACAGTAAAAAATAATTTACACTGAATAATTAGAATAAACTCAGGAGCAAGAACAGCTGATGTGGTGACGTCATCAAATAAGCAGCTGGTCCAGTCGCAGAAAGACCGTCCTCCGGAGTCTGGACTCCCAAGACCAGACTCCGGAAGAACACAAGTCTGCAGTCGTGTACTTTGAATTGAGAAACGGCCATAGAACAGACCCTTATAGTATTTAAACTTTGTTTTGCCTTCTCCATCCAAGGTCTTGTTGCCATGTCCGTGACTCGTTCCACACATGGAACGGAGGCGTTCAGACGGTCAATGTATCTTCTCATTTTAGAATTCCAGTTGTGCTCCTGGCTTTGCCGTCATATCTGCACACATTGTGACATTGTTGATTTGCATACTTCCAAACCTTCTACTGATATGACTGGACAATGTCATGGTGTGACTGATCATGAGTCACAGATCATAATGTTGATTATCTTGCCATAACCCCCGTCTTGAATTACTATCTCCCTTGAATACGCAATATAGATAAGGCACCAGATCAACCCACTGGTATGCAGACATGCACTACCTTATTATCCTTTTGCCATATGTCTTTCATTATAATGGCAAAACTCTGAGTTTCCCAGTTAATATTGTGTCTTGGACCTCAAGCTGCAGGTCCCCAAAGCAAAAGTCTGGGTGTGGTTTGTGGTGAAGTACTTTCGGTTGACCTTTGGGAAGTTCTGGCATCACGATAGACTCGGAAAGGGAGAGAAAGCAGGACTTGCTCAGGCTGTGTTAAGCTGAGGAGGAGAACTGTGGACCCGGACTTGAGATATTCTTAAGCGGTGGAAAGAGCAATTTAAGTAACTCCTCAACCTGACCAACACGTCCTTTGTGCAGAATTTGAAGCAGTAGGAGAAAAGCTCATATATATCTTATATCCTTGGCAGAAGTCACTGAGGTAGTCAGAAAACATCTGTCGGCAACTTGGAGTAGAGCAGGTCGCTTGGGTATCTAACAGTGTATAGATGCATGTGTATGTGAATTTAATTCCTAAATAACTTCAAAGTGTAATACAGTTCAACTTTTCTGAGAGACTTCTTGTGTTCCTTTGGATAGGTGGTCTTCAGTTAGCCAATGAGCAGAGAGAAGACAGTTATCACTTCCTGGTTTTTACCGACCTGTTTGGGAACCGAACCCATGGAGTTGTCGTGCAATACTACAGAGCTCTGCAGGTATGAATACACACTCACACTCACACACTCACATGTTGATTCCAATGAATGGAGACGGTTGTTTCTCATTGGCCGTCTACTCTGCCAGTCCTGTCAGGAAGGCGCTATCCATAACGGCCTCAGGGGGAGTTCGACAAAGTGCCGCCTCTATACACCTTTTGCTGTGTGTATCATCTCCAAGTTCCGCTATTACAACGCTCTGAAAGACTGCTTGTCATGGTAATCATTTATATTGAACACATAGATCTGATGGAGGTGATTTTTTTGACATATTTAACATGTCTTCCACCTCCTTCCCCGACACGATTTCTAGCCTCCTGGTCCTGTTGCGGGCTACGAGACAAGCCAACTTTGAGGAGACCATAAAGGAATTTTCTGCCAAGCTGTCTCTGGTCCCTCTACCGCCACCTGGACAGCTACATGTGGTCAGAAGAAACTTTTTCTCTCTGTGGAGATATCTCAAACAAATGTTCTCTCACTTCATCTGTATTTGTCTCTGCGCGACCAGTTTTAACTGCTAGATCTTTACAGTAACATGTGTCTTTTTCTGTTTGTTAGTCCTTCAACCTCCGTCCCATCCACGTGATCCTTCCATCAAGGGAGGATAAGGACAGTCCTATTATCGACATCGACCTGCATCTTCCTTTCCTCTGTTTCCCGCACACAACGCTGCTCCAGGTAACGCAGACGGCTCTCGCATCGCGTAGAAACACGAGAGGGAGTCTCTAAGTGATGCTGTAGGGACCTCTGCTTGGAGCACATCAATCACAGAACTAGTGGGGGGCGCTTACGGTATATGTGACAGGGTCCCTTTAACGGGGTTCGTACGGTCATGGAAAACCTGGAAAAGTCATGGAATTTTAAAATGGTCATTTCCAGGCCTGGAAAAGTCATGGAAAAAACTTAAATCATAAAAGTTTTGGAAAAGTCCTGGAAATGTGTTATAATCACATGTTCATTTAAGCCGAGTTTGAAATAATGAATATGTTTTTTTTAAAAAGACGGTCAAAATATAAGCCGCCGTACGCTCTCAATACGCAATATTTTCAGAATTTTTCAGTTTGGTCATGGAAATTTGGTTTAAAGTCAAGGAAAAGTCATGGAGAAGTCATGGAAATCCATTGGTCAAAATGTGTACGAACCCTGCTTTAAGAGCTGGTATCGTTACCAGGGCAACGGAGTGGCGTTAAAGGGGACAAGATGTCAAGGAGGATACGTTTGTGGGAGTGGAATAAACGGCCAAAGATATCATCCTGCTCTCCTACAATGTACAATATATTTATTGAGTCATATTTTATTTCTTTTGAGAAACAAGATAAAGCTGATAGGCAGGTCCTTTATTTCATAGAGTGCATCGTAAATATAGAAAAACAGGAAACGTTCCTATTTTAAGGTGACGCCGTGCGGCTCGTCTCTCTCTAGGTGCTTTCCTTCCTCCTTCAGGAGCAGAGGGTGGTGCTATTCTCTGCTGACTGGGCCAGACTCACTCTGGTAGCGGAGAGTTTGCTGCTGTACCTGCAGGTCAGTAGGCGGGAAACATCGTCTCTTACAATTGTATTTTATTTTGACTTAAATATTGGGTAACTTCCGTCTCCTCCAGCCTCTGTCCTGGCAGCAGCCTTACGTTCCCGTCCTGGCGAGAGGAATGCTGGACTTCCTCATGGCTCCCACAGCCTTCCTGATGGGCTGCCACGTCACTCATTTTGACGAGGTCGCCGCAGTGAGTAACATTCACTGTCATTCACTTTCTTATAAGCGTCAAGGCGTGCAGTCCGGTCAGCCAAGTTAATATCTAAACGTTTTTTATGATATTTGGATTGCATTGTGAATCTAAAATCGAATTCTGTACACATTTTAGTCAGAACTAGTGGAACAATGGATACATACACATTTCTTCAACTCTCCCCTCTAATGTCTTGGCTATTTTCCAGAAAATTCTCTTGGCAGTATAGTTTATATCAGCTTTATCATAAGTATTATTAATATTGCTTGTGTGTAATTTAAATGACCGGTCTTTGCAATAGTCTCTCATTTGAGCTCACGTACAGTATTTAACAGTAAGTGGTTTCAGTGTCCTACAGAAGCTCGGCTCACATATTTAACAGTAGCTGCCTGTTAGTGTAGAGCACAGTCAGACTGTATTGTAATGAATTGTAGCCTTTGTACCTACTGTGTGTGTGTGTGTGTGTGTGTGTGTGTGTGTGTGTGTTGTATAGGAGACAGAGGAGCTAATTCTGGTGAATGTTGATGATGGCATCATTCAGTCGTCATGGTCTGAAACCATTGACCTACCAGCTATCCCTCTGGCTGCAGCTGAGAGCTTTATGGCAAGGTAGCACACACACACACACACACACACACACACACACACACACACACACACACACACACACACACACACACACACACACACACACACGCTGGAACTGCCAGGAGAATAAAGCTTAAACAGAAATGAAATCTAGCTCCTAAATAGCGGCTAAATCAAAATACAAAGGGAACAAAGTTTACTCAAGAAGAGACCTTTGAGTCTGTTCTGGTCTATCCAAATATTACACACTGGGTGTACTATGTGTACTATGTGTGTGTGTGTGTGTGTGTGTGTGTGTGCGTGTGTGTGTAGGGCCGAGGGTCTCCAGCTTCACTATGACCTGGAGATGTGTCATCTCGGAGCGGGCACGGATGCCAACGCACTGCGATGCCAACGCAGAGACTGGCAGACACGCCTCAACACACAGATACAAAACATCGCTCTGGAACTCGTGGTGAACATCTTCAGGTAAAGCGCTCCGAGTGAGTCATTCACCGACAGCTGAAATAAAATAAAGGGCTCAGGAGGTATACGTCAAAGTCAAAGTCAAAGTAGCTTTATTGTCAATTACTTTGCATGTTAAGACATACAAGGTGAAACATATAAGTGCACACGCACAACAACAGATAAGACAAGACATATAGATATACATATAGTTATAAACATACAGATACATGTACAGCAGCATAAGTTTACTTTAAAGTGAGGTTATGGTAGTGCAAAAAAAAGGCAGCAAAAAGACATCCTGTGAGATGTATTTGTTGTTATAAGTTGAATGTGGACTGAATGTAACCATTTCTTTGTTTCTGTATGTTTGGTCTAATTGTTCCTCTTTCCATCTGTCGTGCGGTCTTCTTCAGAGGCGTCCAGAACTTTCTGAACCATGAACACAGAGTTTTTAACAGCGAGGAGTTTCTACGGACCCGGGAGCCGGCAGACCAGCTCTTTTACAAGAAGGTACGCTCACACATTTTTACAAACAAGTCACACAAACTCAAACTCTGACAATCTGCGCTGCATGTTTTTCTTCGTTGTCGTCCCCAGGTATTAGACACTCATATATTCCACTCATTCCTGCGAGACAGGCTAAACAGGAAACGGGACGCCTTCAGCCGCATGGAGCAGAACACGCGTAACCATGCACACAGGTAAGGATATCTGCAAGTATGATGTCATAGCTGAGGGACAGTGGTAACCAGGCAACTGTATAAAAGAGTATTTTGTTTGCTGTGCAAACGAGTATATTTTGAAGACGTAATCGGGTCACACGCTGAGTAGGAATTCTCACTTCCCATGAGTCCAGACCTGTAAAGTATTTATTTTCTGACATAACCCAGCTCTTATTCTGCAGAGTTATCTTACTTAAAGCCCAGTAGAGCTGGAACAATTAGGTGATCCACACTGTAAATAACCCCTTAAAGGTTTATTGTTTTGTGTTAATTGACTTATTTTGTATCTGCTTTATTGGTTATGATGAATGCCTTTTTATATTGTATTGCTTTAATGATTTTGTATATGTTTTAATCTACTTCCGTTTTGAGCTAAATTTGACTTTTATTTTGAAATGTCAAAAGGAAGCGCACCTTTATTTGATGTTAATTTAAAAATGTGACGGACAGATGCGCATTTGATTTAAAGTTTTAGTTGTTTTAATGGTCCCGTATGAGGCTAACGCTCTTACGGTGGTGACAAGGTAATTTTCGTTTAAGAGTTTTGGTTAATGTTCACACTACAAAAGAAAGAAAATAAAGAAATTCTCACGCCAAATGAAATACGGGGATCCGTTACACACACTTTATCAAGTTTCAACCTGTTGGACGAAAACTATTTCATTATTATTCTTCAAGAAATTAATTGGTTGAGGAATTAATTAGCAAATCAATGGATGAAAATAATGACCACTAGTTGCAGAGCAAAAGCGTGACCAACACGGCTATCATTTAGTTTGTGTATATCTCCATCTGTATGAACTGAGTGGTTGAGTAATGCAGACAGTGCAGTTTTTCATTTCATTTCATTTCATTTATTTATTTATTTGTACAGGGACCGTACACATTAATCAACCCAGGGGGTAAATGTGTTAGCGTTAGCTAAGGCTACATTTCAGCTTTGGTCCCTGTGGCCAGATGTTACAGCCTTCACTAGAGGACTAAGAGGTTAACACAGCAACATAGTAAAAAAAAGCAGTAAACATACAGGTTACGATAAAATACTGGCCTCTTCATAAAATCATTAAAACATCAAATAACAAAATAAAAAATGTTACAGACATAAAAACAATAATTGTTTACACAATCACTGAGGAGGAGTCACAGTTCATGCTCACACATCTGACTGGTAAAAAGCCAGTTCTTCAGGCCGAGAAGATACACTGGCGTGCTTTTCAAGAACCCCCCCCCAGGCAATAAAGACACTTAAGTAGTGAATAACTTGAATCAATTAAGTACTGTAAGAAAATGAATCATCTGGGTTTACTGCACCCCCATAAATGAGACCCTAGATTGTCTGTGTTTAATGATCTACCTCCTGACAGAGACATCCGTCTCCTCCGCGTCTTCCTCCAGGAACGGTGCGATGACGGCGTCTCCTCGGCGCGCTCTCATGTCGGATCTGTCCAGGCGGGGCTACAGCAGCTACGCCAGCCCCGGGGACCGACTGAGCCGGAAGCTGGGGGCCAGCCTGCCCAACCTGGAGCAGCCTGCCAACGACACCGGGACGGCCATCAGCCCCAACAGACCCGCCTCCCTCAGGAAGATGTCCCCGGATGTTGGTCAGTACTGAGGGATGAAAACAAACTTTAATGGAGGGTCAATTAAGAGTCAAAGTATTTCTAATTTCCTTCGTCACTCTCCAGGGTTGAAGATTCCTCAGAAAGCCGTGAAGGTTTTCCGCCTCCCAGAGTTCCCCCCTCCTCTGGCCTATCACTACGTCCAGAACTATTATTCTGACATGGTGTCTTCGCTGGGGAAGGCTATTGACACGACACCGCCTGAAGAGTCTGCCCTGATGGCCAGGTACACAGAGGAGGCGTAACGGAGAAGGGATATTGTTTGTTGTTCAATATCCAACTTCCGTCTGCTGGTATTTTCGGCAGTGTATTTATTTATTTGTGTGTGTGACTCGTTCGGATTCATTGTCTTAATTTCTGATCCGTGAACTTCAAACTCCATCAGTAATTATAATCTATATTAAACATTTTCAAATAAAATGCAGTCAAAGGATCTTGCAGGGTTTGCCCTTATTGGCTTCAGCTTCTGTTTAAACTGCAAATGTGTTCCTGCAAAGCTCAACCAACCCGTTTCCTGAAGCGGATGCTTCTGTCAAATTTACTGCGTAATTTTTTAAAAATGTATTTGTATTTATTAAGGGAAAAACAGGTTGTACAACCTTGCTCTATAAATATTACAAAACCGTTAGTTGTAACATTGTTTTAAAAATCATTCACTCAGTGGTGAGGGATTGTGTCATTATGTGTGAATAATTTGAGAATATCAAAATTGCAAACCAATCAACGACTTGACAACTAAATAACTATCAGACGCCTAACCAAATCCATCCGTCGGCCTTTCCAGGTACCACTACCTGCGAGGTTTGGTAAACACGGTGTCCAACCGGCGTTTGGACGCACTGGAGGACTTCCAGAGCCTTCATAAGACCGACTCGGACATCTTCCCCTCTCAGATGGTCAAGTCTCTGGTTGACTCTCTGCCAGAAGCTGAAAGGTCACAGGTCAGTCATGAATGAGGACATTGTGTTGTAAACTGCTCGTTATCTGGATTCACTTCAGTTGATCATTTATCATTTAAATATATATATATATATATATATATATACTTAAACATTTTTTTATATATGTTTATATACTGTATGTACATATATTTTTATATATATATATATATACTTAAAAAAATAATATGTATTTATATATATTATTTTATATATATATTTGTATACTGTATGTACATATATATATATATTTATGTACTGTATGTACATATATATATACTTAAAAATATATATATATATATATTTATATATATATTATTATATATATATTTGTATACTGTATGTACATATATTTATATATATGTATACTTAAAAAATATATATATTTATATACATATATATTATTATATATATATTTATATACTGTATGTACATATATTTATATATATATATATATACTTAAAAAAATATTTATTTATATATATTATTATTTTATATATATATATATATATATATTTATGTACTGTACATATATATATATACATACATATACTTAAAAATATATATATATATATATATATATATTATTATTATATATATATATGTATATACTGTATGTACATATATATATATATATATATATATATATATATTTGTATACTGTATGTACATATATTTATATATGTATACTTAAAAAATATATATTTATATATATATATTATTATTATATATATATTTATATACTGTATGTATATATATTTATATATATATATATATATATATATATTAAACATATATATTATATATATCTTTTCAGGTGTACTACACAAGAAATACCATTTTCTCAGGAACAAGTAATTTCTAATGGCTATCAATAAATCAATTCACAGTTGTATCAAAGCTTCTGTGATGATTCTGATGACCATATTGATTACCGCCGTAATAGTGACCCATAGAATCTCTCCACAGGCGGACAAACGGCCGGAACTGAAGCGGCTCATCACTCGGGTCAAGAGGGACCAGGAGCGGGAACAGGCGCGTGACGGCAACGGGCGCGAGGAAGACGCCGTGAAGCGCTTCAAGCTGCCGAAAACGTACATGCAGCTGGAGGAGTTTGTGAAATGTATCCAGGAGTCCGGCATTGTAAAAGACCAAGGAACCATACACAGACTCTTTGACGCTTTAACTGTTGGTAAGTGGGGTCGTGTTCTGCGTTTCACGGATGTGTGTGTTACGTGCTTTTAATGCACATTTATGACAGCAGATCGGGCCTTTTTCAGTCTCTCCCAAAGAACTGTTCTGACAACTCCAAGTTGCTGCCTCAGCACACACACACACACACACACACACACACCTTCTCCCTCTTACTAGGCAAACACTCATTCCTCAGGTTAATCATTACCTCGCCCCTTCTTGAAGAAGTTGGCCTTGCAGGGCTGCTGGGTGTTGTAGGTGTAACCATGGCTGCAGCCGTAATTTACTGGCCTTAAGCTGGTGGCCAAAGGCAAATATTATAAGTTGCATTTGGTGTTGCACTGAGCAGTCTTGAACACCACTGTTTGTGCATTGTAAACATTACGAGCAGCTACTAGAAACCATTGGCAGCCTGAGAGCCGCAGTGACCGGACAACATTCCTGTATTCTCCGATTTGGTACGCAAACGGGAAGGACCCGTTATATGAGCGATGGACCGAAGATGAAGAGGTATTTGTTTTTGATTTAAGATGAGAGCTACTCAGGAGGCATGGGTTTTAAGAGGGGGAGGTGAGGTCTTTTTTTCAATAACTGAAGATTAAAACAAAATTGTCTGTCTTCAGGCAGAACGGTTGGAGGGAGAGCTCATCTTGCCTTCCACGTTATGGTTTTGAAAAGATAGGGAAGTTACTTCCCGTTCGTTAAAAAAGAGCAAACATCATTTTTTTTTTTACTTTTCTTCTTCTGACCTGCTGGAGATTGAGACGCAGACAGAGTGTTGGACGCCTGGCTATCGGCTCCACACTATCCTTTGTCCTGCTGTGGTTGTTTGAAGTCATAAAGAAACTGAATGTTACACATATTTTGTGGCCTAAAGTTTATGCTCAGCGGTAGTTAACAGATGGCTGTGTGTGTACGGGGCGGTGTGCACTGTGTACTGTGTACTGTGTCATAGTTGTAATGTACAGGCAAGCTGGAGGATTACACTGCTTGAAAAAGGAGTTGCCCAGTCAGCTGCCAGGTGCGTGTGTGTGCGTGTGTGTGTGTGTGTGTGTGTGTGTGTGTGTGTGTGTGTGTGTGTGTGTGTGTGTGTGTGTGTGTGTGTGTGTGTGTGTGTGTGTGTGTGTGTGTGTGTGTGTGTGTGTGTGTGTGTGTGTGTGTGTGTGTGTGTGTGTGTGTGTGTGTGTAATGGAGCATTCCTGGGTAAATTAAGACCTGGGTTTGTACGGTCATGGAAAACCTGGAAAAGTCATGGAATTTTAAAATAGTCATTTCCAGGCCTGGAAAAGTCACAGAAACAACTTAAATCAGAAAAGTTTTGAAAAAGTCATGGAAATGTGCTATATTTGCATGTTCATTTACGCCGAATTTAAAATAATTAATATGTTTTAGAAAGGAAGAAGCTCAAAATCTAAGCCGGCATACTCTCTCATACAATCGGTGTAATTATTATGTTTTCCCGTTGCAAGTGAACGCACCATAACTGGAAACTTTGCTGGCCGTAGCAACAGCAGCTCAGGAAGCGGTCGCGATAATGTCATTTGTTTCATTTAAGGCGTATCGTATGCTTTGTAATTCTCATTCTTTGAATACTACATTTCCAATAATGTTCATGTATACACCGAGAATTCAGTTTGGTCATGGACATTTGGTTTAAAGTCATGGAAAAGTCCTGGAAATCCATCGGTCAACATGTGTAAGAACCCTGAGACCGATATAAAGTGTTTCTGGCTGTGTCGACTCACTTGATGATGAAAGTGTGCATCTGTTTGTTGCAGGTCATCAGAAGCAGGTGGGTCCAGAGTTGTTCAGAGTCTTCTACACCATCTGGAAGGAGACTGAGGCGGAGGCGCAGGAGGTGTGTGTGTGTGTGTGGAGGCTTTACATGTAATGTCATCTTAAAGACCCACATCTTGAATATAGAGTTTTGGCCACATCAACTGCAGTTGTGGTCACATTCACAGTGTGAGAGTGAAGTGTCACACAGATAGAAAATCCATCCGATGTGCTTGTCAGCTGATCATAATTGAGATTTCGGGCTTATTTTACGTCTACTAACGGGCAGAAAGGAGAAAGGAGAGTCATGTGATTATTTACACTGATTGGCGAGATACAGGAAACATTGAGGACTAAGATTGTGTTGGTTTGCTTTAGAGCTTGTATTAGTTAAATTCTTTTAACAATATGTAGTTTGTGAAAGAGAAATACCTCTTGTATCTAATAATTTATTGAATGTTATAATGAAAGGAAGAAAATATTGATTGATATTAAGATTGTCTGAAAACTTGGGCAACTCAAACAATATTGCATTATGTGAGCTGCGAGTAATTCATTAATAGTTAATTATTTAATTATTTCATAATATCAATACATTTTTTTTAATTTGACTGCAAACTGAATAAATATAATTTTTCCAACACTTTATTTCATCAATTAAAACACCAAAAGAGCTGATACAGATAGTAGTCATTGTTATATCTGATACATTTATTAATCAATGAATTTTGTTTATTTTTGACTTATTATGGCGTGTGACATTTTACAAATACTTTTACTATAACAAATGCATTTATGGATGAACAACCTATAACATCAAGGCCAAAACAAACCCATAACCCAAACCTGCTGTTGAAACGTTTTTTCTTCACCAGCTGACAAACTGACTGAAATGAGCTGACTCGGGTCTTTTGTGCGGTCTTCAGGTGAGCTTGCCGGCGTCCGTCTCGGAGCACATTGAGCCCAGCGAGTGCGTCTTCAAGCTGTCCTCCTCAGTCAAGACGAGCCGCGGCGTGGGGAAGATCGCCATGACTCAGCGGCGGCTCTTCCTGCTGACCGACGGACGGCCCGGATACGTGGAGGTGGCGCAGTACCGAGATCTAGAGGTGTGACCGAAGGACGGGCCAGAGCGCTTTGGATTCCTGAGTTTGAACTCCAGGTGCAACCTCCGTGCGTTTGCATAGTGATCTACATCCTTTCCTCCTCTCCTCGCCTCCAAGGAGGTGAAAGTGTCCTCGGCTCCCTTCCTGCTCCTGAGAATCCCGAGCCTGAAGCTGCGTGTTCAGGGCAGGAAGGAGACGTTCGAGGCCAATCTGAAAACGGAGACTGAGCTCTGGAACCTGATGGTCAAAGAGATGTGGGCCGGGCGCAACATGGCTGACCAGCACAAGGTAGAGCTACAACTGAGTGTGTGTGTGCCGGTATGAGGGGATGATGTGTATGTGGGGGATGAATCGGAGAAGAGAGGAAAGATAATGTGGTGAGTTATCATGCGCCTTAATTACTCATAACGTGGCCTTATCTAAGTGTGTGTGTGGTTGTGTGTGTGTGTGTGTGTGCGCTAATAGTCATCGTAAACGTCACTGACCTTTGGTAGGTGTGGTTTAAATTCCCTGAAGCGTAGCCGAACATAAATGCTTACTTGAACAAAGACGGAGGGTTTCCTTTGTGGAACCAGATGATGTCACTGTAACATCTCTGCTTCTCCTTTCTCTTGTTTACGGGAAATACCCCCCCCCTCCCCCCCCCCTCCCCCATGGAAAGACCTGCACCAATATCTAAACCAAATAATCAACACATATGTATCTCTGCTTTATCGCACCAAAGCAATTTTTCATTTACAATTGAATCCACTATTCACACCCTAAAATCAGTTTTCTACACTTACTTTCACGGACGTCTTTTTAATCTAGAAATGGTTTTGTACAATCTCCTTGTGAGGCCTTTTCGTGAAGCACGGTCTTCTGTTTCCCAACGCGCTGCGCTGCATGTCAAGTTGTGTTCAGTGGCTCTTAAATATCTCTTATTGTGGTACTTTTGTAGTTGAGGAAATGTTACTTTCTGTATTCTTGTTGTTCTTAGTTTGTACTCTAGGTTGAAATGCACTTATTGTAAGTCGCTTTGGGATAAAAGCGTCTGCTAAATGACATGTAATGTAAAAATGTTGTAACTGTGAATGGGTCTGTGTCTCCAGGACCCCCAGTACATGCAGCAGGCCCTGACTAACGCCTTGCTCATGGACGCGGTCGTGGGCAGCCTTCAGAGCAGTAAGGCCATCTACGCCGCCTCCAAGCTGGCTCACTTCGACCGCATCAAGATGGAAGGTGATGAGGATTACTGTTGAGGATTGCATCAACATATAATATAAATTGTGGTTATTTCTTCATTTTTTGTCAGTTCAGAATGTTTTTTTGTTCATTTTGACATGTGTTTTGTGTCCCTCCGTACGTGATGACTCATCACAGGTGATGTGGGGATATGTATTGCTGTCTGAGGGGTTCACTATCTGTGAATGATTAGTTAACTCTCGTTAAGTGTTTAAATATTTAATTATGTGTGTGTCTCCAGTGCCCATGATGGTCCCCAAGACGACTGCAGAGACGCTGAAGCACAAGATTAACCCCTCGCTGGAGCTCGCCGCTCCTCAGGCTGTCGATGTGCTTCTGTACACACCAGGTAACAACCGCCACCCAGCAATCTCCTCTCTCTCTCTCTCTCTCTCTCTCTCTCTCTCTCTCTCTCTCTCTTTTCACATTCCACAGTTTCAGCTGAGACACCGACACACGGTCACTGATGTACACACACATGACCTTTGCTTTGTCTTCGCCACTCAATCCAACATAAAGAGAGTCCGTCATAAAGCTGCACACAAAGTTTCTGAACCTCCGAAAACACAAGAAAGTCCGCCAGAAATGTACAAATATATGAGGAAGGAAACCTCTCCTTAAGTTAAGTTGTCATAAATATATATATATATATATATATATAGAGAGAGAGATCCTGTGAACAGAATCAGTCTGATTATCCCGTTTCACATGCAGTAAACATGGCAACAGCGGGTGTGATGCCGTCCCTCTCTGGCAAAAACAGAGTAAACAGTCAACTTTTGGCTTGTAATTCTGCAGAAAGACCTCCGAACTTTCCTGCACACCCACTAAAAATGTTTATATTTACTGTTTCTTTGGAGTTTAAAAACTATTTACAAAAGATTGGACCCCCGAGGTTTGCTGATTCAATAGTATCATTTAAACACCTCAAAACATACCAGCTTACACTGGCATTTGGTTAATTTTAATATTCTATGTCCTGCTTTTTATTTTCTCTGTTTATTTATTTTATTGCAGCATCTATTACTGTGTATTGTACTTTACTTCTTTACCTGTTGATAAGTTTTTGACTCCTGTTATTGTTTTATTTGACTACTGTACTGTGAGACACTCGGTCCGTGATAATTTAATTCAATTCAGTTTATTTGTATAGCCCAGTTTCACAAATTACAAATTTGTCTCGGAGTGCTTTACAATCTGTACACATAGACATCCCTGACCCAAAACCTCACATCGGACCAGGAAAAACTCCCAAATAACCCTTCAGGGGGAAAAAAGTGAGAAACCTTCAGGAGAGAACAGAGGAGGATCCCTCTCCAGGATGGACAGAACAATAGATGTCATGTGACCAGAAGGACAGATTTAGAGTTAAAATACATTCAATGAATTTGACAGAGTTTATCAATAGTTCATATTAGTCATATTCGGGAAGAGTGGGCGGAGTCTCAACAGTGCGATAGAAATAGAAACTGTACTTACTTACATACCTGGCACTTACTAAGTATCTGTTTAGCAGTTTAATGATCTCTGGGAGCAAAGTGTTCAACAAGTGGCATCAACTCACAGACTCAAAATACTTTATATACTTGATAAATCTTGGAAAACCTAAATGCGGAACCTTTCACCAAAGACACAAAGAGTCCCAAGATGTCCCCAGCGCTCTCCTCAACGACGTAAAAACACAACAGAGTGAGCATCTCTCAATAACACGGTATTCCTCCAGAGACCGGAACAAGAACTCACCGAGGAGCCCTGAAGCTGCTCCGGCCCCAAAACCTTTTCTAAGACACCGATTGTTCTTCTATCCTCCCGCCCATCAGGAAGTCCCAACCAATGGCGTTTGTCCTCTTGAAGCAAAATAACTCAGGGTTCGTACGGTCATGGAAAACCTGGAAAAGTCATGGAATTTTAAAAATGATAATTTCCAGGCCTGGAAAAGTCATGGAAAAAACTTAAATCATAAAAGTTTTGGAAAAGTCATGGAAATGTGTTATAATCACACGTTCATTTACACCGAGTTTGAAATAATGAATATGATTTTTAAAGAAAGACGCTCAAAATGTAAGCCGGCGTACGCTCTCAATACGCAACATGTTCTAAATTGTTCATGTTTATACCGAGATTTCAGTTTGGTCATGGATATTTGGTTTAAAGTCATGGAAAAGTCCTGGAAAAGTCCTGGAAATCCATCGGTCAACATGTGTAAGAACCCTGATAACTGTTAACTGTGGTTGAGCCTTTGGTGACAGTGCTCTGACTTTACCATGTAGGGCGGACAGACTGGCGCACTACGTGGCAGGAGGAGACGCAGAGCTACAAGGCCATTGGCTTCAGTGGGCCGGCCATGTGGGCCCACTTAGACGCCCGGCTGGTGGCAGACTGACCCCCGGCGCTCACACTCGTCCTCCCTGATGCCCACATGTACAGACTCTGTTCAGTTCTCCTGTCGCAATCCGCTCTCACATTTCTGCTGCTTGAAAAGAACAAATCTGGCTATTCAGACCCTCCCTGCCCGCCTCTCTCCGGCACTCCGCTTTGAATATAGGTCACTGAATTGAATTTCTGGCGTAGGGCCAGTTCACTCCTTCCTCTCTCTCTCTCTCTCTCTCTCTCTCTCTCCTTTCCCTCTGCGTGCACCTCTTTCTTTTTCTTGCATTTTGCACACTGCCTATATTTTATTTTATTTTACACTGCTGTATTTGTATATATGTTGTGTGTGTATATATATATATATATATATATACATATATATTTCATTTTTATTTTAGATTTCACTTTGTATACTTTATGTCACCGTTTCTTTCTTTCTTTCTTTCTTTCTTATATTTATATTTTATTCTTGTGTGTTTAGTTTATTGGTGCTACCGTGTCCACAAATTTCCCCTTGGGGATTAATAAAGTATATTTCTATTCTATTCTATTTCACCAGCGGTGTTTTTAAATAGCGCTGAATACGTTGCAGGGTATCTGACCGTTGGGTGGAGGTTGGGTGGAGTCAGGCAGCAGAAAACTAGTTTTGAACTTGAAGTGTTTCCATTCAAACATTCACATTTCCCTCTTGGCCTTCAGGAAGAGTAAACACTGGCAGCTGCCGGTCACACGTTTTTTAGCGAAACGGGACTGAAGTGAGTTGTCAATGCTGTATGTGTTTCAGGTCAGTTGTGGGTGTCTGTGAGCATGGGGAAGGTGATGGTGTTTGATGCCTCCAGCTGGTCCCTCACACACACCTGCCACGTTGGAAATGCAAGACTGGTAATAAAAACAGACACACACACACACACACACACATATTGCATGATTTAAAATTCTTTCCAGGAGTTATGACGCAACTGAATCCGACGTTTCTGAGTGAATTGGGAAAAGTAAACTGACTTGCTCAGAGCCATCACTACTCATTTATTTTACTTAGTATGAACCTATGGAGGACTCAAAATGACTTAAGTATAAATAAATAAATAAATGCATGAATAAATATAGGAATAAATAAATAAATGCTTAAATAAATGTATAAATACATGTATAAATGCTTAAATAAATGTATAAATAAATGCTTAAATAAATAAATAAATACAGGAATGAATAAATATAAGTTATAAATCAACAGAACATCATTCAATAAATATTTCTACATTTTTGTATTTCTTCATTTATTTATTTCTCTATTTTTATGTGTCCGAACCTCTGCCTAAAGCCACATTTTTATTTATACATTTATTCAAGCATTTATTTATTCCTATATTTATTCATGCATTCATTTATTTATTTATACTTAAGTCATTTTGAGTCCTCCATATGAACCATGAATGCATTTGGAAATCTTTTAATGAAAGATCATTTGAAGATAATTCTGTGTGTAACGCTTCCCGTATATTGAAAAACTAATGCTGTTGTAAATCTTTGGTAGCGCTTGAAGTGATGCCTGCTGGACAGGATCAGCAGCACACGCATACCGCTGACATCAGATACAGATTACACTTTTCCCTCAGGTTTATTCCTGGATGCTTCACCTCAAACACAGTGGCGGTATTATCTGCAGACTTGCAGGCACATGTTTTGTACAGTGTGTTTTGAATAGTCTTCCCCCCCCCCACAACACCAAAATGCAAAATGTTTTTTGTGTCGACTTTCACAACAAGATACAAACAAGTAAAAGTTTGGTGGAGCATGTTCAAGGTAAATGAAGTTAGGGATGAGTGTAAAGGTTTAAGGCTCGGTGCTAATCTCATCTTGAAGCATGCAGGTCTCAGTCACATGAAATATGTTAGAGTTTGTTTGTGTGTGTGTGTGTGTGTGTGTGTGTGTGTGTGTGTGTGTGTGTGTGTGTGTGTTTCTACTAGGTCACGTATTGGAGCATTTGGACATTGCTCTTACTTCTACAGTAGTAATGTGCCGCATGACGGATGATTTAAAATAGCAACTGATAAAAAATTAAGAAGCAGATTTTTCTTTTCTTTTTAGTTGCGGCTGAGTATCTTAATCAAACTATTTTTATTTTATTCCTTAAATTCTTTTCCCACAATCTGAAACTGTAGAAACAGATTACGGTATTAGATGCACTGCAGGTGATGAGCAGACAACGTGTTCAGGCACTAAGTGTTGTTTATTAGAGACTGCTACCCCCTAGAGGAGAGTTCAAGTAGTGCACAATTAATTTCCACCCACATTAAACTCTCAGCAGTTTAACCGAAGCCCAAAATAATGCTAAAGGATTATGCATAACCTAATCTTCTTACATATATACATACCTGCTACATTTATCCGTTAGTCACAGTTTTCTCAATTAATCAATTTAACAAATGGTGACCAATCAGAATTACTCCAGTTAGGCTCTCGTTGTACATGCATGTAATATTCAAATAACAAGATAGATATGAAATTAAAGACAACAGAGTAGCAAAATTAAGTATAAGGGATTTGGGATTAGTGCAGATGGAGGTGTCTGATTTATTGTTCATCAGAGTGACGATCGGTGGAAGAGAACTTGGGTAAAAAAAGTGTTGGCCACTCTGGAGACGTGTTTATCACTTTTGGTTAGTCCAAAAGCCCAGGAGTAGTTTATTTGTTTTCTCGCATGACATAAAGAAAAACAGCACGTTTTTTTTTTTTTTTTTTTTTGCTGGAAATGCAACTATGATTATCAAAGCTTTATCAATTTGTTGTCTGTTATTGACTATTACATTGCTAATAACTTACCTTACGAGTGTCATTGATGTAAAATGCAGCTGGAAATAGAAAAATAATCATGTAATAATTGACCTCACTGTCCTCTGCCTCCTCTAAACAGTCCATTCATTCATATTATTCATCCAAAACATGTTCATATTTAGTCTTTAAAACCTAAAGTTCACTTGTTTGTGTGTACACACCTGGCGGTTCTCCACCGCTGTGTGAATTCTGATCACTAGAGTATCTTTCTGTCTCTCTGTTCTCAGAACTGCATGCTGGGAGTTGATAAGGACCAGGTCTGGATGGGCTCTGAGGACTCTGTCATCTACATCATCAGCATGGTGGCCATGATCTGTAACAGACAGCTGACTGAACACCGGGCGGAGGTCACCGGACTGTCCCTCAACACGGACAAATACAGGTAACACACACACACACACACACACACACACACACACACACACACACACACACACACACACACTAACACCTTTGACTTGCACTATGTCACCCAGTGTCCATTCTCTGTATATGTGTATGTACAGGGTTCGTACGGTCATGGAAAACCTGGAAAAGTCATGGAATTTTAAAATTGTCATTTCCAGGCCTGGAAAAGTCATGTAAAAAAAAAAATCATAAAAGTTTGGGAAAAGTCATGGAAATGTGTTATAATCACATGTTCATTTACGCCGAGTTTGAAATAATTAATATGTTTTTTAAAGAAAGACGCTCAAAATATAAGCTGGCGTACGCTCTCGATACGCAACATTTTCTGAATTTTTCATGTTTATACCGTGATTTCAGTTTGGTCATGGACATTTGGTTTAAAATCATGGTAAAGTCATAGAAAAGTCATGGAAATGTGTTATAATCACATGTTCATTCACGCCGAGTTTGAAATAATTAATGTTTTTTAAAGAAAGACGCGCAAAATATAAGCCGGCGTATGTTTTCGATACGCCAAATGTTCCTAATTGTTCATGTTTATACAGAGATTTCAGTTTGGTCATGGTCATTTGGTTTAAAATCATGGAAAAGTCATGGAAATCCATTGGTCAACATGTGTAAGAACCCTGTGTGTATATGTATGTATATGTGTGTATATGTGTGTAGTGTGTTAATGCAGGGACACTGTCTTTGTCTGTCCTGTCACCCGTTCTTGTGTTACCCAGCCAGAAGGTGGCGTACTCCTGCAGTGCAGAGGGGAGCGTCATGGTGTGGGACGTCTCAACGCTCCAGGTTCGTTTTCGACCAGCACAAGTACTAAACGCATCCGAATGCTCACAGGAAGGTCAAAGTGCAATGCAATAATCCTCGATGCATTGACAGCTTACAGGTCAACTCAAGGGTTACGTTTGTAATTCAACCTCGTCGTCGGAGCACCAGCTATCGACCACGTGTCCCGTCCTCTTCTCAGTGTCGTGAGTTATGGTTTTTGTGTCACTACCCATTCAGCCGAAGAAACAGTTCCGCCTCTCCTGCGACCGCCTGCTGTCCATCTCCAGCTGCAACGGGACGCTGTGGTGCTGTAAGTCTCCCGCTCTCTCACTGGAGCACGAGGACAACAAACATGGGAGACGATGTCGTGCGATCAAATAATCTCTCCGTTCATCTCCAGCTTCCAGGGACAGTATAATGGAGGTGTGGAGGAACGGTTCACTGAAACATCGTCTGACTTTACCGGACCAGCAGAGAGGAGCCACGGCCACGTTCAGCGCCTTACTGCTGCTGCCTGAGGTACCACACTCATCCCTCTCTCTCTCTCTCGCTCTCTCTCGCTCTCTCTCTCGTCGGAAAACTGCTGAATTCTTTATTATGCACATATTACAACTTATGTGTGCTATGGACATACAGTAAGTCCGACATTTCAAGTAACCGAGATGGATGAGGCTGGAGTGACTGAACTGTCGCTAATAATAAGAGGCAAGATAGATGAGTGAAAGCCCCAATGTGTGTTTATCAAATTTATCGAATTTATCAATTCATTGATTTCTGTTTTCTTTTTTTTCTTTCTGTTTTTTAAACCACTCTTGTGAATGAATCGTTCGTGTGTTAATGATTGGGTTTGTTCCGTCTATGAAGAGGATTTGGTGTATTTACAGTCTTATATTATATTATATATATATATATATATATATATATATATATATATTTTTTTTTATTTAAGAGAAAGATGATTTTTAACATTTTATTTTGAAAATGTTTTAAACATTTTAAATATATAAATAAAGTGTTTTTGAAAAATGAAAAATCTCTCTCTCTCTCTCTATCTCTCTATCTCTCTCTCTCTCTCGGTGTGTCTTGGTTCTGTATTTGAGTGTGACCTTGTTCCTCAATGTGTGTGTGTGTGTGTCTGTTAGACGGAGGAGCTGTGGAGTGTGTGTGCTGACTCGGGAGAAGTGTGCGTTTGGCACATTAAGGACACCAGCAAACCGTATCACCGTGTGGCGCTGCAGGACTGCGCCGGATGTTACTGCATGATCAAAGTTAAAAAACAGGTTAACACACAGTACTGATGCAACACCTACACAACACCTTTTTAAATGCATTACAATCCTTTCTTTCTTTTTTAAACGCTCCCCGTTTCTCTCCAGGTGTGGGTCGGCGGTGTCGGCCGCAGTTCCACCAAAGGCAAGATCTACATCCTGGACACAGAGCACCACCAGGTCCTGAAGGAGCTGCACGGCCACAACGACAAGGTGACGGCGCTCGCCTCCGCGGAAGACCGCTACGTCCTCAGCGGAGCCGGCAAACACGACGGAAAGGTCGCCATCTGGAAGGTGGAGTAGAGCCGCGTCTCTGGAAACGGGCTCGTTCTGAAGTTGCTTAAACTTGTGAACTCACACGCTTCAGAGCCCGCAAGAAACGGAGGGAACAAGTTCTGATGGTCATTTTTGTTGTTTTTGTATCAAAGGTGCTTTTTCTTTGCTGAAGGTTTGAAAAAAAGGAAAAGTGTATTAACATATGATCCGTTATTTAATGCTGCACCCTGTTTTATATTGAGTATAACACACTTGTACCGTGTGGGAACATTATGTGACTGATCCGACTGTGTTTGAGTTGACTTTCCACAGCTCAAAGGAGCCAAACTACCCCGAAAACAAAACTCCCAAGATAGGTGATTTCACCATCATGTGGGAAATAACTTTTTATTTTGATACAAGTTGTTATTCAATGGTGAAACATGATACATAGTTGGGATCTGGACTCTGACATGTGATACTTATGTTTCATCGAGAGGAACGAGCGGAGTCCTGCAACAACTGGAATCTGATACAAACACACGAAATAAGGACCAAACAAACCATCAGTGTTTTTCTCTCGCTATATTTCTTTATCAAATACTTACCTCATTGTAAGGCCAATGTACATGTATTCACATGTTCTCTATTTATTTTTCTACACCTTTTATTGTACCTGTGTTGCCAGATAGTAGGATTAGGGCACCATGTTTCTACAGACTGAGAGGAGATATACATATCTCTCTCTATATATATATATATATATTCTTTAATTCTAAAGGCTATTCATTGCTTCTCATATGTGTTTTGTGTTCTGTAGACATTTGTGATATATGCATTTTGTAATTTTATATGGATTTCTAACTCGTCATTATTTCAATAACATTATTTGTATTGTGAAACACAATAGACTGAAGTTTTCATTCACATTCTTTTCTTCTCCAATTATTTTGGGGATTCTTGAACATAGAAGTAGGCACACATTGTCTTTTCTGACCTGTTAAAATGTGGTTTAACGGGACAAAAATCACAATGTGCACCTACTTCTTTACTTAAATCATAAATGGGATCATTTGTGTTTGTGTCAACTGAGGCTCAACTTGTATGGATGTATTTATACACTGTATATAACTAGTGAATATGAACATCAATTGTATTAATTTTGTAAACTAAACTGCTGATAATGCAAATAACTTAATACTTTATATGACACTTTATTATACCTTCAAGATTTTTAATACGCTTTGCTAATATTCATTGAACCAAGTGAATACGGTTTACCTCGTCAAGAATAATAAAAGACGTAGTGCAACGGGTGAGGAAGTCTTGTGAGCAGATACAGCTTTACTTTAGGGACTACAAGTCGAGGTCAACAATCCAACAAAGTCATCTCAAAGTTGCATTGGATGCATTTATTACTGAACCCTTAACAGAACTACATGCTCAACCTAACTCCATCTCTGTGTCTGCACTTCCCATAGTTCACCAGAAGAGGGAGCTATTTGATTCTGATGGGAGTTGATCGAAGTTCAATTCCACAGATCTGAACCCACAATATCAAAATAACAGAGCTATTTTATTTCGCATCAATTTTTCTTATTAGCTAAATTAATAACCCCTATGTTTATGAAATGAAATAACACAATTACACATATTCATTTGATGAAGTGAATAACAGCTGTGGATATACAAACAAGTGACTTTGTTTACTGAAATGAAAATGTATTTTACTCAGCGGAGAATGTGTACAACAGTGAGTGTTATAGTCAAAGAAAAAGCCGTTTTTCAGTAAAATGAATTCCTCACTCAACCGAAAGGTTCGGTTTTCAAAGTGTTTTTTGTGTTTATTATGTTTTCCTTTCACAGTCCAGTACTCTTCCCCAAAACAGTGAATTTAAAAAATGGGCCTGTAAATACTGTTCTTTGGAATGTGCCGGTCTGTGCAGTTTGTACTGGTGTGGAATGTGTATGTGCATGTGTGTGCTGCACATTGTTGTGTTACATAATGCCATAAGCAGCTGTTAATCTCTCACTGTGCAGGTCCACTCATACCTCGGCTGCAGCGCGTCACTCCCTGTGTCTCCTGCAGCGCTTATTGACTTTGATTTTAATCCATGAATGTTTATTTACGGGAAACCAGAGCTAGAATAAATATTTTAAAAAAGAAACACAAAGCGTTGAAACAATAGTTAGCTAAAGGCTGCAATCCCACGAAGAAAAACGGATTTAAATTGTATTACCATTAGCTAGTGCAGCATGTTCTCTTTTAGTGAGACAAAAGGGGTTTGGGGTTAATAAATGAAAACACAAACATCTTAAATGCAGTTTATCACTCGATACTTCCCCGTCTTCGACTCTCAGATATTCTCTGGATGTAAACCTTTAATAAAGCCCCCTGAAAACCAACACGGCATCATGCCATCACTTTGTTATGTACAGTCACAGCCCAAATTCCTTCAAGTTTTCTGCAAACAATTATCATATTTGTACGGTGTTGTTGACCCTCGTGTTCTGACAGATGGAGACACAAGGGGAACACGCTCCAGAGACAGGGAAATGACAGAGCAGTCGCACTACTAAACGTCAGTTGTTATGTGTGTTGCATCATGTCTTGACATCAGGCAGATCTTTAACTCTGAATGATGATGATTATGATTATGATAATGATGATTATGATGATGATGATCTGGGCTTTTCATGTTAACCTGTTATAGTCTAGAAAAACAGCTGTTTCAAGTTATACAGCTTCTGGCTTATAAGTGACACAGAATGCACACAATTATGTATTTATTTAATTTATCAAGAAACACAATCTCACTGCTTCTAGCTCCTTCTGGTTCTTCAGTTTTCGTCTGTGTTCCAGTAACAGTTCCTCCGGGCAGTAGTCTGTCTGGATGTTCATACACAGGGAGAAGTAGAGGGACACCCAGAAGCTGACAGCACTATATGCCTACTGCTTTTTGTGATAGTTATGGTGTTACATAATATGGCGGCCATGCATTACCCATGAAACTTAACCTACCTGAGCTGCAGGGAACATCAGAGAGATTAATATAGATGTGTTGATGCCCTTGGAGGCAGGGGTATGCTCATAGGGTCAGGGACTGTGAGACCAAACAATAAATAATGGAAGTACTTATAAGATTATTTACATAAATATTATACCATAAAACTATTTAATTATCAATAAAGGTCTTGGATTAAAAAGTGTTGAAATACATTTGGGCAATATGCCACTTACGCCTTGTTTTTGGTGAAGAAGGAGTTAATTTGATCCTATATGTCATCATTGTTGTTGTTTTTATCCTCTAGTTTTCGTTGCTGCAGTCTATTTGTTGTCATCATGGACACCTCACGGTAAAGGTATTGTCAAGAGGGTGTGTGTGTGTGCTTGTTCGTGTCCCTGCTGCAGTCCTGCAGTTCATGTTCTGTTTTGTTTGTTTGGTATTTATTGAAGTAGTTTTGTTTCGTTTGCACATGTATTGTTGTATAGCCACATTCTTGTGTATGATGAATAGTTTAAATCTGAACAAGTAACATTTCCCTTTGAAATATAAAAGAGATGTATTACAAGTGGCCTATCACAATATGAATATAGTACGTCAAATATGTACTTAGTTCCTACTTTCTATCACTGTATATGTTTTACGGTGTTTATTAAACTCTGCGCCCCTTTCTCGCCTGCCGCTGTGGCCCCGCCCCTTTATGCAAAACCAGCTGTGACGTCGACGGAAGCCAGCGTTTTCGCCTCTTCTTCCGACAGCTATTCCTTTAAAGGCGTATTTAAAGCCCTGGCTTCAGTTGCGGCAGTAACAGACAACCTATGCAACAAAAGCTGCTGCAGAGACGAGCGACTGTCCGACCGCTCCGCGGACACACACACGGAGCCAGCGGCTGACACGAGCCGGCGAGGTGAGCCGCGCGGCCGGGGGAAACACCGGCGACGAGGGGCGACCGGTATCGAACATTTTGTAGCCGAGGACGCTCTGCTCCGGCAGGCGGAATTCACAGCATCTCAGGTTGCTGCTGCAGAGAGAGACGGAGGAGGAGGAGGAGGAGGAGGAGGAGGAAGAGGAAGAGGAGGAGGAGGGGGGCATTTACAGTAGTTTGTGTAGGCCCGTGTCAAAAACAGAGAGAGAGGGGAGGCTGCAGCCGCAGACAGCCCGGGACAGGTCAGGTTGCATAATTAGGTTGCGCTTGGTTATAAAGTGTTTATAAGCAGGGGTTTTGAATGGTGTTTTAATGTTTAAAAAAATATGTTTGTAATTTGGAAATTAGACTGATATTTCATTTCCTTCATCACTGCCTTTTTTCCTTCTTCTTATCGTAAGTAACACGGCGTGACTCCTAACGCACTTGCCCGTGTGTGTCATCAAAACAAAAGAGCTCGGTATGTGTTTGTGCATGCTGGGCTTGGCTGCTCACCAATTAAACAATCCAACGCGAGGAGTTCCCTGCTGTGGTCATAAACTATGCATCTGTGTGTTCGTGGTCCGTGGCTGTTGGGGCGGTTACATGTCAACACCTGTTGGTTCTGGTGCCCTCGCCATTCAAGTCATGCAGGCTTCAGGAATAACAGAAGATAGTTATGGCTTTAAATTATTCCTCGATCAATCGAGACGTGTTCAGTCTTGAGAAGCTGGTGTTGTTTTGTGAGCTGTATGCCTCGGTGTGTGAAGGTCACTGGGGTCATTCATGTTTAAAGAGACATCATCAGGCTTGATTTATATATGGCTTGTATATATATCCATGTATTTATTTTTTACATTTTGTTTTATATATATATATATATATATATATATATATATGTTTATATATAGATATGTTTTTTTATATATATATAGCTATAAATATATGTTTATATATATATATATATATATATATATATTACACATACATATATGTATATATACATTTTGTTTTATATATATATATATACTTTTTGTTATTGGAATAATGGGATGTATTTACACAATACGGATTCAGGTACCTGAGTCATTATCAGCGCTGCATCTCTAAAATATATATATATATATATATATATATATATATATATATATATATATATATATATAGATATAGATATATAGATATGTACATTATTAATGTGAGTAGTTTCTTGAGCAGAGCAAAAGTTGTGTTGGTTCTAGCTTTTTAAAAGTGTCTCACATCTTTGGGATTCAGGTTGTTGGTCAAACAAGCAATTTCATTTTGAAACAGTGATTTCCAAAATTGATGTTGCAGGGATATGCATGTCTGTTTCATTCCCCTGAGAGGATCTTTCATGAACATCCTTTTGATGCCATTTAACTTCAGTTTTAAAGGATTTCTCACACATTTCTGTGACTCCAACGTTGTATCTGTGCCGGACGACTGCAGCTTAATCCAATTACTGGTGCAACGGCAGAGTGATGGGAGAGAGAGACTTTGCGTTAAGTGTTTTGCTGGTTTGTGTGCGTTCTGATTCATTGGCAGCCAGTGATTGATTTCCATGCGGGTGTGCACGAGAGCGTGAGAGCAGGCGTGTGCGGTATCGATCTAATGTACTGCCCACAGTATATTACTCTTACACTGCCTTCCCGGATTTCATCTGATTCTACTTATTATTCTGTTTTGTGGCATTTTTAAAATCTGGTTATTGTTGCATTATTATTTGTCACATGACATATTATGTAACTTTGTTATAAGTGCTTAATTAAGGTAATATATTATATTCTTGTATTAAGACCTGACTAAGTGCGTCTGCTTGGTTTTGTGTGTGTTCAGGTACGACTGCAGGGCTTAAAATTGCAGCGTGGACCACATTGTCAACGTCTCGACAACGTTTATGACGCTTCCAAGGCCTTTTGGTGAGTCTCACGTGCACAAACACCGAGGGGATAACACCTTTTTCTTTTATTATTTCTTAACACTGCATTTACAAGTCGTCCTTGTGTCTGTTATATTGTTGTTTGGTTGAGTAAATCTGCACAAAAACATAACAACGGTCTAAAAGCGAGATGTAAACATCCAACATATTTTCTTTCAAGTCTAATGTGTTTCCATTCTGGTGAAAACCACGAGCAGAGCTATACTCAATAGATGTGCAGTTGTTTATGATCTGATCTGGCTCTTGGTTTTAATCGATCCGTCAGGAATTGCATCGACTCTTTCACAAGCGTTTGCACTTTTCTCTTAAAAGTCGGTGTCTACTCGCATCAGCCTGTTGTTTTTGAGACAGACATGTTCAGCTGAAGAGAAAGCCACCGACTTCCTCTTGATGAAATGTTTGCTGACTATCATCTGGCGCTGAGTCAGCGGCAAGTTATTGACAACGACATGTAGCCAGACACAATTGGTCACGAGCACAGTCACATGAACACACACACACACATAAACACACACACATACACACACTCACGAACTTATTAAATGTGCATTTGCAGACATTGTGCAAACAGGGTTTAAAGGAGATGACTCCTCAGCTGTGCATTCACAGACAATCGTTGATCATCTGCCCACATGTTTCATATTTTGCATTCTGAACTGGATTATATTTCTCTATCCAACATGTCAATAATGTCTCAGTGCGCTTCCTTTCATCTGGATTTACAGAAAGGATCATAACTGCATGTTCTCTCCTTGCACGCCAGTCCCTTGTTAGAGCCATCAAACACAACAGACACACACACACACACTTGAGATGTATGATGGACAGGTGAGGAAGTTCTTCATGTTCACAACTGAATAATGAACAATATTGAACACTGGATGTTTGAGAGGTGGGATTGTGGCTCACAAAACGCATCACATTCCAAACTGACTTTGGCATTTTGTAAGAATGCCGTCCAATACGGCGCTGCGAGCCAACACCAGCAGACTCCCCGCGACTCCATCTCTGTTTGTTCAACGGTTTCCACACAGCAGGATGGAGCTTGAGAGTCTCAGTGGGAGCCGACGCAACCGGCAGGTTGCTTCAAACTAGGAGGTGTCCAGCTGTACGGAGGTTTTAGACTCTTATCATGTAAAACTTCCTGGTCACTCGAGTCCTCACCTGCTCTCTGCTGGCAGAACTGTTCGGTAAAGGCCAACGTGCCACACGATATCTCTAAAATGAACATGACGCTACACCCAGATCAGTTCATTAAGACACGACACGGACACATTTGATTTAGTCTGAAGTGTTCCGACCTCACAATCTCCCTTTTATCTTTTTGCATTACATTACATTACATTACATGTCATTTAGCAGACGCTTTTATCCAAAGCGACTTACAATAAGTGCATTTCAACCTAGAGTACAAACTAAGAACAACAAGAATACAGAAAGTAACATTTCCTCATCATAGTCAAACTACAAAAGTACCATAATAAGAGCTATTGAAGAGCCACTGAAGTGCTAATCTGTGTTTTAATCCAGATATAGTCGGAACAGGTGCGTTTTCAGTTTTGCCTTTCTCTATCCATCACTCATGAATATGACATAATATACCTGCTGTTTACATACAGGCACTCTCTCAAACACACACACACACACACACACACACACACACACACACACACACACACACAGCTGTCTTTGTATTTTGAACCCTGATCCTGTGTGCAGATAACCCACTTCCTACAACTGTGAAGTTTTTGTGCACAAACCTGAGAAAGAGATCTCTCTCACACACACACACACACACACACACACACACACACACACACACACACACACACACACACACAAAACACAAACACACACACACACACACACAGGGTTGCTGGTATACATGCGGTTGTGTTGTTTAAGGACAATATTTGATATTTAAAGACCTGGCACGGCCTTTCCCTATGCCTGTTGGGTTGTTTACATTCAAGGTGTGTGAAACACGGCTCACTTCTTATCTTGGGCTCTTAGCTTTGCCAAGTTATCCTATGCAAACTTTCTCTTCTCACAGCCGGCTAACACCGAAATTTCAGAAAAGGAGAACCGTTTAATTGATCAGCGGTTTAATGAATGAGTGTCATCCGTTGTCTGTTGGTGCCGACTATCAGGAGCCCTTCCTGCATGGTTGGTTTTCTAGTGGTGGAGGACTGTTATCAAAGTCAATATCAGATGGCTTTTCTGTATTTAGCCCTGGCTTTGAGTGCTAGGACATGCTCTCTGTAGCCAGAAAGATTGTCAATAACACACAACTTCTTCCAAGAATAGAGACTTTCCACTTTGTTTGCCGGCCATCCTGACAGATCTCCTGCCCCCTGTCTCGTCTTCCATTTGCCTTTTTTCTGACCGTTTCTTTCTTCTCCTGTCTTCTTCTTTTTTTATATATATATATATATATATATATGTTTTTTTTAATAAGAGACTTTGATAAAAACATTTCTGTAAATATATATATATATATATATATATATATATATATATATATATATATGAGTTAACCAAGAGGCTATTTTTCATCTGTAGTCCCATTTTAGCTCGAGCGCCAGTGTTCTTTAGTTTGTCCGAGATAGTTTATATATAATAAGTTAAATTGGAAAAAAGAAGATTGTAGTGTATCACCTTTTAACTTCTTAAACATACCTCAAGTGTCAAATATAATCATTATAGTTGACACTTGCATCTTTATATTTCTCTCCGTCGTTAAGTGTCAGATGTTCTGTTCAAGTCTGAGCTCTTACGTCTTCCTTTTAGATGCTTATCTTCACATGTGAAGAAACTATTTTGTCCACCGACAAAGATGGAATGCAGCCAGGCTCAAAGATCCAGCACCAGGGAGAACATTGAAAAATAACTAAAAAACATGCACATATGATTACCTAAATGTAGCAGTACATGTGATTGGCTCGCTGAATGTCAGCGTATGTGTGTTCAGAGACCTGGACCAGCAGCTCAGTGTCTCTGCACAGCTCAAGTAATCGTTCCCATTGCACTTTAAGAATAAGAAATAATTCAATTTTCAATTCAATTGAGTTTATTTGTATAGCCCAATTTCACAAATTACAAATTTGTCTCAGAGTGCTTTACAATCTGTACACATAGACATCCCTGCCCCAAAACCTCACATCGGACCAGGAAAAACTCCCAAATAACCCTTCAGGGGGCAAAAAGTGAAGAATAAAGCATCACAAGTTATGGCCAAGCTCAGATGAGCTCAGATGAGCTCAGATGAGCTCAGATGGAGGGAAACGCTTGAACAAATTGGGCCTCCTCACACTATGGAGGCGGCCTACATGTGGTTGATTTTTAATACCCTGGCAATTGTGAAACTTCAGCACGTTGAGCCAATTTGACAGTGATTAAAGTTTTCTCTTTCCAAAGTAATTTCACCCTGGAGGAGGAATGCCCGTTGTAAATCAAATAATGAAACTTGTCTCTTAAAGGCATCTCTTTGGGTTTGGTCCAATCGCTCTTCCCATCTCCTCAGACTTTGTCCCCGGACAAACTGATGTCCCGCTTGCCAATTAAATGGCCAAAGAGCTGACTGGGTGCCAGAGATGTTCTTTCTGTGGAGCATCTGACTTAAAAACTCACCTTTTTAAGAAAGCTTACTGCTAAAATATCTTTTATGGGCTTTACTTTTAAATATATCTTAAAATTTTAGCTTTTTTTTAATTGTTGTTTTATTCTGCTCTGTAGCACTTTGAGATTGCTCAAATATGAAGTGCAATATAAATGCAATGTATTATTATTATTATCTTTAGTTGCTGTGAGGTCCTCAACACCCAGCTGCCACACACACACGTATCCCTGTGTCAGAGGGAACATTTCCCCTTGAATTGTTTGTGTAATCTGTGACTACAGATTATAATTTTTTTTAAATAACTGGCAATTGGTGGTAATTGGCTCAACAAAATGTGTATCACTATTTTCCTTTGCCAAATGTGACGAATTTCTTGTTCTGTCTAAAATCTTAAAAATCCAAAGATATTTATTTTTAATATAACAGAGAAACTGAAGCGAGTAGATTACAGACAGGTACATCCCGGGTGAAAGCTGATTTAACTGCCTGAGTGGCAGTTAAATCAATAACAGTCAGTAATACTGCAGTCAAAGTATAGACAAACACATATTTGAGATGATTGCCGCAAAACAATCCTTTTCACAAATGTTTTGAGAGGAAAGTTGATTCTCAGAAGGGGGCCGACGCTGTAATCAGATACAAACCAAGCCTATATTTTACAACCCAGTGTCTTGCGTCAGTGAGGGAGGAGGACGTGTCTGTGCATCCTGGGATGTACGCGTGTGAAACATTTGATTCCCTTTCATTCTCCGTATCCGTGTGTCTTGTTATGCTGTCGTATTGTTTCTTTTGTCACCCAGTGGGCTCAAGTCCAGCCAGAGGGACATTATATTGCGGCCTCCCAAATATGAGAATGTGCACGCACACAAAGCCCTTTTGGTTTAACACACTCCGAGTGTGTTTTGCAAGTTGAAAAAAACAAATTTATATATATATATATTTTTTTTTTGCATCTGTTTTTTTTAACACACGCAATGAATTATAATGTTTTCTGATTACAAAAGAGAATTAAGTTAATGTGAACTCCAACGAAAGTTCAAGTTGGAGTTCAAATTAACGAAAACAACGTACCTGCTTTTCAACTTCGAGGAATTCAGCGCGTTCCTGCAAAGAACCCAGAGGCACGTAGAGCGGACTCGTTTGACACTCATTAAAAGCAATTACCAACCCCCCACCCCTATCCTTCAGAGGAAGAAACAAGGCAGCTGGCTCACATGCAGGCATCTTGTCAAGTTTAACCCGACTGTTTGTTCACTGGAGTGTGAGCTGGTTTTTTGAGATTGTTGGACACAGTTTGGTTAACCAAAACTAAACGTGTTCCATGTACCAATCCCCACTAACTAAACCCAAACAAGGGGACTTTCCTCCCATGTCTCATTGTAACTGGTGCTTCTTTTAGTAGTGATCATTTGTTTTCACCCTCTTGACCACAGGAGAGCATCAAGAACAAGATGTTCCCGCGTGGCGAAGCAGCGCCAACGCTGTACCAACATATGGCATCTAAAGGATAATTCTATTATTACTGTGATAATAATATAAAGATGTAATTCCGTATCATATAATCCCCGCTCCATGGGCAGTTTGCTTGCATGATAATTGGCATGTGTGTGTGTGTGTGTGTGGTTAAGCAGTTTGATGCTGTTGTCAGTTGGCCTTTATCAGTGTCAAGCATGTGTGTGTGTGTGTGTGTGTGTGTGTGTGTGTGTGTGTGTGTGCTAGGGTTTCCTTGCACACTCCTTACTTTTTTTTCTCTGTTTCGCTTGTGGGTTAAACCCCAAGGAGACTGTACAGGGGGGGGATAGCCACACATACATGTCAACAGACACACATGCGTAATCTCTCTAAAAGGGGGCAGGCCCCCTGGGTGAGAGAGGCAGGAGCGCATGGGGGGGGGGGGGGGGGGGGGCAGTAATGTGATGTTGGGTAGGGGGTACTGTAGTCCAAGTGGGCGCGGATGAGATTTGAGTTTGTGCGTTCCAGTCCTGTGTGTGTTTGTGTTGGTGTGTGGTGAGGGTGATGCTCAGCCAGTAACGTGACTCCGGGTAGACGTGAGCCGAGGCTGCTGTCAGACATGCAGAGCTGCAGGAGTTCAACCGGCCTTCTGACATCAGCAGTTTTCAGGCATGCTAGTTGTGGAATAAAAAAAGGGTCAGCAGATTACGTAGAAATGATACGACATATATGAGACACTAGAAACTACGTTGACAGCCTGTGTCTAGACGGGCTCGGATCAGCGGACCGACCTCCAGGCGCAGGACCGCCGCCCGCCGCTCACGAACGATGTTGTTGTGTTTTGTTGTGAAGTCTCTGGTCACCTTTGAGTGCCAGCTAGCCTATTAGCCGGGGCTAAAAATAAACACGAGGATGACTGAGCTATTACTGGCTGCAAAGCTAGCTGACATAACACGCAGCAGTCTCCTCCTCCTCCTCCTCCTCCTCCTCCTCCTCCTCCTCCTCCTCCTCCTCCTCCTCCTCCTCCTCCTCCTCTTCGTCTCTCTCACGTCTGCATCTTGCTTGAACCTGCTTTGCAACATTATTATAAAGCTTAAGATGTCATAAGAGTCTTGACATGATAACGATTAGGTGCTTTGTGACTTTTAAAGGGACACTTTTAGTTTTTCAATGACGAGGTTTCAAATTCATCATATCATCATGCAATGGGTTCACGCCTTATAGATAGATAGATAGATAGATAGATACTTTATTAATCCACAAGGCGAAATTTGCCGTCACAGTAGCACCAATAAACTAAATACACAAGAATAAAATATAAAATAAAATATAAAAAAACAGGGATGAAAACATGTATATATACACACACCCAAACAAATATGAGAAGAGAAAGAATAGAATAGAAATATACTTTATTAATCCCCAAGGCGACATTTGTGGACACAGTAGCACCAATAAACTAAACACACGAAAGAAAGAAGAAAGAAAGAAACAGTGACTGTGCATAAATTATACAAAGTGAAATATAAAAAATAAAATTTAAAAATAATAATAATTGATATATATATACACACACACACAACATATGTGCAAATACAGCAGTGTAAACAAATATATGACTGTGCAAAGTATACAAAGTAAAATATATATATACACAACATACATGCACATTGCATACACAAATATACTACTAATGACTGCAGTATAAAATAAAATAAATATAGACAGTGTTCAAAATGCAAAGTGTGTGTATGTGTGTAGTGTGAATGAAAAACAACATTATAAGCAGAACAGTTTCTGTTTATGGCGAAACAACATTTCTACAAAATGTCTTCTTCTGTAGTTTGATTAAAGAATTTCAGTTAATGTATACATCTAAAAAATAAAAAAGTATTATAGATGTCTCCTTCCTAATGTAAACCGTGTGATTGTAAGGCCGTCGTTACGCTGTTGGTGGCGACTGCTTCACTCGTTATAGCTCAGTCATTCATGTCATTAAAGGGCCCCAAAAGTCCAACTGAAAAACTAAAGAATAGCCTAAACATTCACTTTGAAGATGTCACAAGAAAGAAACACAATATGTGACACCACAGCTTCCTGTCAATTGTTTTTAGACTTTGTTCTTGTTGATATTAGAGGTGACTTAAATGTTCCTTAAAAGTTATTCGTTTGATTCATATAACTGAAGTCCCTGCTATCATATAATTTGCGTTATGTTTTTTTTTTTTAAGAAAGGGGGGGGGGGGCTTGACACGTATTTCTTCGTGGTTTCTTATAATCCGTCCATGCGTCGAGTCGTCGCTCCCAGACGTGTCTCAGAGCGCCGTCTCGTCATGCGATGACCAACCAGTACAAAGCGAGCGAAGACGTTGAGGAGAGGAGGCAGCTGGGAGGCTCAGGTGAGGTGGAGATCGGAGTTGTATTTAGAGCTGTCAATGGGAGGTTCTCGGAAATGTTTTGATATGTACGTGTGTGTGTGTGTGTGTGTGTCATAGAGAGTGCCCGTATGTGAACAACAGGTATATTATGTCATATTCATACCAGCTGGTAGAGTGATATAAGCCCTGTGGAATGGAGTAAGGGATTTGTCATTGGTGCTAGTGCATGTTGATGCACATGTGCCCCCCCCCCCCCCCCCCCCTGTACTCTCTGCACTGCAGCAGCACTGCACCATAGTGCACACACACATCTCTCTCTCTCTCTCTCTCCCTTTCTCTCTCTCTCTCTGGGTGTGTGTGTGTGTGTGGTACTCATCCTTGCCATCTGCCTACCAAAGCTGGTTATTGTTCAGTGTGTGTGTGTGTGTGTGGTCATGTGTTGCTTTGCGGTAAGAGCAGTCTGTGTTTACATTGTTGCCTGTGGGTATAAATGCCCATCTACTGTCTTCAGCCACACACACACACACACACACACACACACACACACACACACACACACACACACACACACACACACACAAAGTGAAAGCTATCTGATTATTGGTTGAGACACATGTAGTACCACTCAGTTGTACCATTGTTTCTGTGGTTGTGTGGTTGTGCGAGTCCGTAACATGAACTCCACGTGAGAGCTGAGACGGGTGGAGAGGAGATGTGAGGGGAGGTGGAGAGAAGAATGGTGTTCAAGCAAAAGGAAGGAGAAAGAAAGACAACAAGAGCAGAAGTAGGATGAAGATAGATTTCTTAAAACCTTTAGATGGACAGAAAAAGAGAGGCCTCCAAAAGACGAGAGGAAAACAAGCAGGAGGGAGGGAAAGAAGATGCCTCCGTGTCGCAGAACACACACACACACACACACACACACACACACACACACACACACACACACACACACACACACACACTGAACACACGTAGCCCAGGTCTATTTCAGTGAGTGTTTATTCTGGTGCCTCAGAACAGATTACCTGCAACACTGGCATGCTCGTCCGTTCTCACTTCATCTACCCTCCATATCTTTCTTCTTCTTTTTTTTTTAGTTAACCAGGAAATGCCTCATTGAGATAAAAAAATCTCCTTTACAAGAGAGTCCTGGCCAAGACGGTAGCAGTAGCACGTCACACAAAGTTTCAGACAAGATGACATAAAACAGTGACAGACCATATAAAAAACTAAGAACGAAATCACAGCATGAAATAAAACCAAGTCAACACGACCCAGCTCACACAGGAGCACACACCTCCGTCATAGAAAACATTTACAACTAGATGAATTTCCCTCCAATTCTTTTAATCTATTTTTAAAAACACCTAAAGAGAACCGGTTCCCGGAGACCCGGGTCAGTCTGCAGCAGATTCCAAGCCGCAGGAGCAGCAAACCTAAAACCTCTCTTTCCCATTTCCAAACGGACGTTAGGGACGGAGAGCAAGAGGAGGCCTCGAGCGAAGGTCACAGAGCGAAGATGGTAGCTTCCAGGGCCTTTCAGATGAATTAGCGTACAAAGATACGATGGAAGTACGTGTAGAATAGCCTTATAAATAAGGACATGCCAATGATTCTTTCTACGGATGGACAAAGGTGTCCAACCAACCCTAGCATACAGGGAGCAATGATGAGTCAGAGCCTTGAGATTAGTGATGAAACTCAGTGCTCCATGGTAGACAGTATCTAAGGAGTGAAGGCATTGAGAAGATCCATGCATATATAAGACATCACCATCATCAATCACAGGCATAAAAGTAGCAGCAACAAGTCTCTTGTTAGCATCAAAAGAAAAGCAAGACTTATTCCGGAAATAGAAACCCAGCCTCACTTTCAACTTCTTCACAAGTTGTTGAATGTGAGGTTTAAAAGAGAGAGAATCATCAGTCAAGAATCCCAGGTATTTATATGATGACACAGACCGGTGCCGGGACGCTGTGGTAGTATGCAGACATTGTTCACCACTGGCGGAGTTCATGATCATTAAGTGCCGTCCTTTCTATCTGCCGAGGGAATTTACTGCGGTTTTGCTAATCGCGGTATATATCCCTCCAACCTCCAGCAGCAGTGACAGAAATGCGGCACTTTGTGAACTCTATCACGACATCAGTGAACAACAAACAGCACACCCAGATGCATTCATCATCGTCGCCGGAGATTTTAATCATGCTAATCTTAAAACTGTACTTCCAAAACTTCATCAGCATGTTAACTTCCCAACAAGGGAGAAAAACACCTTGGACCTGGTCTATACCTCACACAAAGGGGCATACAAGGCCTCCCCCCTCCCCCACATCGGACTCTCCGACCACATCACTGTGATGCTAATGCCGGCATATAGGCCCAGGGTGAAAGTGGAAAAACCGGTTCGGAAGGAGATTTCAGTGTGGCCGGATGGATCAATGTGTGCTCTTCAGGACTGTCTTGCGACAACAGACTGGGGCATGTTCAAGAAAGCAGCTACCTACAACAACCACATAGACAACGAGGAGCTTACAGACACTGTCTGCTCTTACATCCGCAAATGCACAGATGATGTGACCCACACAAAGTCCATCGTCACTCGGGCTAACAAGAAGCCATGGCTGACAGGAGCCGTCCATCGGCTGCTGAGGGCCAGGGACAAAGCCTTCAGAGCCGGGGATAGTATTGGCCTGAGAACAACGAGAGCCAGCCTGTCCCGTGGCATCAGAAAAGCAAAACAGGACTACACCAAAAAAATAACCAGCCACTTCAAAGACAGCAGAGACACGCGCAGCCTGTGGCAGGGCATCCAGTCCATAACGGACTACAAGCCTGCATCCCAGACCTGCGACGACAACATCTCTCTGCTCAACGACCTTAACAGCTTCTATGCACGGTTCGAAGCAACAAATCACACAAACCCACAGAAAACTCCACCCCCCCCCCCCCACGACCAGGCTCTGTGCCTGTCTGCCGCAAGTGTGAAGAGGGCACTCTCCACTATCAACCCCCGAAAAGCAACAGGCCCGGACAACATTCCAGGCCGTGTACTGAAGGACTGCGCAGAGGAGCTCAAGGATATCTTCAGGGATATCTTCAACACCTCTCTGAGTCAAGCTGCTGTTCCGTCACATTTCAAGACCTCCATCATCATACCTGTGCCAAAGAAACCGACTCCATCCTGCTTCAATGACTATCGCCCTGTGGCACTGACCCCCATCATAATGAAGTGCTTCGAACGGCTAGTCATGTCTCACATCAAGTCCATCCTCCCCCCCACCCTGGACCCCTTTCAGTTCGCATACCGGGCAAAACGTTCCACAGAGGACGCAATCTGCTCTGCTCTCCACCCAGCCCTCACCCACTTGGAAAAAGCAGACTCACATGTGAGAATGCTTTTCATTGATTTTAGTTCAGCTTTTAATACAATAATCCCACAAAAACTCATCTGTAAACTGGACCAGCTGGGGCTCAATACCTCCCTTTGCAATTGGGTGTTGGACTTTCTCAGCGAGCGACCCCAAGCAGTACGAGTCGGCAAGAACATCTCGAGCAGCATCACACTCAGCACAGGGGCCCCTCAGGGCTGTGTGCTGAGTCCTCTGCTCTTCACCCTGCTAACTCACGACTGCACAACAACCCACAGCAACAATCACATGGTGAAGTTTGCGGACGACACCACTCTGGTGGGTCTCATCACCAAGAACGATGAGACCCACTACAGGAGGGAGGTCAACCGCTTGGCCACGTGGTGCAGAGACAACAATCTCCTGCTGAATGTCAGCAAAACAAAGGAGATTGTGGTCGACTTCAGGAAAGGCCACACTGAACACCCACCCCTGACCATCGACGGTGCTGCTGTGGAGCGTGTGAGCAACACCAAATTCCTGGGGGTGCACATCAGTGAGGACCTCTCCTGGGCCACCAACTCTGCATCACTGGTGAAGAAAGCCCAGCGGCGCCTCTACTTCCTGCGCAAGCTTAAGCGTGTGAAAGCTCCCACAACCATCCTGAACACATTCTACCGGGGCACCATTGAAAGCATCCTGTCCGGCTGCATCACCGTGTGGGGCAGTAGCTGTACTGCACACAGCAGGAAAGCACTGCAGCGCATAGTAAACACAGCGGTAAGATCATTGGTGTCCCACCCCTTCCTGCAAGACATTTACACCACCCGCCTCACCCGGAAAGCTACCTCGATTGCGAGTGACACCAGCCACCCCGCACACAGCCTGTTCAGCCTCCTGCCCTCTGGAAGAAGGTACAGGAGCCTCCGCTGCCGCACCACCAGACTCGGGAACAGCTTCATCCACCAAGCTGTCAGAAAGCTAAACTCTCTCCCCTCACTCCCCCCAGCCATATCCGTCAGTCTGATACGAGGCTGAAATCCCCCCCCCCCCTACAATACCTCAGGACTCATCACTGTCCCTTGCACTTTATCATTTTGCCACTTACTGTCACTTTACTTCACTTCACTTTACTTTACCACTTACTGTATACTTTTTNTGCACTACATAACGTCACTTTAAAGGAAACCCATGCTGCTGTAAATGTATCTACATGTTTATAACTATATGTATATATATATATATATATATATATATATATATATATGTCTTGTCTTATCTGTTGTTGTGTGTGTATCTATATGTCTTATCTGTTGTTGTGCGTGTGCACTTATTTGTTCACCGTAGGAGGGTGAGAAACGTTTTTTCGATTACTTGTATGTCCTAACATGCGTAGAAATTGACATTAAAGCTACTTTGACTTTGACTTTTGACTTTGACAGACTCAATCACATTGCCTTGAGATGTAATCACAGCTGGAAGGTTTAATGGCTTTGTTTTTGAGTTTGTAAACATCATTCTTGTTTCTTCTATCGTTCTTGTTCTTGTTTCTTGTTTCATCAATCTTGTTCTTGTTCTTTCTCTTGTTCTTATTCTTGTTTTTGTTCTTGTTTCTTGTTTCATCAATCTTGTTCTTGTTCTTTCTCTTGTTCTTGTTTTTGTTCTTGTTCTTGTTCTTCTTTCATCAATCTTCTTCTTCTTTCATCAATATTCTTCTTCTTTCATCAATCTTGTTCTTGTTCTTCTATCATCAATCTTCTTCTTTCTTCTTTCATCAATCTTCTTCTTCTTGTTTCTTCTTTCATCAATCTTGTTCTTCTTTCATCAATCTTCTTCTTTCTTCTTTCATCAATCTTCTTGTTCTTCTTGTTTCTTCTTTCATAAATCTTGTTCTTGTTCTTCTTCTTGTTGTATCAATCTTCTTCTTGTTGTTCTTCTTCTTTCATCATACTTCTTCTTCTTTCATAAATCTTGTTCTTGTTTCTTGTTTCATCAATCTTGTTCTTTCTCTTGTTTTTGTTTTTGTTTTTGTTTTTGTTCTTGTTATTCTTTCATCAATCTTCTTCTTCTTTCATCAATCTTCTTCTTCTTTCATAAATCTTCTTCTTGTTCTTCTTTCATCAATCTTCTTTCTTCTTTCATCAATCTTCTTCTTGTTCTTGTTTCTTCTTTCATAAATCTTCTTCTTGTTCTTCTTTCATCAATCTTCTTCTTCTTTCATAAATCTTGTTCTTGTTCTTGTTTCTTGTTTCATCAATCTTGTTCTTTCTCTTGTTCTTGTTTTTGTTTTTGTTCTTGTTATTCTTTCATCAATCTTCTTCTTCTTCTTTCATCAATCTTCTTCTTCTTTCATAAATCTTCTTCTTGTTCTTCTTTCTTCTTTCATCAATCTTCTTCTTGTTCTTGTTTCTTCTTTCATAAATCTTGTTATTGTTCTTCTTGTTGTATCAATCTTCTTCTTCTTCTTTCTTCTTCTTTCATCAATCTTCTTCTTCTTGTTCTTCTTCTTTCATCAATCTTCTTCTTCTTTCATAGCTCTTGCTCTTGCTCTTGTTCTTGTTCTTGTTCTTGCTCTTGCTCTTGCTCTTGTTCTTGTTCTTCTTCGCCTTAACAACAGTCTGTGAACTTGATCCTGAGGTCCTCAGCCCTGTAATCTATATGCAGCTCTCCAGGGGTCAAAGCTGTATGTTGAGCCTCGTGTTCGCAGAGTGTTCACGTACCTCGCTGGTGTCCGACACCGACATAACGTCCGGATACAAGCTTATGTAATCATGCTAATCATGACTTGACGGTCGGACACACAAGAACTCACTCACTAAGGATTGAGACACACACACATCTCAGGCTGCACATGTAAAAAGAAAAAGAACAAAGTAGTTAATAGATTGTTTTTTTTATAGCTCTGCGTAGGTGTGTTTACATTTCATGTATTTATACAACCAGCTGTCCAAACCCACAGATATTAATTTACAATGATATATGAGATTGATTTGGCTGGTTTTTCTATAGTCTTCTTTGATATTATACTCAGTGGAGTACTCCTTTTCAGATTAAATAAGGATATACTTTGCACCCTTTTGCCTTGATTGACAGACGAATCCATCAGCTCGTGGCACTTACTCATCCCTCCCCAGCTCCTGTTGCCCAAATAAATATGCAGGGTTCGTACGGTCATGGAAAACCTGGAAAAGTCATGGAATATTAAAATGGTCATTTCCAGGCCTGGAAAAGTCATGGAAAAAAAATGTAATCATAAAAGTTTGGGAAAAGTCATGGACATGTGTTAATTTATGGCGAGTTTGAAATAATTAATGTTTTTTGAAGAAAGACGCATATAAGCCGGCGTACGCTCTCAATACGCAAGTTTTTCGAAATGTTTCATGTTTATACCGAGATTTCAGTTTGGTCATGGACATTTGGTTTAAAGTCATGGAAAAGTCCTGGAAAAGTCCTGGAAATCCATGGGCTAAAATGTATAAGAACCCTGTTATTTCTTTGACTTTAGATACTCGACAAGATGGCAGCAAGATGAAAACCCCATTTGCTGCAGCTAAATACATGTTTTTCCTGTGTGTGTGTGTGTGTGTGTGTGTGTGTGTGTGTGTGTGTGTGTGTTTATCTGCGAGAAAAGGAAACAACAGGCTCTTAATTTGTCCTTGGACAGGCATCTTCTTTCCCTTCCTCCAGCTTGTGACAAAAACATCCAGTTACTTGCATATACTTACTTTATTTGACTTCTTTCTTTCTCTATCTCCACCCTGAACTTCTATATGAGCTGAGCTCACGTCCCACAGCTGAACGGTGCTACATGTGTATATAGAGTTATGATCAGATAGCATTCACTGCCTCGGGCACATTCAGGGCACGATGAACTGACTCTAATACGGCTCTATGGTTTGTCGTGAAATATGTAGAAAGGCCACATTCATTCTTTTATGTAATTTAGCCCATTGACGCACATCCCATTAGTTGCAGAGACAAGACACTTTCTTGAGATGCCAGTGAACATTTGGTCGAATTAATGATCTGTATGAATATATCTGTCACGGTCGTTCTGCAGTTGAGCTCAAGCAAATATATGAATAATATATTAATATTGCACATTAGATTAAATAACAGAGCCTGGGCAACAAGACTCAAAAAACAAACAAAAACTCAAATAATCATAAATATATGATTGTCATGATTCGGCCCACTCAACTAATTTTTTTAATGAAAAAGATTCTGTTACAGGATGTAAATCCTGCTCAGCAGATTCCAACTACAACAAACAAACAACAACATAATAATACCACAATTTACTTATTTAGATATTGATAATATTGACCAGAAATGATCCAATTTATTTTGTAAGAGAGTTAACGTTGTCTGTCTCTTTACATTACATTTGTACATTACATTACATTTAGCTGAGCCTTGCAGGGTTAAGTGTCTGGCTCAAGGACACATCAACTAGGGCGGGTATCGAACCACCGACCCCCTGATTGAAAGACGGACCCACAGTCTGTGCTTTTACATCACAATTTCTTTTACTTTTCAGAGAGAGTTGTTGTTGTTGTTGTTGTTGTTGTCGTCAGCATTTAGAGGCCTTTGTCAGTGTGTTTTGGCACATCGTGTTCTCTCCCTCACAGCTGAGGAGGCTGTTGTCTCATTACAACAGAATTTACATTTTCAATTACTATGTATTTGTTATGTATATGTTTGACTATAGAGGAGGGGGCTTGTTATGTAATCTGCTGCAGTGTGTGAGGTCAGGTGAGGAGGGGACTGTGTGTGTGTGTGTGTGTGTAAAATATTTATGACCATCTTAAGTGCGTCATGAATGTTAATGTGAGAGCTCTGAAAATGGCGAGGAGAGATGAAAGTAAGAAATGAGAGACAAATATTTTCCATATCTGCCCTCTTCGATTTATCTTTCTTTTATCGCTCTTCATATCTTCTTCTCTCCCTCCATTTCTTATTCCTCCCACCTTCCACCTGTTAAACCCTCTATCCTTTCTTCTTTTTCTTCCTCATCCCCCCCCTTCTCATTTGTTTTTCTTTCTCAATCTCACCCTAAGAGGCTTGATTAAGGTCTTAGTAGCAGTGTGTGCGTGTGTGTGTGTGTGTGTGTGTGTGTGTGTGTGTGTGTGTGTGGTTTACGTGGCAAATGCATGAGTGTGTGTTGGGTGGCACAGAACGTGCCGTCTCCACGGGTTATTATCCCCCGGCCCGCTGGACACAAAAACACACACTTTGGAGTTTAACTCTTTCGTAAATGCTGTTGCACAAGCAGTTTATTTCTCATTATTACTGATTCTCATTTTCTCTCTCTTTTTCTCTCTTTCTCTCGTTTCATTTCTGTCCACATATTTCTCATTTCTTCTCACTAAGCACACACAAGCCCTCTGTTAGTAACAGTCTAGCTGTAAAAGACTGTCCGAGTGTCTGCGAGGATGAATCATGTGCTCACATCAATGACGCTCTTTAAAAATGAGCTCTTTTCATAGTAGTGTGTGCGCGTGTCTTGAGTTCAGCATGGTGGTCTTCTCACACAACTCACTCTGACAGATTTAAACACACGTGGGTTGGTTTTGCCCAAATATAATCCAAATACGCATCTTCTCTCTTGCCCTCATGGTGTCTGGTCACACACATAGTTTTGGTTTCATTCATCTAGGTTTCGAGTTGTTGTTCCCTGACATTTAGAATAAGTACAATAAATATAATAGTTTTTTTTGTTGTTGTTCTGTTTTTAAAAAAAGCGACATGTCTATCCAGATAGAAAGACCTTAAAGTCAGAAGTTTTCTTTTTTTATTTTTTTTTATTTTATTAGTGTTCAAAATCTCACATACACATATTTAAATTTGTCAGATTCTTTGTACATAAAGAAGTACAGGACAAAAAAACAACGAAAAAAACATGCAAATAAAGAAACAAAAACAATTTTCAAAACTTAGTTTTAATAAATAAACTAATCAGATTGGTCTTTGCTCCTACAGTCAGTTCACTCGTCAACACACTGTGGGAAAGGAGCTTCTCAAATGTGTTTGGTGATACATACGTAACATGTTGTTTGTTAACCTTCCTGTTACCTTCAAATTTATCTTTTACCTTTTACCTTTTGCACTAACTATCACTGTACATATTCACATTCATACTTACACTGTGTTGATCTGCACTGCACACATTTCATTTACACTACACACATACACACACTTTGCACACTATCTATCTATCTATCTATCTATCTATCTATCTATCTATCTATCTATCTATCTATCTATCTATCTATCTATCTATCTATCTATCTATCTATCTATATATATCTATATATATATATATATATATATAATTTAATTTTACATTGCTGTATTTACTTATATGTTGTGTGTGTATATATATATTATTTTATTTTGTATTTTATATTTCAATTTGTGTACTTTATGCACAGTCATTTTCTTTCTTTCTTATTTTTATATTTTATTGTGTTTAGTTTATCGGTGCTACTGTGTCAACAAATTTCCCCTTGGGGATTAATAAAGTATATTTCTATTCTATTCTATTCTATTCTACCCTCGGGCTCAATTTGACCCCAGCAATTAAAACCTCCAAAACATTATTAGAATCAATATCGTTTCCCAAGTTTAAGTGTGAGGTACTTTATGTTTGTTTGTTGACTACCTAAATAGCTTAAAGTTGATATTTCTCATATATTTGACACAGCCTGGGGTCAAATTGACCCCAAAGAACACCAATGCGTACAAGTTGTGTTCAGGTCATTAAAAACATATAATCATGTGAATTTTATGTTTTCCCAGTCGTCCCCAATACATTAGTAAAAGTCCTGAAATATGAAGCAAAATAAGATGTCAATATGTTTTCTTAGAGACGTTAAACATTGAATGGGGTCAAAAGGACCCCAAAAGTAACAGGAGGGTTAAATCCTATCTGCGAATAAATACAGACGACTATTCTGGACTGCAGCAGGTTTCAAGCTTGGCGGTCTTCCTCAGGCAGCATTGATAAAGAAATGAAGGGTACAGAAACAGCTGATGTACGATGCACATCAAAAAAGCCGCAGCCAGTGTTCACTAGAGAAGATTGTCCTTTTTTTCTCAGTATTTACGAGCATCAACTCCACCCCGAGGACCGGCTGCTGTATCTTCACCGCTGCTTTCTGCTTTCTGCTCGTTTCAAATGACGCTTTGCCTTCACCTCCTACGTCCACGTTGATGCACCTGAGGATGATCTGTATTTTATATGTTTGTATACATGCCATGAAGTGATCCTCCTCTGTTCAGTTCCTGTGAAAGTTAAATTGCTGTCACTAATTCTGATGGTTCTCCCCCCCCCCCTTTCTTTCTGTTTTTCCGGTCATCTCTCCTCCTGACCAATGGGACGCGTGCGTTGTGGTACCTGCCGGTTGCCTTCCCGCTGGTGTTTTCCTTCAGGCTGATCAGCCAATCGATGGGGATTTTCAGAAGAGCTCCGCCCACCTTTGCTACCTGCCTTCCTCCTCCTCCCCCCTCCCCTAGCGGCCTCTTCCTTGCCCCCCCCCACTCCGTCGTCCAGCCCTCCATCCAGCCCTCTTCATACAAAATGACTCTGGAACTTACTGAATGGTCTTCTATATGGATTTTTACAGCTTGTAATAGACAGTAGGACAAAGAGGGAGAAACCTCAATGACAACAAAGCCATAAACACACACACACACACACACACACACACACACACACACACACACACACACACACACAACACAACACCCACACTAACTCCCTCTTGGAATGTACCGCACACTCTTCCTGTGAAAATTCAATTGCTTCCATTATTTTTTTCTGGATTTCTACAAGCCTTTGGAAAGCTTCATTTTTTTTGCCCCTCCCCCCCGACTCTAGGACAAAACCAAAATCCGAGTGGAGGATTAACACTTGTTGAATTTCGGCTGCAGTGTTTAGGGTCAGGTTGTTGTCAGGACAACTTGTTCAGAGGTGCTGAACGTTTAGTTTTCTTTACATTAATATGCCAAAGCTATAGAGCAGTTTTTCCTTCATTTATCTGATGTCCGTAGCCTTGTTACGTTTTAGTAGACCCAAGATTAATTTAGTTACTTTTTAAGACTGGGACACTGTCTGTTACACGTTTATTTTGTTTTCATGATAATGGCCCTCCGTTTTTTTTGAACACCCTTATCTGGTGATTATTATTTTAAAGGAGTAACATATAAGCAAGTTACTATACCACATATTGCAGGTTGTAGCTTGTAAAGATTAAAGTTAGGTCATTACCAGTTTTAAAGTAGAGACGAGTGACTTGATCCGAGTCGTTTGGGAGGTGGTACCCTATTGTTTTTTCTTTGGTAGCTAAAGGGGAAGCGTCAGCGTGTCGGAGGGGGAGCGTTTGTTTTCTCACTGCGTGCATGCCCTCCAACATGCCTCCCCAGAACACAGAGGCCGACGCCATGCAGGTCGGAGCTCTGGTGGGCGGGGTTAACGCCAAAAACCCCGCGGCATCGGGCTTGACCGACGAGAAAGGAGGAGCGGGAGCCAAGACGAACGGATTGGGAGGCGGAGGGCGAGGAGCGGAGGAGTCGGCGAGCGAGGGATCGCTCGAAGGCATTCCCTTGAAGAGATGGGTGATGCACGGGGCGGTGATGTTCGGCCGGGAGTTCTGCTACGCCATGGAGACGGCGCTGGTGACGCCCGTGCTGCTGCAGATAGGTGAGTCAGGAGTTTACACACACACACACACACACACACACACACACAGATTTATAGTGAATACTCAGTTTGGTCATGTTCACATCCAATATCAAACACAAGTGTCCAGCTTACTCTGACCCCCGAAAACAAAGCAGAGCGGCCAATCCCCACCGAGTCGTCACTTTTATTGAGTCTACATAGAGCATCAGTATCAAAACCACGGCTGCATTGAACAATCAATTTCATTATCTTCATTATCAAATGTCAGAAAATATATAATAACAGTCCAAAATTTTATTTTAAAATATATATATATCATTTTTTGGGGGGGATTTTCTTTGGACAAGAGTCCAAAAAAATCCCAAAAAATTAAATTTTATATATATATACAGTCCAACAAAAATAAATAATATATATATATATATATATGTTATCTGACCAAGAGTCCAAAGAAAAATCAAAACAATTTAAATTATATATATATATATATATATATATATATATATATATATATATATATATATATATATATATATATATACTCCACTTGGGTTTTTTTTTGGACTCTTCAGTCAGATAAAGAAAAAGAATATATAATAATAAAATATATAATAATAACAATCCTACAAAAATCTATTTTTTTTTTTATATTTATATATATAATTTTTGGGGGGGATTTTCTTTGGACTGTTGGTCAGATAAAAAAAAATATTTATTTTTGTTGGACTATATATATATATATATATATATATATATATATATATATATATATATATATATATATATATATTTACAGTAAGAAGGACAAAGGAAGCAAATCATCACAGTGGAGAAGTTGGAACCATGTAGTTGAGGGAGAATAAACCAAAGTATATTCTCTTCTTTCAGGATATGATCAGGATTGCATCCATGTTAAAAATCTATAGTTAGAATACAAACTGCCTGTAAACTGGTCACCTTGTGCAGATGGATACACACACCATCACATGCACACACACACACACACACACACACACACACACACACACACACACACACACACACACACACACACACACACACACACACACACACACACACACATATCCAGTTGCAGTGGGCTTACTGTCATTTGCACCTAGCATCGTCTTTGACAGAGAATTCGACATGTCCAATTTCGTCTGCCCTCAGGGGAGATGGAGTGGGTGTAAAGAATGAAATGGAGGAGGCAGGGAGGCAAGAAGGGGAACATGAGTGAGAAGAGGAGGTATATGTAGAGAGAGAGAGAGAGAGAGAGAGATAAAAGGCTGAAACAGCCACAACCTTGTTTACAAGTCAAAGTCACTTCTCATGCAAGCCGCCGTCCCCTCGTCCGTCCCTTCCTTTTCTCTCCAAATCTCTCCTTCCCCCTCCGTGGCGTTGTGTGATCTCCTAGCTTACGTAACCAAGTGGGCGACATGATTGGCAGGCCGCTCTGTGGCCTGCGCCCCCTGGCTGACTCACCCAGGATGAGCCGCCACAGGGAGGAAGGCTGTTCAACATTTACCATTTTATTACCATTTTATTACCATGTTATTGCAAAGGAAGGAATTTGTCAAATAGTAAAAAGACGGTGTCTAATATGTTATGACATTAATAAGAACAGGATTCTTAAAAACAATGTATACCATGAAGTCATAGTCCCTGTAACTGTATATAAGTATCCAGGGCTGTTGATGCATGTTTCCCCTCTAATGTTAGCCCTGGTTTACCTGCACAAACCTACTATTTCCATTTTTAGGCCACGATGTGTCTGAAGCCACAGACTAGTCCCCTGAAATGAGTAATACTGAAACGCTCTCGCTGAGATTCATCGCTGGTTTGGAGAGCTAGACCACTCGCGTTCGTCTTTTCCCGTCAGGCTAATTGGCTGCTGCTCGGTCTGACCTTTTTATATTGATCATAGATTGCCTTCCAACCTAATTCATTATGAAGTAGATAGCCCTCAGCAGAGCGCAGTGCAACATCTTTCACTTCCCTACTCATTAGGAGATGCACATTAGCCATCGTTCTAGAGGACAGCCTGCTATGAAAAAGTGTCTGTGACATACATTTGGGTATCTGACCAACAACCTTCAAACGTATACATTTGACAACCCTGGCTGTTTTCTGGTGGGCTACCTCCATAAGATAACACGTGCTTCAACAAGCCATTCAGATTTCTAAAGTCACATTAAAATTGAACGCCCTCCATCTGAGTATCTACACCTGTGCTTCAACACTATTGTGTAACCTATTTCCCCTGATGATGACACATTGTCATATCTGTGTTGAAATCAGAAGGACGAGATGTAGTTTTTTGCAAGAAAGGGAACGGATCTATGACCTGTTCAACCTTGTTGTTGTTGTTTTTAACTCACTGGTATCGGGATCTGCATTTTGGAAAGAGGTTTCTTCTTGTCCTGAGACGCTTTTCTTTGTTACAACTTTCCAGTTCTAGTGATACAAGATCAGCTCACTGGATTTGTCATGTGAATCCATTAAGAAATTATACGTCTCAATGCATTTTCCACACACAATAGCGGGTTTTGTTGAGATTGATTTATGTTTTTAGCCTGCTAACCCACCAACAAACAGGCCTGAAAACCCTATGGGCAGGAGTCCAAGTTCTGGGATAACAAATATTGACCCCCCCCTCTATGTGCTTAATGCGTGTGCGTGTGTACGTGTGTGTGTGTGTGTGTCTGTGTGTGTGTGAAAGGATAATAATCTTGTACCTTACAAGGTGTGGAGAGCATGCAGAACTCTTGACAGTCACTCAAACAAGGAGACATGCTTCCCCATCCTGTCCACTAGGTCTCAGTGAGATAGGCGTTCATTAAAAAGAAAAAAATAATAATTTAATGCAGCTTAAAATGAAGTACGATTGAGTTAATGGTGAGAAAGTGATTAAGAGAGACGACGAAGAGTGAAAAGAAAAGGAGTGGAAGAAGGAGGCAACGTTCTCTTCGGTTAGACCGTCAGTGACGTAAAGATATAACGAATATAGCAACACATGTTTGTGATGAACATCATCAACGCAAGCTTTGAAGCTGAGAAGTCCCTCATTACTATTTCTGCCTAAAACTCCTATTTTATAAAACGTGAAAAAACTCATGAGACAATTTCTACTAAACTTATAGTGCATCGATGTATCTTCTATTGATTTATGCAATTCTCATTCAAACAATTCTTAATACAAGGAAGGACAGCACATCGTGAAGATGACCTAAAGAGCGCTTTTTCACGATTAGTCTTAATCCCTTTATTCTTGCCTGTGTGACCGTCTGTGCCTCCGATGCCGGAACGGGCCGGAGCTGGCAACCCGGCAGCATTGTTATCCTTCTTTGGAGGCCTTCTTGGCTTTACTAAAGGAGATTACTACAATCCAACGGGAAATGTCCTATTAATTGAGGTTACGTGGCTGAAAGCTCACCGTGATAGCGTCTTGACCGTTACGTAGGGGGACCAGACGTCCTCTTTTCCCCGGACGTGTCCTCTTTTTGAAACCAAAAAAAAAGCGTCCGACAGGGTTTCCAAAACGTTGGATATTTGCGTTTCTCTGGGCGTTTCAAACTACTTTTTACCCCTTACAAGTTTTGTAAATGGTATCTCCCTTACGTTCCACCTGAACAGTCATTGGTCGACTGATACTGATCTCAGTGTTGCCAGATACACGAAAAGTATCCCCCTTTTAGGCATGTATATCACAAAACAGGCAGAATAAGAGAGATGTTAACCCCCCCCCCCCCACCCCCCCGAAGTGTCCTCTTTTTCACAAACTCAAATCTGGTCACCCTACGCTACGTTATATTACATTTTCTTGGATGAACCAGCCAAAGTTTGCATGATATTTGCATACCGAGACTGGTCATCAAGATCCTGACGCATCTCGTCTTATCCATTTAGTGAGCAGATGTTGTATGATGTGGCAGGCTTAGTCTTAATTTAGGCATCTGGTTTGTCGTGCTATAGCTTTATGTTTATTTTGTCTTAGTCATTTTAACTGTCTTCAGTGTTTTTGCCAACTTTTCATTGTAATATAGCATCAATGACTCTACATCTAATTTATACAACCTTCTACAGCATTTTTGCAATATTTGCAATAACTATCACTGTACATATTCACATTCACATTCATACTGACACTGTGTTGATCTGCACTTCACACATTTCATTTACACTACACACATACACACACTTTGCATTTTGTACACTGTCTATATTTAATTTAATTTTATTGCATATATGTTGTGTATATTGCATGTATGTTGTCATTTTATATTTCACTTTGTATAAATTATGCACAGTCACTGTTTCTTTCTTTCTTCTATTTATTTATCTATTTATTTTTTGTGTGTTTAGTTGACAAATATCCCCTTGGGGATTAATACTACTACTATTACTATGCTATTCATTGTGCAGCAAATCAGCTTGATCTCGCATTGCTAGCAGGTAACCTAATCCACTGAGTGATCCTATCACGTTAGCTGGTCTAATCTAGCGGATGACCTTGCAGAGTAATACAGGGTTATATAAATGACTGGCTTGATGTCACACTGGGACTAATCGCCATAATCTGGCCCAGTCATTCATGGGACAGAGTAGGTGAAGGACAGGTGAATGGACACATAACATGTTCATTTAGGAAGAGGCAACAGACACGAGCGTTTATCGACAGGCGGATGAAACACTGTATGTGGGATGGAAAGAGAAAAAACATATTTTTATAGTCCAGTGAGAAATAGGAGACACTCACAGTGTGAATTGTATTCCTGCAGCTCGATAGGAACCTTTAACCGCAATCTTCAGTCCTCCGTGTGTCTTTCTGCAAGAGGCAGAGAGACAAGCACTCCAGTCTAGTCTTTTTTTTTACCACAGTCTTCCTATTTATAGCACTTTATATAATCACTCAGTAACTTTGTTCATTTATTAATGTTACAGCTGTACACACGTGGAGACACTAAATGGTTTGAGAGAGGGTCACTCCTGCTGCAGGGCGGGGTCATGGGTGTCATGCTGATACAATGGAAAAAGGACGAGACAATCAACAACACTAGTATGACATGATTGATGCCAGTGGTTCCCAAACTATGGTTTGTGGACCATGAGGAGGCCGATTTTTTTTTTTCAGAAATTCTGCCTTATTTCTATCGCTGTATTCTGTCATCCTAAGAATCAAAAGCTAGAGACTAATTGATTTGGATTTGGATCATGAGAGCTTGTATTTAACATTCAACATAAAATGCTGTTTTGTTGTAAATATATATATATATATATATATATATATATATATATATATATATATATATATATATATTTATTTCTTTCAGTCACTTTTTTCCAGTCATTTCTATTAGTCACCAGAATGCAGGAAACAACATTTCTGAACCTCACGTTTGGTTGTTTGTGACGTAAATACAGAGTCAGCAGAAGCTTTAGTCTTTAAGACAAAGCCATGTTACGTGCGTGGTTGTCCATGCAACAGGCGGTAAGCTACGTCTGCGTGAGCTATTAGTGTAAGATATGTGAGGCATGCAGAGCTGAATGCGTGTATTTGTTTGTCAGCACATTGCTCCCGGCTCTCCCCCTCCAGGGAGGTGAAGTCATCAACAACAGACCACCACCGAGCTCTCAGGTGATGACGAGGGACAAAGAAACATCAGGGGAAGCACATTCTTCAAGTTTCACCATAAGAATAGAATAGAATAGAAAATAAATATACTTTATTAATCCCCAAGGGGAAATTTGTGGACACAGTAGCACCAGTAAACTAAACACACAATAATAAAATATAAATATAAGAAAGAAAGAAAAAGTGACTGCGTAAACTATACAAGTGAAATATAAAATACAAAATAATATATATATATATATATATATATATATATATATATATATATATATATATATATATATACACACAATATATATGCAAATACATATAATAATGTTGTGATGCTTTTGCTTTGCTCAACAGTTAAATCAATCTTTCACTCTTTTTTGTCCCAAAATGTCAGTCGGCGGTGAAACAGAAACATAGGATTAAATATGAACCATGCAAACACATCAAATATAAGTAGGTTTCTATTTTCAAACCATTTAAAAATAGGTTAAATTAATAGTAAAATGATGGAATATCAGCACATATTTATACATCAATTCATGACCATAAAACAAAAGAAATCAGATCATGACCTTGATCAGGTCAATCCAGGTGATTTTAAGTGTTATGACCAGCAAACCTGAGAGAGAGTTACACAACACAGTCTATACATATATATATATATATATATATATATATATATATATATATATATATATATATATATATAATTTAATTTTACATTGCTGTATTTATATATATATATATATATATATATATATATATGTGTTGTGTGTTTATGTGTATGTATATATATATATATATATATATATATATATATATATATACACACACAATATATATATATATATATATATATATATATATATTTTATTTTGTATTTTATATTTCACTTTGTATACTTTATGCACAGTTACTTTCTTTCTTTCTTATATTTATTGTGTTTAGTATTTAGTATTGGTGCTACTGTCAACAAATTTCCCCTTGGGGATTAATAAAGTATATTTCTATTCTATTCTATTCTAACATTACATCATGACTGTGGCAAGCTCTTCATCTCTTTGAGTTACATTTGATTATAAAAATGATGGCCTAGTATTTTTTTGATATTTTCAATGCATAAACATGAAATAATAATTATAATCACATAGTAATTTGTGTAATTGTAAAGTGACATCAAAGTGGAAGTGATGACTGTAAATGAATTCCTACCCTCCACAAACAGGTGGAGTGTCTGTGTTTGTGGAGCCGGCCGCATGTTTGTCTTTGGGTTATCAGCGTCGCAGATGTTTTGTTTACGAAGATTCACGTGGCCTCAGAGGGCCTAATATTAGGAATAAATCCGACGTAAACACACCGCCCACCACGCAGCACGAGCGCTTCCCCTCAGCTCGCTCCCAACCTCCCCGCCGGCAGCCTCCCGGCTCCACAGCGGGCTCAGCACGCGGCTAATGGGAGTGTCAGGACGGCACAGCGGCGCTCCGTCACATTATGACACCATTAATCACAACCGCTCTCTCAGGCGGGGAAATGATAAATGGCCATCCAAGATGAAAGTGATACGTTAATATTATTAAATTACAACGTGTTTACAATAGCTTGAAAATATTGTGCAAACAATACATCGTGAGCCACAATTGTCACGGGAGTATTAGGGTGGACCCAAATGCACGACTCAGGAGACAGAACTGGAAAATAATTAATTTACAAAACAGAAGGGAACAGATAAATACACTTTGTAACACTGGGGGTCAAGAAGAACACAAGACAATCTGGCAGAGGACAAGTGCAAGTGAGGGAACCTGAGTAGACGGGGACTAACGAGGGAATGGGCAACAGGTGAGACGGGCATGAGGACCAGGTGAAGGTAATGAGGGACTAACGAGGTGAGCAGAGGCAGGTGAAGGGAGCTGGACTAACGAGATGAGAAGCAGGATCTGGAATGACAAGATAGTGAGAGAGGATGAAAACAACTAATAAAAAAAGGTGTGGAGCTAAACTGTTACACACAATAATCGTAGTAGCCGCAGCATTGGGTCCAAAGGGATTGTACTGCCTTGTGAATTATTTGTGTCCATGCCAATTTGTTCTTAATTGACACAAGTTTATTTCTCATAAAGTGCATAACAATTTGGACTGATTTTACAGCAGTGAGTCAGACAGACGGGGACATCTATAAAAACGACAAACCCACGTAACACACACACACTGGCCGTCATGGCAGCCAGATGACGTTGCCAGAGATGCAGTAATGGCTGGCCTGAGGCTTATTTCATGTGTGTGTATTTAAAATAGAGTCGTAAAACATCTGCTATTTCTCACTTTGACATTATATAGCTTAAAGGGAGGGAGGATGGAAGCTGACGAGATTAATCTTGTGTGGTGCGGCCATGTTTCTGACTAACATTATGGACGTTAGAGTCATTTAAGATCTTAGTTGGGGGCTGATTGTCAGATTGCTCCATGTTTCCTGGTTTAGAACAGGAATATATACGATATAAATTAAGAAAGAACCTTTTATATATGCATGTTGTGAAACCATTACTGCAACATTGAGTCAAACATAGTCACCAATGCCAAGTAGTACTTCATGGCTAACACACACACACACTTATAAGCCACATGTAATCCTCTGTTGGCTAATTAAAAAGGCACTGTGCACTTATTTAAACACTTTAAAGGTGCAGTCTGACAAGCTGAGCTTTGTTCTCTTAGTGGTAATTTGCAGGTGTGTTTTTGGAGCTCACTGCGCTGCGTAGAATTTTTGCCAGAAATGTCGCCACAGTTTTATATTTCTGCCATTTTTAATTGACACCTGAAGGCACCACGATAACAGTTTTGACTGTATTTGCGGTTACATAAGACGAGTGACGGATTGCTGCTGGTGGGCTTCATCGATCGCTGTTCTGGTGTCTGGAGCTTCCCGTGTGATAGGTCACATGGGGTCTGATAGGGCCCGCCTCCCCGCTGTCAGTCACAGATAGTTTGTTTATTAATGGCAGAGGCCTTAAAAATAGAGCTGAATGAAAACATCCAGACATTTGTGGATCAGCATTCACCAGATTTCACACCTTCAATTTCTCTCTCAGTCTCCGTCTCTCCCTCTGTGTCTCTCTCGGGAGGAGGTAGCCAGTTTACTGCAGTGCTGTTACATAACTCTGCTGACTAGAAGCAGCTGTGTGTGTGTGTGTGTGTGTGTGTGTGTGTGTGTGTGTGTGTGTGTGTGTGTGTGTGTGTGTGTGTGTGTGTGTGTGTGTGTGTGTGTGTGTGTGTGTGTGTGTGCACATATATGCTTGCTTCATGCAATTTTAATACCAGTTTTTTCCATAGAGAGAACGTTGGTGTTTCTTTACCCCCCCCCCCCACACACACACACACACACACACACACACACACACACACACCGGCGCATGCATTTAGTGGATTACAACCGCCCTCCTTTGTGTCGAATGAGCTGAATAGACTATTTTAAAACCTGTTTCCACGCAATGTAAAGCAGGTGTGTGTGTGTGCGCAATGAGAAGTCCTCTAAAGAACAACACACTCATTTATAAAAGTAATCATAACTTTATTAATTGAGCACCTTTCATGAGCTTTATAGTCAAATTAAAGAATTGTCTTTGTATATATAAAAACCAGCAAGCATCAGAGAAGAAAAAAGCCATAACTGGGTTCAGTTCTTTTTTGGTGTAATCATCTCCAAATTATTGTAAAAAAAATAATCAGTTTGAAGCTATTTTATATATGATTTATTTTAGAAATTACAAAAAAAGACTTATAGTACAATGAATAGCTAACAAATAAGGATTGACAACATATCACAGTTGAATGGTGAGGATACACATTATGTAAAGACTATAAAAAAAACATATACATTACAATAAGTAAAACAACAACAACATAAAAGGTATAAAAAAATTGTCCTCCAGTATTTTAGGTCTTACCTTTTTCCCTTTTTTTTTTACCAGCACTAGTGTTCTTTCGGCATTGATTGACTGATTGATTGATGGATTGATGGATTGATTGTCAGTTTGTTGTGGTCCGCTCAGCCACAGCCACTTTGGGAATTACAACGTTGCCGTGCAGCTTGTTCTGTGTGTACGCGTGTGTGTTTGTTTGTTTGTTTGTGTGTGTGTGTGTGTGTGTGTGTGTGTGTGCGTCTGTTATGTGATGGACGTCCTCGCCTGCTCTTACTTCTGGGAATTACAATGACTCACTTCTTTCTTCCTGAACGTCTTTCTCTCTCTCTATTTCTCTCCCCCCCTCCGTCGTCTCCTCTCATGAAAGCATACCTTTTGGGCGGAGGCTAGCAGGGAGCACAATCTGGAGCATGTTTTATATGTTTCATTTATTCTCAGCAGCGTTCACTAGGTTTCACAAATATCTGCCGGGTGTGTAGAAAGCTGGTTAGTGCTTTTACAGCGCCTATAAAATGTTTGCAATTCAAACTAATGTGTTATTGTTTCGCCACTTTGCACACTGTAGATTAATGCAGCTGATGACACAGATCATCAGAAATAAAAGCACCGGATGATTTATTTCAGACACAAAAAACAGATCCAGACTACATTTGTCATTTGATTAATAAAATGAGATTAAAAAGAGAGTTACTGTAGCTCCTCTTCAACCATATTAAGTTATTTTTTGGTTTGTATGTAGTTTTATTTAATAACAACACCATCTCTCTCTCTATCAGATGTTCACTCATTATAATATGCTAACTAAATGCTGTTTATTAAGTGCCTGCAGAGCTGATGGCCCTGTAGACATCGTGCTGCACTGAACTAAACCTGTTTGCCCAAGAGCATTCTGGGAAATGAAGTATATAGTCAATCGTTTACTAAAACTCACACATTTTGTTTCTCTTTAGTCTACACATGTTGCTGATGTAGCCGTCCGTATCAACATGAATACATTTCCAAACTGAGCAAAGTGTTGCTGATGCAAAAAGAAAAAACATGTTCCTCAACCAGATGAATAAATTAAAAGTAAAAACCAAAAAGCAGGATGTTGAGCAGGTGCTATATCAAACCAGTCAGGTACATTATAAGGCAACAGCCGCACTCATAACTGACAGTCCCTCTCTGTGGAGATACCGAGGCGGCCTCGTGAGCTGCAGAGCCACAGATGGGCCTGCAGCCTCGGGTTGGCATGCAACCTAAAACCACACGCTGATCAATAATGGAATATTGATGTAAATATTTCAAATGTGCTTCTAAAGTCCTCGTGGCATTTATTCCCAATCTGTCCTCCTCTCTGAGTGATACACCTGACTCACATGTTTTGTTTAGTCAAAAACACCTGCTTCCTCCTTTCCTTTCCTCGTGCTCCCCGTCCCTCACTCTCTCGCTCTAACCCTCCTTCCTTCCTGCCCACTTTCTCCCCTCGTGCCCTCTGCCCTACTCTCACTTTCACACCATTTCTCCGGCTCTTTTCGGGAAATTTGTCATTTTTCTTGTGGTTTTCTCACGCCAGCGCAGGATATGGAGGGATTGTTTTGTGTTTCTGGGAGAGTGGGAACGGTGAGGGATGGGAACGGAGAGAGAGGAGAGATGAAGGAGAGAACGAGGTTGACGTTTGTCAGTTCTTTGGGGTTAAGTCAGATTGTTGAGCTTTTTTTATGTGTGTATTTAGTGATGGGAGAGATAGAGATGGAGAGGTGTAGACGTAAGGATGGAGTGATGGTGAGTTTGTGTACCAGATAGGAAATACAATCATGAGGGGTGAAGCACAAAAGTGAATTTCTACTTGCTGTTTAAGTCAAAACTCTTCGAAAACAAGTACAAAATATTATGTTTCATTTTTTTAAAAAGGTCACCTGACTCATCAAAACACATGGACATCTGATGTAGACACACATTTGCCCCCATTTGATTTCATTTAACATTTTAATTACAGATTAAAGTTGGCAATAATGTTAAAATATCTTGTCAAGTCAGCAGAATGGCCATCCACTTTAATATTTATTTTTATTTTTTAGGATGATTTGATGATTAATTGCACATTTCTTTTGGTTATTATGTGTTACATACAGAGGGAACATGCAAAGGGCAAACGCATAAATACAATAATTATGTTTCAGGACTTTCTGAAAACAAGGAAAGGACTATTGAATAATTGCAAGAGGGGTCATAGTATCAACTGATGTCAGGCGTCTTTCAGGAGGCCGTGGGCATCATTTGTTTGACTTTTTTTTAGGGAAGTCTGCACATAAATACACAAGAACCAATTAAATGATAAGTACTTTTAAATTGAATAAAGTGATCAATCACACGCTTGATTTCAACGTCAAATTCTGGGTCCTGTTATTTGTAATTGGAGTCTTTTAACATTTCTTTTTACTTTTTAAATTTGTTTTGTCACACAATGCAAATGTGTGTAAATACTCAAACTATTCCTTATCTAATTTTTAGATAAGAAATAGTTGTTTTGAAAAAAAGAAAAATTCGTAAATGGGCCCAATGTGGAGAAACACACATGCAGTCTACGCAGAAGTTGGCATGAATGGATAGCCTGTGTGTGTGTGGGTGTGTGTGTGTGTGGAGGAAATGTCCATAGTAAAATGAGCACTTTGATGATAGATGGAGCAGATTGTACATTTTTCTTTCCCACGATCAATCAACAACAATCATTGCCGTCTGCCAGTTTAAATATGAACTTTTTCCGCCAGTCTCTCCATCCTTCCGGGTTCCTCCCTCTCTTTTCTCTATGTTTCCTCCCTCCTTGTCTCACCTTATCCTCTGCCTATTTTAACGTTGCTTTCATCTCATCCTTTCTCACACTCTCTCCTTACTTATTTTTCCCACTTTCTAAAATACTCCCTGAGTCATGATTCTCTCAGTATTGTTCCCTGTCAATGTCAGTGTGTGTGTGTGTGTATGTGTGTGTGTCTAAAGTACTAGGAGTGTGTGGGAACTCGGCTATTATGGTAGGTGTGTTTGTCTGTGTGTGTGTGTGTGTGTGTGTGTGTGTGTGTGGGAACAGAGACATGTCTTTATTTACTTGCTGTTTCTTTTCTGTCATTTGTGTGTGTGTGTGTGTGTGTGTGTGTGTGTGTGTGTTTAATAGAAACAGTTTTCCTGTTTTGATGGTTGACAAACCTACAGACAGACTGATTCCTATCTGCTGCTTTGTCTCCTGTTTTATGGCTTTGCCACTGTTTGAGTTTAAACAGGTAGTGTGTGTGTGTGTGTGTGTGTGTGTGTGTGTGTGTGTGTGTGTGTGTGTGCTTTATGTGAAGGCTGTGTGTGGGCACACTACTCTCTTACTGCTTTGGTTATATAGCTGTGTTTGTCTGTGTGTGTGTGTGGGAACAGAGACATGTCTTTATTTACTTGCTGTTTCTTTTCTGTCGTGTGTGTGTGTGTGTGCGTGTGCGTGTGCGTGTGCGTGTGCGTGGAACAAAGTTTTCCTTGGTAGTAACAAACCCCGCAGCAGGAAGCCCCGTGTGAATGACACGGCCCGTTAGGAGCCAGGAAGTGAAGGTGATGGAGTCTCCGTGGTGATGGGGGTTCCACAGACCTGGTCACCACGGAGACGGGGGTCAAGCCTTGTTTATGCTCATGAGAAACACAAAGGTTGACGGCTCTACAGGACCTGCAGAGTGAGGGCAAAGCGACAATAGATTCCCATTGTTGCTCTCTCGTCGCGTAACAATCTTCATAAACAGACGTGATGGCAATACACTTCATACACCTGTGCTACCTGTGGACATACATTTGAGCTATGATGCTTGTCAGAAGGTGTGAAGTGCTGCTGCTTGTCAAACAGTCAAACAGCATTAAACAGATGCTCCTTGGATCAGGGGCCTCAAACTCATTTTCACCCTGAATGAACTACTCCCCAACATATTGTGTAATAGCTCTCTTTGTATTTGATTATTGTTTATTTGAGGGTAGAAATATTGTATATGAAATAATATCTCTAATATTATAACATAAATTCATTTAATATTAAACCTTCAGAATAAAAGCACATATTTTTCTCAAAATTCTTTAAGAAAAAGTGATCATATGTTTGTTTTTTTAAGCCCCCAGGAGCCACATAACATGATGTGGTGCGCCGGATTTGTGTTTGAAACCTTTGCCTTTTAATTAATACTAAGATACTGTAAATCTGGTATTTAGAGAATATTTTCGTTTAGGTTTGAGCTCTGTGTCACACACACACTGCGAGTGGTCGACAGCCCATCACTCTTGTCGTAGAGAAACAGAGGATTCATCAACTGTGATGAAAACCTGAAAATGAGCTTGACTGCAGCAGGGAGGGTTTTCACATGACCTCAGCATTTTGCAAACAAACAAACTTCTTCCCAAAATTCAAAATGCTGACAACAGCTCCACCGGCATCCCCACCACAGACAGGCCACATTTCCCTGAATTTACCAACCAAATGAACGTTTTGTACCTCGATCAGCAGGTAAACCATCCAGAGGCCCACCTCCGAAACACAACACGATGTCTGTTAAAGGACCCGAGCAGGAGGTCGGGACTTCACTAAAGCTCTACCTCGTTAGATTAAGTGGCAGTCCGTCATTACGGAGGTCTGGTTCAGAAATATGGAAATGCATTTGAAAAGCATCGGAGCCTCAATCACACGAGCCGCTCTGGATCCAAAGCTCTCTGATGTTCACCGTGGAATAAAATACAGCACTCTGTACTGTAGATTTAATAAATGAATCACTTAATGTGATACTCTGTAAAAAACAAAAGGAAGTGCACCATTTAAAGTAGTGACAACAACAAAAACAACAACACACACACACACACACACATACACGTACCCTTTTAGAAAGAAGCATCCAGAACTAGACCTTTTCCCACTGTTTACTTATGGTAATTTGTAAATGCAAAGACCTTCTCACGTCTTTTTGCCTGTGCATAAACCTGTTGAGCACCACCACGTTATTGTAGTATTACGGAAACAGGCCGGATGGCAGACATTAGGAATATACAATAGAATATACAATAGAATATACAATATTGTCGATTATTGTACTGTACCAAACCACAATGCTCGGCTCTGATTGGCTGACGGTGCTTACCTTTGTCATTCAAACCAGGTAAACCTGCTCATATATCTATATATCTATCTTTATTTGAGATACGTTGGGCTGCAGGCGGACATGTTATCAAGAGTGTGGCGAACATGAGAAGATATTTCCAGAGTTGGCCTCTCTTGTCTCCTTCGAGAAGGAGATAGCGTGGCGGCCAAATGGCATTTAATGTATTTGTCTTCTTTTTATTGAGCCGCTTTAAGCTCCAGTGAGACGGCGATGAAGTCCTGATTGCATTAGATGCAATTCAGAGGATTTCACTCCGCTCGTCTGTCTCTTACTCATCCTCATCTTCATCTTCTTCCTCGAGGCGGCGCAACTAAAACGTGAGAAAACGTGATAAAGCCTGTCCCTGTAATGACTCAGGGATACCTGGTTTCATTATGCAAGCATTGTTTTTTTCATCAATATGTAATCAAACGGAGGTTTGGCTCTTGTTAGAAATAAACTTTATAAATACCAACAGTATTATTTCCAGTGTGAATAATGTTTTAATGGATAAGAACAGACTATAACAGATCTTGGTTCTTTAATATCCTCGGACAATGAGTGCTCAGTTCCAAAATGTGAGTCAGAATGTGAGTTATGACTCTCTTTGTGATGATTCACAAATAAAGGTAGTTAAAGTTATGACTAGGATTTTGTTTTTGCCTGTGCATAAACCTGTTGAGCACCACCACGTTATTGTAGTATTACGGAAACAGGCCGGATGGCAGACATTAGGAATATACAATAGAATATACAATAGAATATACAATATTGTCGATTATTGTACTGTACCAAACCACAATGCTCGGCTCTGATTGGCTGACGGTGCTTACCTTTGTCATTCAAACCAGGTAAACCTGCTCATATTGTGACGTTCTGTCAGTAAATATCTTTTAAAGTAAATGGTGTCAGAAATGTGTCCTATTTAACCATTTATTAAGCTACTTCATCATCCTGCTTTTCAGCCTCCATCTTTCCTCCCAGTTTCTTTCATAGAATTTACTGGAAGAAATGGTTTTTCTAAACAGATGCTTAATGTTTTTAAAACATTAATATTTATGTGTTTAATATGTTTTATTTACGGCAGTTATGATCCTGTGTGTGTGTGTGTGTGTGTGTGTGTGTGTGTGTGTGTGTGTGTGTGTGTGTGTGTTTAAACAGTGTGGCCCTGGCCCCTGACAGACATCTTTATGAGGTTGTATAAGAACCGGTTTTGTTGATGACAGGTGTGTTTGTGTGCGTGTGTGTTTGTGTGCGTGTGTGTGTGTGTGTGCGTGTGTATGTGTATGTGTGTGCGCCAGGTCGTGTCTGACCATATTAAAAACAATGTTTACGGAACAGTATTTCCTTTATATTCTGTTCAGTCTGTTGACAAATACATGTACAAAGTTAATTTAACTATGCTAATTTGAGATCCTCTCATGCAACAAATACACACACACACACACACACACACACACACACGCACACACGCGCGTGCATGTTTTCTTTCCCCTTTGTTTTTAACAACATTAATTTCATTTGTTGACATGTCAACATTAATATATTCAAATCAAGTCTTTTCTAAGTACCAGTATTCAGAAATGACAGGAAAGTCACACCAATACTTTAAAAAGATTTTGTACTTAAAAATTCACACAGCCCAAATTAATTAGCTTCATGCATTTCGGAGCTCGTGGACGCACTAATCCTGATGGGCAAACCGCTGTTGCCGGGATGTTTCTGTTGTGTCACAAAAGCCCAATAAGCTCCACTCTCCTGCTCATGTCCTGCAGTAACCATCACACAGGACTGGATGTTGTGGTTCTTTGTGTGATCATCAGCGTGAACGCGCATACAGGCGCTCCTGTTGCGCATGTTGCCGCATTTGAGGTTACAATGCAAAAGTCAATTTATGTTGCAGTTTACTTCACTTCACTTCACATTGACTGCAGCGACATTAGAATGACTGATTTTTATGCAGGATGCTGTGAACATCATTTTGATAAAGCCAGACAGTGATTGTTATGAAATTAAGAACTAAGTAGTACACTTTATAAATGTAATCCTTGACATTGCATCAATTACTGATGTTTTATCATGTTTCTTTCAAAAGGACTATTTTTCTTATAATTCACTAGCTTTAGCTATATCTGGTGCAGTGAATGTGTTGTGCCTGGTTCCTCTTAAAGAATCAATCAATTATATATATTTTTTAAATCCCTTGTTTGCCGTTGTGCATGAATCAAACGCATAGCCTTGTTTTTGTATTATACACATATTCTGTTTATTTCAAAACAATCGAAATATAAACGACACCTCTCCCTCCTACACGATGCTGCTGTTGCACCCCCTAGTGGAAGCCAGAAGAACTCCTTGGTCAAATCGTTAGCTTTGATTATATTCTTTGAGTCCATACAGCAACAAACAAAAATACAACAAAATATAAAATACAAACCGATATGCCTCAATGTAGATGCTAATCAAAGAGCTCACACCTCTCACTACCCATCCCTGTCTCCAACTCCTCTCCGTCTGTCTGTGCGCAGGTCTTCCAGAGCAGTACTACAGCCTCACGTGGTTCCTCAGCCCGGTCCTCGGCCTCTTCTTCACTCCTCTGATCGGCTCGGCCAGCGACCGCTGCACTCTGCGATGGGGCCGGAGGCGGCCGTTCATCCTGGCTCTCTGCGTGGGGACACTGATAGGAGTGGCTCTGTTTCTGAACGGATCGCTGATGGGTGAGTTTATTATTCAATATGTATATATTCTGTGTGCGGATGGGAACTGAGAGAGAGCATATCCGTCATCAGCCCATTGATCAGCTGCAAACATGTTGTTAGTCAATTAAACTAATGTTTTACAAAGTGTTTTCAATGCGTCCCTGTTTCACAAAAGTCAGAACAAACGGGTAAACAACAAGCAACGATCAACAAGCAACAACAGACGGATTGAATCACACTAGAGAGAAACAACAAGTGTCAGGGTTCGTACAGTCATGGAAAACCTGGAAAAGACATGGAATTTTAAAATTGGCATTTCCAGGCCTGGAATTTTTTGGAAAAGTCATGGAAATTTGTTATCAAATGTTCATTTACGCTGAGTTTGAAATAATTCATATGTTTTTTTTAAAGAAAAACGCTCAAAATATAAGCCGGCGTACGCTCTCAATACGTAAATTGTTCTAAATGTTCATGTTTTTACCGAGATTTCAATTTGGTCATGGGCATTTGGTTTAAAGTCATGGAAAAGTCATGGAAAAGTCATGGAAATCCATCGGTCAAAATGAGTAAGAACCCTGAAGTGTATTTATTAATCACAGAAACATGAAATGCAGAGGTTGGCTTTATGCCATCTGCTGAACGTGTTATCCAAACCACTTTCACAACCTCAGTGGGAAATGAACTCCAAACGTTGGCAATCCAGACGCTGTTGTTTTTACCCATCATGCACTAGTGCCCCAGAGGAACTGAAAGAACAGGACAGCTTCTTTTAGCGTCACTCGGTGAAAGGCTTCCCCGCTGGGTCGTGTCCTTGTTCACAGGCGGGTCTCACCCTCAGTGTGACCCGCCTATATTCCATCTAAATGTCAAGGACACATACAACCGATCCAATCAATCAGATTGACCAGTTGTCAATCATGCCTCACAGATATTGATCTCTGGGTCAACTGCATCACTATAATACCGGTTGTAATGGCATCCACCACATACGTCTATACACACACACACACACACACACACACACACACACACACACACACATACTCAAAGACTAAAGCAGTGTCAGATTTGTGTCATCAGCGCATCGTTGAATATTTATATTTATTTATTCTTTATTTCAGACACCAAGTTCCATATAAAAATAACAGACATACAACTCTAAACGAGAGAGAAAACAAGAAGATAAAACATACATAATACAGTTCATTAAGACTTTGAAGTATGAAGAGAATGTATTGATGATGATGACAAACAGTTGTTTAAGCTGATTGGTGCTGCAGTAACTAGCTTTTCTTTATGTTTTTATAATTACAAAATGATGGTTTGGGTTTAAAAACATTTTGTGAAATAGATGAAGAATAACCACTGAGCACACACTCGTCACATCACATTGCACAGTATTTCTCCTGTATCTCGTCGCATGAAGACGGATTGAAGTTAAGTCCCGCCCACAACGAACGAGAAGACATTGCTCTCCTTTGTATTGCGTGAAGGTGCCTCCTTGTCAAGTGTCTGCTATCCATCAACAGTGCTGGGATGCAGTAGACACAGGGTAAAGAACACAGGACCACGTTTACACAAGAACCAACAAACTATGAAGGCAATAAGAAGTGAGGCATCAGCAGAACGGGGAGGCTTCGGGATCCTGACGCCATCTACGTGTGCGCTATTGTTTCTGCAAGAGCGGAAAGACACCGTCAAGAGTCAAGACCAATGTTGCTAATGTCTTATAATTCTAGGCAATAGCAGGTGTGATTATAGTATTCATCCCTTAGTATTAACACGACAGTCGGTTATTGATATTGGTCTTGAAATCCCATATCGGTGCATCAACCCGCATAATAGAATATACTCAAATCAAATGTGGAGCAAATGGGTGAAAATGTGCAGCAGGAGACGATTTATGTGGAATCTTCTGTCATAGGAGTTATAAATAACAACAACAACGAGAACTGTGAGAACGGTTTTCTGTCAGCAGATTCTATTCTGTTCTACCTCCATTCTTCTGCACTGAGGTTGGCACTTGCTTTAGGGCACTCGAATGTGTGCACTTGTGTGTGTGCGTGTGTGCGTGTGTGTGTGTGTGTGTGTGTGTGTGTGTGTGTGTGTGTGTGTGAAAGCATCTTGCTAGCGGGGTTGACATGGGAAAAGACCAGAAACCTGTCTGGGAAAAATGAGAGATTAAGAGAGAAAAGGTGTATCTTTCCATGGCTATGTATATATACATGTGTGTTAACATCACATTGTGACATAGGACAACTGTGTGTGTGTGTGTGTGTGTGTGTGTGTGTGTGTGTGTGTGTGTGTGTGTGTGTGTGTGTGTGTGTTGACATGGGAACACAGGAGCAGGCAGTTCACAGGGAAATGCTTCCTGTTTGCTTCCCTCTTTCCACCAATCACAATTCACTTCCTGTCTGTCTGCCCGGCTGTAGTGAGTAGTGCCGCTCCATTGTCCCACACACACACACACCTACACACACACACACCTACACACACACTGCGGTTACTTCTATGAACGTTTGTTTCCCCGAAGTTAATGTTTTTTATTGCAAAGTCATGCTGCGTTACACACACACACACACACACACACACACACACACACACACACACACACACACACACACGTGTATTATCTCCAGAGCCTCAAGCGTTCCCATGCCCCTCTGTGTTGTGTTAGTGGATCCATACTATTGCCGTCATACACAGTCACACATGGAGCAGCTGGAGGACGGGACTCTCAACTCTAATGAGAAGCACAAGGTCGCACGCATCATGCAAAGCATTATGGGAAATGTGCAGTGACCCAGTTGTGTGTGTCGTTGAGGTGGTGCACAGCTGTTGCAACTCGCTAATCAGTGTAATGTTCACGTGTGTTTTATATTTCATACGTTAATGTGAATGATGTAGACTTATCGTGCATGTGCGGAAATCCCCATCTCTATAAAATGTATGTAGATATTTATTAGCCCTTTTTTTTAAATAATTGCGTCCCATTTAAAGGATTTGGATTTGCCTATTTAAATATGCATTATATTTACTAATTTCCTTCTTTTTTTTTGGAATTTTTTTATTTTTCGTTTTTGGACAGTATCTTAATTTACCAAGTATACATAGGTACAGGTGTAGTAATTAATATCCACCATCCAGTCTTTCAAGTTAAATAATATAGAACTAATTTCCTTCTTAATGGTGACGGAGATCCTAAAATCTGGACAAATAAATCAAAGTGTCTACACGATCAGTGGTCATGTTTAAACATGATACATTATTAAAAATACAAAACGCGTATTTTACAATTAAAACTGTTTGTCCATTCATGTCTTTCTCCGTTAGGGCTGTCGATGGGCGACGAGCAGGGGAGACAGCCAATAGGAATTGTTCTTACAGTGTTGGGGGTCGTGGTGTTGGACTTCAGTGCAGACGCCACGGAGGGACCAATCAGAGCGTACCTGCTGGACGTGGCGAACTCGGAGGAACAAGACATGGCGCTCAACATCCACGCTGCCTCCGCGGGTACGCCCTACAACACTGTCACGTGACTTTAATACGGCCATCTGAGGTGTAATGCACTTAAATACATCAGGCTGCTCACGTCTCATGTGTACGTCCACACTTTGGTCCCCGTGTGCAGGTCTCGGGGGCGCGGTCGGCTACGCGCTCGGAGGTTTGGACTGGACGCACACCTTCCTGGGAGCGGCCTTCAAGTCCCAGGAGCAGATCCTGTTCTTCTTCGCGGCCATCCTCTTCTCCGTCTCCGTGGTGTTGCATCTCTTCAGCATCGAGGAGCAGCCCTATTTGCCCCAACAAGACCGACTGGATCAGGTAGAATAGAATAGAATGGAAATAGAATAGAATAGAAGAATAGAAATATACTTTATTAATCCCCAAGGGGAAATTTGTGGACACAGTAGCACCAATAAACTCATCACACAAGATTAAAATATAAATATAAGAAATAAAGAAAAAGTGACTGTGCATAAAGTATACAAAGTGAAATATAAAATACAGAATAAAATATATGTATATATATATATATGTATATATATACATATATATATACTCACAACATATATGCAAATAGAACATATATGCAAATATCAACACATATGCAAATAAACAACATATATGCAAATAAACTATATACAATATAGTAGTATAAAATATACTTTATTAATCCCCAAGGGGAAATTTGTGGACACAGTAGCACCAATAAACTAAACACATTAAAATATAAATATAAGAAAGAAAGAAAGTGACTGTGCATGAAGTATACAAAGTGAAATATAAAATACTAAATAAAAATATATATAATATACACACAACATATGTGTAAATGCAGCAATGTAAAATTAAATAATATATATATATATATATATATATAGACTGTGTGTGTGTGTGTGTGTGTGTGTGTGTGTGTGGGTGTTTCTTTTTTTCGTTTGTTTGTTTGTAATCTAAAATGCAATTGTATTTAACAAAAAACACCCTAAGACTTTTTCTTTTTCTGCCCTCACCAGGAGAGTCCGGATCGCACCAAACTCCAAGCATCCACCAACGGGAGGCCCGGACATCTCAGCCCCAAGCTGGAATTGATTGGAGAGGATGAAACGATAGACGGCTACGACCTCTATGACCCCTATGGAGACAACCTGTCTGAGCATGGGGATATGGACATGGACTTCCGAGAGATGGAGCTTGTGAGAAGTGAGTCCATACAGCAGAAAGTCTCTACAGCTTCCGCCGGAAACTGAAAACGCACCTTTTCCGACTATATCTGGATTAAAACACAGATTTTCACTTCAGTGGCTCTTAAATGGCTCTTATTGTGGTACTTTTGTAGTTTGACAATGTTGAGGAAATGTTACTTTCTGTATTCTTGTTGTTCTTAGTTTGTACTCTAGGTTGAAATTAATTGAATTGAATTGAAATGAATTGAAATGAAATATACTTTATTAATCCCCAAGGGGAAATTTGTTGGCAACAGTAGCAGCACCGATAAACTAAACACAATACAATATAAGTATAAGAAAGAAAGAAAGTGACTGTGCATAAAGTAAAGTGTGCAAAGTGAAATATAAAATACAAAATAAAATAAAATAAAATATATATGTATACATACACAACATATATGTAATACAGCACTGTCAAATGTAATAAAATATATATATAGATAGTGTGCAAAATAAAAAAAAAAAATATAGATAGTGTGCAAAATGCACTTATTGTAAATCGCTTTGGATAAAAGCGTCTGCCAAATGACATGTAATGTAATGTAATGTAATACACCCTTGTTATATGTACTGTGGATGTAGTGATACATGCAAGTGTGTCTGAACGCCTCTCTCTTTGTCTGCAGGTAAGAGTGACAGTGTTCTCGCCATGGCAGACGCCACTCTCGACCACCTGGACCACGATGCGTTGTTCCTGTGCCACCTGGAGCCGTCCATCTTCGCCGACCGCCTCTCGCCCTACCACGACTCGTCTCCCGCGCACGCCACCTGCTTCGAGCCAAACCGCAGCACTCCGCCGATCCGCTTCGACGACGTCCATGACGACAATCACCAAACGCAAAGCACCAGTCCCAGGATATCCCGCCTTTCGGCTTTCTTAAAGGAAATGGAACATGAGGACGGTCAGGAGGCGCTGCTGAACAACCAGCTCAACGAGCAGCGGATACGGAACGGGACGGACGCCGACGCCGACCAGCTGAGCTCCAAGGGACAGGCGCATCGCGCCGGGATGGTCAAAGGTTGGTACTTTACAATACGTCACATTATTACATTACGTGTCATTTAGCAGACGCTGTTATCCAAAGCGACTTACAATAAGTGCATTTCAACCTAGAGTACAAACTAAGAACAACAAGAATACAGAAAGTAACATTTCCTCAACATAGTCAAACTACAAAAGTACCACAATAAGAGATATTTAAGAGCCACTGAAGTGGAAATCTGTGTTTTAATCCAGATATATTCGGAAAAGGTGCGTCATTTAGAGCAGTGGTTCTCAAATGGGGGTCCGCGTACCCCTGGGGGTACGTGAGATTAAAAAAATATCTATTTAAAATTAGTATCCATTAAAAAATCATTTAAAAATAGTTATTTAATAAATATTCAATAAAACACAAGTCTAAGTTCATAAACTGAATTTTATATTAAGTAGGCAATTTCATTTAATTATCCTAAAAAAACAGAGTCCCCCCCCCCACCATATCAGGATGGTTTGACCCAACGTGGCACACTAACGGTCAAGACCCGTCTAATCACTCTGGTTAGGGGGTACTTGGCCGAAAAAAATTATTTCACAGGGGGTACATCACTGACAAAAGGTTGAGAACCACTGATCTAGGGGACGCTTTTATCCATGGAGACTTACAATAAGAGCATTCAACCAAGAGTACAAACTCAGAACAAGAATCCAGACGTTGTCTTTTATTTCCAAAATTATAGATTCAATGGGATGATAACAAATATTATTATTTTAAAACATTTGAGTTATTAATGGGTTTTCTAATTTTTATATTGCTATTACAACTGATATGATCATTATTATATTTTTTTACTTTTTACTGACGTTTTTTTGTCTTGAATCGTTCTGATTTCAAGAACGTGTTTGAATAAATGTATTAGAATAGAATAGAATAGAATAGAAATATACGTTATTAACACAATAATAATATATAAATATAAGAAAGAAAGAAAAAGTGACTGTGCATAAACTATACATGTGAAATATAAAATACAAAATAAAATATATATGTATATATATATATATGAAAATACAGCAGTGTAAATAAAATAAAATATACACAATATGTATTCAAATGTATGTAAATGTGTTCAACTGTTACGGTAGCAGCATCACTGAGGAGTCGTTACGGAGATGAAGAGCTAGATGTGAAGAGTTGGATCAATGGGAGGGTCATTTTGAGCAAGTGGACCAAATGTACAAAGAAAATGTCAGGGTTCGTACGGTCATGGAAAACCTGGAAAAGTCATGGAATTTTAAAATGGTCATTTCCAGGCCTGGAAAAGTCATGGAAAAAACTTAAATCATAAAAGTTTTGGAAAAGTCATGGAAATGTGTTATATTCACTTGTTCATTTACACCGAGTTTGAAATAATTTTACACCGAGAGGCGTCTGGCTGTGGTGAGTGATCACAACGACGTGCATATACTATTATATAGTATTGTTATTGTGTTTTATTTTTATCTTTTATTTTCATTAATGCTCTAATCTGTGCACCCGCTGCTGTGATCTTGAAATGGTCATTTCCAGGCCTGGAAAAGTCATGGAAAAAACTTCAATCATAAAAGTTTGGGAAAAGTCATGGAAATGTGTTATTATCACGTGTTCATTTACGCCGAATTTGAAATAATTAACATGTTGTTTAAAGAAAGACGCTCAAAATATAAGCCGGCGTACGCTCTCAATACGCACAATGTTCTAAATTGTTCATGTTTATACCGAGATTTCAGTTTGGTCATGGAAATTTGGTTTAAAATCATGGAAAAGTCATGGAAATCCATCAGTCAACATGTGTAAGAACCCTGAAATGGGAAAATGTGCTCCCCTATTCTTATTGTCTTTTAATGCTTTTGAACCTTTGAATAATAATAATAACAATAACCCGTCGCTTAAAGTTGATCCGTCTCCTCCTCCAGCTGCCAGTACCGGAGCCCCGCTGCGTCGGTCGCGCCACCGCCACATCTTCTACCGCCAGCCGTCCTGCACCTTCTCCTACTACGGCCGGGTGGGCAGCCAGCGCTACCGCCAGGCCAACGCCGCCTACCTCATCAAGCCGTCTCGCAGCATGAACGACCTGTGCGAGGTGGAGGCCAGACACAGGAGAAGGCAGCGGCAGAGGAACCGGCACCGCAGCGGGAACACCACCTCCTCCAGCGGGGACACGGAGAGCGAAGAGGGGGAGGTGAGGAGGGACTCGCCCGCCGTACAACTGCTCTCTTGTGTCTTTTCGGGTGGTGCCGTCTGACCCGGCCGGCTGTGCGTAGGTGGAGACCACGGTGCGGCTGCTGTGGCTCTCCATGCTGAAGATGCCTCCAGAGCTGCTGCGCCTGTGCGCCGCTCACCTGCTCACCTGGTTCTCCATCATCGCCGAGGCCGTCTTCTTCACCGACTTCATGGGTCAAGTCATCTACCACGGAGATCCTACCGTATGTGACACAGCAGCTACACACACACGCACACACACATATGTATATACAAACATACATACACACACACACGTATGTATATACATACATACACACATATACATACATACATACACACATATATATATATATATATATATACATACACACGTATGTATATACATACATACACACATATATATACATACATACACACATATATATATATATATATACATACACACACGTATGTATATACATACATACATACATACACACGTATATACATACACACACGTATGTATATACATATACATACATATACACACATATATACACATATATACATACACACATGTATACATACACACACGTATGTATATACATATACATACATACACACACATATATACATACACACACGTATGTATATACATATACATACATATACACACATATATACATACACACATGTATGTATATACATATACATACATACATACATACATACATACATACACATACACACATATATACACATATATGCATACACACGTATGTATATACATACATACATACATACATACATACACACATATATACATACACACACGTATGTATATACATATACATACATACACACACATATATACATACACACACGTATGTATATACATACATACATACATACACACATATATACATACACACACGTATGTATATACATATACATACATACACACACACATATATACATACACACACGTATGTATATACATATACATACATATACATACATATACACACATATATACATACACACATGTATGTATATACATATACGTACATACACATACACACATATATACACATATATGCATACACACACGTATGTATATACATATACATACATACATACATATACACTCATATACACACATATATACATACACACATATATGTATATACATATACACACTTACATACATACATATGCACACACATATATATATGTATATATATATATATATATATATATATATATATATATATATACATACATACACACCAACATATATACATACTGTACATACATGTCATTTTCTTAGTGTCTCTTCCTCTGATATTGTCACATGTCAAGCTGTCCACAACAGGTTGGAGATGAGCTCCGTTGCTCCATCATGGTGGTGCTCAGCTCCACCCTGGTGGTGCTCAGCTCCATCATGGTGGTGCTCAGCTCCACCCTGGTGGTGCTCAGCTCCACCCTGGTGGTGCTCAGCTCCATCACGGTGGTGCTCAGCTCCATCACGGTGGTGCTCAGCTCCACCACGGTGGTGCTCAGCTCCATCATGGTGGTGCTCAGCTCCACCCTGGTGGTGCTCAGCTCCATCATGGTGGTGCTCAGCTCCATCATGGTGGAGCTCCACACTAAGCCTGTTTCTCTCTCTCAGGCTCCTCTTAACTCTACTTTGCTGGAGGATTATCACAAAGGAGTTCAGATGGGATGTTGGGGGCTGGTTATATATGCCATGACTGCTGCTATATGCTCAGGTAACACAAGCTCACAGGAATGCACATAGGCTCATGCACACACACACACACACACACCTCCATAATGGGTTGCCATAGGAACCGTGTGTAGGATTTAGTGGCATCTAGTAGTGAGCTTGCAGTTGTCGTCCCTCCGCTCACCCCTTCCTCCTCTTTTATTTTATATTAAACTCTGGACTAACTAATTGCCTCATCTAACTTCTCCAGCTATCCTTCAGAAGTACCTCGATAACTTTGACCTGAGCATCAAGGTCATCTACATCTTGGGAACGCTTTCCTTCTCCATAGGTAGGAGTCACAGTTCAGCAACAGAATCAAACTAAATAAACCAGTGAGCAGGTGATGAATACTTGTCCCCCTCTTCGTTCCCCTCCTTAGGAACAGCTGTTATGGCCGTCTTCCCTAACGTGTATGTTTCCATGGTGATGATCAGCACCATGGGCATCATCTCCATGAGTATCTCCTATTGTCCGTACGCCCTGCTGGGACAGTACCACGAAATGAAAACGGTACGGACGTATTCAACTTTGATATTGTTTGTTTGTTTACATATTAACCTGCCCAGGGACTGCAGACACAAATATAAAAGTTAAGGGATAAGGGGACATTCTATATCTTTCTATCATTCGGTATTACTGTATGGGAAAAGCTATTGAAAATGCAGAAGGTAATGTTTTGATCGCCGCGTATTTGTGTGTGTGTGTGTGTGTTATTCGCATAAGTCAAAAAGTATTAAACCGAATCGCATTATATTTGGTGGGATGATTGGTTATTATCTGGGGACCATTTGATTACATTTTGGGATCGATCGGGTCAAAGGTCAAGGTCATGGAAAGGCCAAAATCGTATTTTTACTATAATACGGTCAATTTATATCCAATTGGCATGCAACTAATGCCAAAATGTTCATAATTGAACGCCCAATCTTGTGATATGCGAAGGTATGCTCTCTACCGAGTGCCCGTTGTAGTTTTAATATGTAGCGTTTCATTAACTGTAAGTGTGTCGGCCTTTTGCAGTACATCAGGCACAGCCCCGGTAACTCCCGCAGAGGCTTCGGCATCGACTGTGCCATCTTATCCTGCCAGGTGGGTGACGTCGTCGTCTTAGACGTGTGTGTAGTACATGTATGTACACAGTGAAGGAAGAAACTGTGTTGTTATTACTGTCGCATTGAAAATGCGGAAGGTTATGTTTTGATCGCTGTGTATTTATTTATTTGTATGCGTGTTACTCGCATAAGTCAAAAAGTATTTAACCGAATCGCATGGAATTTGGTGGGATGATTGGTAATTATCCGGGGACCATTTGATTAGATTTTGGGATCGATCGGGTCAAAGGTCAAGGTCATGATGGCTGACAGCTGCAGTACATCGCTGAGATCCTGACAAACTCAACACTTTACTCAACACTTTACTCAACACTTTACTTTGTTTTCCCCTTTTAGTATTAGTATTTAGTATTTTAGTATAAGTATTTAGTATTTAGTATTAGTAATTTAGTATTAGTATTTTATTAGTATTTAGTATTTTAAGTATTTATTATTTAGTATTAGTAATTTAGTATTAGTATTTGTATTTTATTAGTATTTAGTATATTAGTATTTAGTATTGTATTTTTGTGTTTTTATTTGTATCTTTTATTTTTATTAAATCTCTTATCTTAAAAGATTAAAATCTTCTTTTTGAACATTGTAGGGGTCAATTCTTATCCCATTGGCATGCAACTAATGCCAAATGTTCATAATTCAATGCCCACTCTTGTGATACGTGAAGGTATGCGCTCCACCGAGTGCCCGTTGTAGTTTAATCGTGTGTTTGTTTGCAGGTGTACATCAGTCAGATCCTGGTGGCCTCGGCTCTGGGCGCCGTGGTGGAGGCTGTCGGCAGCGTGCGAGTCATTCCCATGGTGGCCTCCGTGGGCTCCCTCCTCGGGTTCTTCACCGCCTTCTTCCTGGTCATTTACCCGTCTCCAAAATACGGGTGAGTGCCGGTCTTTTTCTGTCTTCTGAGGAATAGGTCGACATATTTTGAAATACACTTTTTTCTCATTATGATGAATGTGAAGATATATGAATATGAATGCTGTCCTGGCTCCTGATTGGTGGAACGAGCTCCCCACTGACATCAGGACAGCAGAAAGTCTCTACAGCTTCCGCCGGAAACTGAAAACGCACCTTTTCCGACTATATCTGGATTAAAACACAGATTTTCACTTCAGTGGCTCTTAAATATCTCTTATTGTGGTACTTTTGTAGTTTGACTATGTTGAGGAAATGTTACTTTCTGTATTCTTGTTGTTCTTAGTTTGTACTCTAGGTTGAAATGCACTTATTGTAAGTCGCTTTGGATAAAAGCATCTGCTAAATGACATGTAATGTAATGTAATGAAGAGCAGCTGGTTAGCGTAGCTTAGCACAAGACTGGAAACAGGTGGCCCGGCTGTCAGAAGGTGATGCAATCAACACCTGACTGGTGATGCCCACCTAAGCTCGAGAGAAAGCAAATCAGTAAATTACCCAGACTGTCAAACTGTTCCTTTAAGCTCAAAAACACAGTCCTAACAGTTATGATTTCTTCTTCTTCTGATTGACAGGGATGGGGAATCAGCCAAAGCTTCGAAACGGTCCTTGACTAAGCTGGAAAATCACAACAGCGACAAAGAGGCTGTGACAGTTGTGGTGACCGAGAAACCCAGCTTCCTGAAACTCAACAAGAAGGGCAAGGCCACCAGCACCACCGTCGCTTCCTGTCACACGGAGAACGAGTCGGCTCTGTGATCGGCCGGCTCACGCCGACAGACACTGAAAAGATAGCCGATGAAGACTCGAGGATATTACTGTTCACGTCATGCTGGAGCTCACGGAGGAGGAGAGGCGAGGGCCGGCGCCGTGGGTTTGGACCGCTCTCGGTGTCTCTACTGGCTTTTTGTTGATTTGGTGAAGAAACCAACTACGTTTTACGTAGGACCAGTGTCACGCCAGGCCAGCAAAGCATTCTGGTCCCAGTGCTGTTTCGGCTTATTACTGAAATTCGTACACTCTCATCAACATTTGATCCGTCAGGGTTGTCCAGATGTTGTTTTAAGGAGAAGTCGTCTCCGTCTCTCAGGGCCTCTAGGAGGTGCTACTGAGCAGCTGCCTGGACCGGAATATTCAGGCGACATGCACGTACACACACACACACACACACACACACACATCTTCATCTGGTCGACACAGTTGAATGAACACATGAATAATGAACGTTGTTGATGAATATTAGTCCTTGAAGCTGCAATCATGCAATCATGCACAAATACTGAAAATTGTTCTTCCTCGCCGTAGAATCGGTTCGATCCAATCTGCGATGATGATGATGATGCCGACGAGGTCGACAAGAGTGTGTGTGTGTGTGTGTGTGTGTGTGTGTGTCGGCTGAAGTTTTCACCAAAATAAACCCAACAACACGCTTGGCTTTGCAGGACCTTTTTCAGTGTTCTGCGACTGTAGCTTTAAGACTCTCGGGCTTCTTGCAAGTGGCATTTCTGAAACTAGGAGTCCAGAGCCTGCTTCTTGCCTGCAATCCCCAGATTGATTGCAAGTGTGTGTGAGTGTGTGTGTGTGTGTGTGTGTGTGTGTGTGTTTGCCTTCCTCCATATGGCAAGTGTACTTGTTGTCGTCTCCGGGGCAAAGTCGACAACAGGCCCTGCTCAGGCGGCGCCTGTATATCGAGGGTCAAGAATACAGATGTTTATTAAGTGAAATTCCAGGAAAAAAAAAAAGAGTGCAGATGCAATATGTGCAATATACAGGGCATTACAATCCCAAATATTACCGTCATGATTTATTGAGGGCCCAGAATGACGCTTCTGTTCGTTTTGAATAATCTAGGCTGACCTACCTGCTGCATGATAGAGGAGCAGAGAAGAGACTAACCAAACACCAGAGAAGAGGAGAGAGATGTGGAGCTACTCTCTCTCCCTCTCTCACCTCTCTCTCTACATTCTTGCTTAATATTTTTATTTTTTTTACTTTATTCTGTGAGCACAATGTTTGTCACTAACTGCACATTAGCTGAGCCATTGTTTGAAATCGTGTTAAATAGCATCCAGTAAAAAAAAAAAAAAAGAGTATTTTGAAGTCCTCTCGGACACATTGGAGCTCCTCGGTTCTCGTGGATTCTGGGACTCAAGAATATTAGAATGGGATATATTAAAATGAGAAAATATGTAATGGAAGAGAAGCTAAATAAATCCATCTAGTTCAGGCTTGTTATGTGAGCCTCGGTAAAGGATTTCCGCTTCTAGTCTAGGGGTCTTGGTTCCACTGTACAGGGCCAAATATAAGTATAATATAGTATTTTAGATGACATAGGTGTGTTGTACGCTGATTGGATATTTAGTAAAGGATAGAGGGATGACAGGAGGACAGTGAATGTGAAATTATTCAGCAAACAGACATGAAAGTGCTATTGATCTTCTCCAAAGGCCAAATTGTGTCTTTTAAATGTTTGAACTTAAGCAACATTTTAATATTTAAAAGTTTGGAAAAACACGTCTTAACTTGATCCAAAATAAGACAATTGAGGCAGATGATTTAGAATTGTGTAAAATCACATTTCTGCTAGCGAAAACTAAAACTTTACATGAAGTGGAATTAATCCTCCTGAAAAACTACAGAATAATAAGAATAATTGACCAAATCACAAAGAAGTGAGTGACTAATGGTCTTTTTTTTAACAAAAAATACTTAATTAAATGTTGTATCAATCAAAACTAAACATGTATTAGTACTGAATGGTGTTGATTGTAGACCAATAAGGGCGTTTACAAAAAAAGTAAAACAGTAAGTAGTTCTAGAAAGACAGACGAAAGATGTAATACTTTATTGTGTCTTTTGTTTTCTGACGAGTCGGCTGTTTTGTTGCACTGGTGGCCTCTGGGCTGAGGAGAGGACCGTGGGGGCGGAGCCTGCACCTGTCGGGGGGGGGGGGGGGGGGGGGGGAGTCCTTTTAGCTGAAACGTGCACATTTAAAGGAATGTTAATGTAAATTGCGGTGACTTCATTTTCCTGATGGAAGAACATTTTATTTTGATGTGTATTAGAATATTTAACAGAGAAGCTTATTTATATTTTTGGTTTTAGACGAGGATTCAATCACTGATGGCGTGGTTATTATATTTTCTTTCACTTGGATGGGTGCTGGTTCAGTTTAATCCTGTTTCTAACGGAATAGATTCCTTCCAATATGTTCAGGTACATTCATTCAGTCCCAGAGAGAGTGGTGAGAGAGTGGTGAGAGGAGAGAGAGAGGAGAGAGAGGAAAGAGAGGAGAGAGAGGAGAGGGAGAGAGGAGAGGAGAGGGAGAGAGAGAGAGAGAGAGAGGAGAGGAGAGAGAGAGGCTTCCTGGGTTGACCCTGCTCTGGCTGCGGTGCTGGGACAAACACAAAATGCAGGGATGAGATGAAGTCAAAAGACGAGGGGATACAGATGCCAGAGTTTTTAAATTGCTTTTGTAACCACTAGGGCAATAAAGTAATCTGGATTAAATGACACACAATGTCAGTTTAATGGAGATTTTAAAACAAAGCTTTGGGTTTGTGCATGTGACAACAGCAATATGCATGTGTGGAACACCAAAGTACGACTCTGTACAAATCACTCGAGCTGGTTGTTGTCCTCAGGTCAGGGATGTGTTTATGATGCATGGCTGGACGTGTGTGTGTGTGTGTGTGTCTTTTTGTTTGAACTTAAATGTGTAAAGAAAAAACAACATGTACTATTTAAGATGAAACATTCTGCTCGCTCAACAAGCATGTGACTTTCTAAAGTTGTGGCACATTTATGAATAAAGTTTAAGGCATCTCGTTTGTTGGGGCGGAGGAGGAGAAGTGGGGGGACTCTCGGCCTCAAATACTTGAAGTGTTTCTTTTCCAATACAGTGGGAAGTCTTTTTTTCTCTCTTTTTTTTTCTGAATGTCCCAAGCTTTTTATTTACCGCAGACTGTCGAATGTTCCGCCAGCAGCACGGCCTGCTGGGAGATTGAGTTCTTACCTTTGATTCCAGCTTGTGACTTAAATGTTTAAAACAAGGTCAATGAATGTGAGGCGGTTTCAGCAGAAATCGTTTTTTGTTTTGATGTTCGACGAGCCTGACATTGCACAGAACTTGCACATGATAAGTTAAGATAAAAACTAAACTAACTTTTTTTTTTTAGCTTTCGTGTCCATAAAGGACACATTTCACTTAGTCTCCAAAATCAGTTAGAGCTCTACTGGCGGTTACGGGTGATGTTACTGAAGCGGACTGGAGTGTGTGTGTGTGTACGTACGAGTGGGAAAGCGTGTGTGCGCGTGTATGTGAGTGCGTGTGAGAGTGTGTGAGAGTGTGTGTGTATGTATGTGTGAGAGTATGAGAGCATGTGGTGAGAGCGTGTGTGTATGTGTGTGATAGCGTGTGTGTATGTGTGTGAGAGCATGTTGTGAGAGCTTGTGTGTGTCTGTGTATGTGTGAGAGCTTATGTGTGTGAGTGTGTGTGTGTGTGTGTGTGTAAGAGCGTGTATGCATGTGAGTGAGTGAGTATGTGTGTGTGAGTATGTTGTGAGAGCATGTGTGTCTGTGTATAAGTGTGAGAGCGTGCGTGTGTGTGCATGTGAGAGTGAGTGTGTGTTTGTGCGTAAGAGCGTGTATATGCATGTGAGTGAGTCTGTGTGCGTGTGTGCGCGTGTGTGTGCGTGTATTTGCGTGTGTGTGCGTGTGTGTGCGTGTGTGTGCGTGCGTGTCTGCAGTGGTCTCCCCCATGAAGCGTGAGGCCGGCGTGCGTTGAAGTGTGTTGAAGTGTGTTGAAGTGTCATCTCAGTGTTAGTTGTGGGTTCATGTTCTCTGTTCTTTGCGATCACCTGGTTTACACTCAACTCTTGAATCAATGGCTGCAATACCTGAGGTTATTCACCAGTCTTTATTTCCTCGGTTCTGGTGTTTTAACTCAACTAGAATAAAAAAATGTATTTTTTATTTGTATCTGAAGGCACAGCCACACACGAGAGTTTGGCCTTTGCACTTTTTCCGTGGCGGCCATGTTGGCTCCACGGCTCTGAGCGGTGAATGAATGAGGCGACGCGGTGAAGCTGCAGCAGCGTGGCGGCCATGCAGTTAGTCCAACCTGGCCAGACTCGGCGTGTGTGTGTGTGTGTGTGTGTGTGTGTGTGTGTGTGTGTGTGTGTGTGTGTGTGTGTGTGTGTGTGTGTGCGTGTGTGGCTCTGCCTCTGGTAAACTGTTATTGACCGAGGAGAGAGATGCCTATATACGTTGATCCTCACGGAGATTAAATCAAGAAGAATACTTAAAAGAATGGGAAAGCGAGTATGCGCAGTGTACTATATATAATATGCCTTGTTATTTGAAAAAAAATAAGATGTAAATATACATATTTCTCTTTTAGTTTCTTCTTTTTTTGCTGCTATAAAAAAGATGATTATTTTTGTTAGTAGTTTTGTTTTCTATATAAAGACTGTATATATCTCTATGTTCTGTAAATAAGCTTGAGCCTTCACATGTAGGACTCTGGATGAACACTGTATGGAACGCACCTTTAAAATCTGTTCAGAATTAAACCAAAAAGGACTCCTGTCATTATTTAAGATTTATATATACTGTAGTCGGGCAGTTAAAGAACAATTATACTTGCATCACACTCCGCCTGACTTCTTAAGTGTTGCAGTTAACAAAAGGTTACACCTGGAGACTCCTAAATGAGATGAAATACGTCTATTTTAGAAGACACATTCAATTACATTTAGATGTACAATGTTGTCCCAAAAATAAAACAATTAAACTGAAGTTAAATGATCTGTTCTGATGCAAGTTTCAAATCAACGAATCAAAGAGTGCGTAGGCGTGTGTGAGAGGATGTTGATCAGAAAGATGGAGGTAGTGTTGACAGTCATACTTTAAATTTAACTTTTAGTATTATTGCATGTTAGCTGACGCAGGAATTATTCATTTATTTGAGCTCCTGTGAAATAACACCAAAAAAAAAGACAGACGTTTTTTTCTGTTCTGTTTCATAACTTATAGAAAGGAGAAAAGTCTAATTAAAAGTCTCAATTTAGTCAGGAGCCATAGTTTAAAACTTTTCAACCTTCTCATGGGCTTCATTTAAAACATATTACAAAGTTATGTCTAAAAGGGTTATGTAATAAACTCTTTGATTTCATATGGAGAGTTTACATTCATTTGACTGCTGGTGAGGTAACCTGCTCCTCTGCACTGAGAACTATATTCTTCTGAGTTGAAGAAGATGTCTTAGCTCTTCATCTTCAGCGCCTGGAAGCAGCCTCCTGGTTTCCCATGATGCCGTGCAGTCACACTTTGTTCCTGTAAAATCAGTTCTCACACACTCGGGGTCAAAGAGCCTCTCTTTCCATACGGAGACACCAGAGAAGGAACCCGAAACGTGTGTGTGTGTGTGTCTTGTCAAGACTCATGTGACCGCAGGACCAGCTGATGGTGCATGTGTGTGTGTGTGTGTGTGTGTGTGTGTGTGTGTGTGTGTGTGTGTGTGTGTGTGTGTACTTATGCAGAGGTATAATGTTACAGTGCCAGAACGTCCTGTTAAGTGAACTGTAATGACCTCTTGCCCCTTTAGAGGGATTACAAGGAAATAACATTCTCTTTAATAACTCATCACCATGACGGCTCTTCTCTAATATGTCATATTTAAAAACATAACCAAGTGTATGAGCCTTCTCCATGTATATTTAGTACATCTCAGTTAAAATGACTGCAGACAAAATTCCTGTTGGATTATAATATAGATAAAATGTCATTAAAAATCTTTCAATGTGGATTAATTGCTAAATATATCAAAACAGCATACACATATTGCACAGGTCAACTTTTATATATTATACTGAGCAGCTTCACATGTGCCTGAGTAAAATGATCAGATAATTTGAAGGTGTATATATATATATAATTGATTTTCTTTTCATTCACTTCAGCGGTGCTTGTTATCCCAGTGAGACGGTGGGGAGACGCTGTCCTCTGCTGGAGCAAATCACACGCAGCAGCAACATAGTATACGTTGTTTCCACAGGTTTAACAAATAAGAAATAACTTTACATGCATCAACACAACTTTAAATAAGTGAAGAATTTTAGAAAAAGGTGAACATGTAAACACAAAGAAAATGTGTTATTAATTAGTAACAAAACAAAAGAACAACTAGAAGGGGCACTCGGTAGAGCGCATACCTTCACATATCACAAGATTGGGCATTAGTTATGAACATGTTGGCATTAGTTGCCAATTGGATACAAATTGACCGTGCTATGGTAAAAATAATATTTTGACCTCTGACCCGATCGATCCCAAAATCTAATCAAATGGTCCCCGGATAATAACCAATCATCCCACCAAATTTCATGCGATTCAAGAATATTCTTTCATTCCTTTGGTTCTGTTCAGTGCGTTCCTAAATTTAAACACACGGAAAGGTAATTTGAAGAAAACAAATCAGTTCAGCTTCAAATGTCTAAAACGGCTCAACAGTCGTGTCATGAGGCACGTGTGTTGTATGTTCCTGCGACCTTGACCTGACCCTGTTCTCCGAAATGTCAGAAACATAACACGAGACATTTGTTGAAACTCACTTTGTGGTTTGTTTTTGAGAATTCCCTTTTAAAGTCAGCGTTTAAGAGATGAATGGTCTCTGTGTGCGGCTGTCGGCACGCTTCCATTTAGACGTTTGTAGAACGATAAACAAAGAGAGCTTCACTGTCTACTCGTGGAACTGTTGCTCGTGTTTATGCTTCTGAGGAGAGCTTTCATGTTTTTGACTATGACTCTTTGTTTTGCGCTCTCACGCTTTCGTTCCGTCACTCCACAGGTCGTCATTTCTTTAATAAATGTTTTCAAGCTTTGCTTTGGCTTCAAATAACACAACTGGCCAAACATAATGATATAAATGATAAGACAGCACATCATTAGAAGGTCAGAAATTGGCCACATCACTTGAAACTAAATAGCCCGTGTTGCATGTTGGCCTTTACAGGGTTCAGTGACGATACAGGCAGGACACATGGGAGGAGAGTCTTATTATACATGCCGTGGCTTTAATAACGCTCCTATGTACTAAATATTTCTAATTTTTAAAAATCCAAAACTTACAAAAAACAAAAAAAACACCAGGAAAGATGTGTGAGCTGCTTTACTTCAGCAGTCGACACTTCTCACTACAACCTGTACAAACTAATGCCATCAAGTACATGATGTGACGATGGAGATGTGTTGAAATGTGTTCGTTAGTTAGTCAGTTAGTTTATTTTGATCAGCAAAATATACAAAAATCAAAATTCAGCAAAAGAAGAAAGTGGCTGACCGAAAGGGTCGAGGCTGAAGCTATCGAGCTTATAAGTGCCCTAACCTATAATTTCACGAAGAAACTCATTTCAGAAAACCATATATATATATATATATATATATATATATATACACACATGCAATGAGTGGCTACGATTGCATTTGTTTTCACAGGTGTAGCTCATATAGTGAGCATTGTACAAACTCTGGTCTATAGTTTCATAATAATAATTAGAATCCACTCGTGTTATTCGCATAAGTAAAAAAGTATTAAACGGAATCGCATGGAATTTCGTGGGACGATTGATTATTATTCGGGGACAATTTGATTAGATTTTGGGATTGATCGGGTCAAAGGTCAAAGGTCAAGGTCATAAGAAAAGGTCAAAATATTCACCTGTCTCTAAGTGGAATGTGCCATGTCGGCAGCAGAGAGGGGAGCGCTTGAGCTCGTGAGCGTGAGCGTGGCCACGCCGTGAGCGATCGCCAGGGCCGTACCCGGGCACTTACTCACCGAATTCCCTTCTCCTCCGCTGGTGTGCCCCGCCTCCCCGTCCCCCCCCCTCGCCGCCCTCCTCTTCCTCCACGCCTTCTTGAAGCTGTCCGTCACAAAGCAGTAGACCACCGGATCCAGGCAGCTGTTCAGGCTGCTCAGGGTGACGGTGACGTGGTAGGCCAGCACGTGCCCCGCCTCCTGTCCTAGCCCCTCCCCTCGGACGTTGACCCGGAAGTACACCAGCAGCTGCCGGACGTGGAACGGCGTGAAGCAGACGGTGAACACCACCAGGACGGTGGCCAGCAGCCTGACGGCGCGCGCCCTCCTCCTCCTGCTCTGCGGGGGCATCAGGCGGCGGCTGGAGGAGAGGAAGCAGGCGGCCCGCAGGGTGAAGCCCACCACGGCCAACAGGGGCAGCAGGAACTCCAGGATGGTGAGGTAGAAGAGGGCCGGGAGGAGCACGCAGGAGGAGCTGAACCCCAACGCCGTGCTCTGCAGAGAGCAGGAGAGACGTCCCAACAACCGGTCTCAAGGCGCTCTCTCTGCTGTGTTCCACGTCTTTAGTTTAATCCCCAGTGTGAAGATCTACTAGCCTGGATACCAGACCGAACTTAGCCCCGCCCTCAACATTTTTGGTCGGGAAGTTCACATTCTGACTAGAATTATGAGTACGACATCGTCAGGCTAAAGATCTACACGACCGTTCAAAAGTTTGGGGTCACCAAGACAATTTTGTGTCTTCCTTGAAAACTCACACTTTTATTTATTAAATTAATTGCAAAATGAATAGAAAATATAGTCAAGACATTGACGAGGTTAGAAATAATGATTTTTTTATTGTAGATATTAATGTTGTTCTTCAAACTTGTTGCTCAAAGGAAGGCCAGTTTTAGAGCTTCTCTCACCAGCATAACTGTTTTCAGCTGCGCTCGCTTAAAAAGGAGTTTCAAGGGTTTTCTACCCCTTCGTAAGTCTTTTAATAATGATAATGATACATTTCTATTGCGATTTTCATAGTACACAAAGACGCTTCTAAGGCGATAACACAATGTACCACTAGAACACTGGAGATGGGCCTCTACACACCTCTGTAGAGACTTCATTAAAAAACAGAGAATAGTCATTTACCACATTAACTATGTAGGGAAAGTATTTATGATTCATTTAATGTCATCTTCATTGAAAAAAAGAAAAATTAGACCATTTCTAAGTGACCCCAAACTGTTGAACGGTAGTGTATATGTGTATGTATCTCTTGTTGTGTGTGTAGTGCATGCGTCCTCACCTGGAACGAGTAGGTGACCACTACTGCGATGAACCAGACTGTGGCGCTGACACACCTGGCTGCTCCCGGGCTCCTGCATCGAGGGAGGGTAGTGGACGCATAGACCACTGCGAGGTATCGGTCTATGCAGATACTGAGAGAGGAGAGGAGAGGAGAGGAGAGGAGGGGAGGAGAGGGGAGGGGAGGGAGAGGGAGAGGGAGGAGAGGGAGGGAGGAGGGAGGAGGGAGGGAGAGGAGGGAGGGGAGGAGGGGAGAGGGAGGGAGGGAGGGGAGGAGGGAGGAGGGAGAGGAGAGGAGGAGAGGAGGGAGAGGGGGAGGGAGAGGAGAGGAGAGGGAGAGGAGGGAGAGGAGAGGAGAGGAGGAGGAGGGGAGGAGGGAGAGGAGGGGAGAGAGAGGGAGAGGGAGAGGGAGAGGAGGAGGAGAGGAGGGGGAGAGGAGGGGAGGGGAGAGGGAGAGGAGAGGAGGGGGGAGGGGAGGGAGAGGGGGAGGGAGAGGAGGGGGGAGGAGGGGAGGGGGGAGGGAGAGGGAGGAGAGAGGGGGAGGGAGAGGGAGAGGGGAGGAGAGGAGGGGAGGAGGAGGGAGAGGAGAGGAGGGGGAGGAGGGGAGGGAGGGAGAGGGGAGAGGAGAGGGAGGAGGGGAGGAGGAGGAGGAGAGGGAGAGGGAGGAGAGGAGGAGAGGAGGGAGGAGGAGGGGGAGGAGGGGAGAGGGGGAGGGGAGGGGGAGAGGGGAGGAGGGAGGGGAGGGAGGAGGGAGGAGGGGAGGGGAGGAGGAGGGAGAGGAGGGGAGGGGAGGAGGGGAGAGGAGGAGAGGGAGGAGGGGAGGAGGGAGGGAGGGAGGGGGGAGGGGGAGGAGGGAGAGGGAGAGGAGGGGAGAGGAGAGGGAGGAGGAGGGAGGAGGAGGAGGAGGGGAGAGGAGGGAGGAGAGAGAGGAGGGAGGGGAGAGGAGAGGAGGGGAGGAGGGGGGAGGAGGAGGGGGGGGGGGGAGAGGAGGGGAGGGGGGAGGAGGAGGGGAGGAGGAGGGAGGAGGGGAGAGGGGAGGAGAGGAGAGGAGAGGAGAGGAGAGGAGGGGAGGAGGGTGGAGGAGGGGAGGAGGGAGGAGAGGAGAGGAGGGGAGGAGGGGGGAGGAGAGGAGATCACATGTTTTTTGCGGATGTTTTTTTTCCCTTCACTTTAAATGTCGACTGACGGAGTGATTGAACTCACCTGGTCAGAAACAGGATGCTGCAGTACATGTTGACGAAGTAGCTGAAGGTGTGGACGTAGGAGCAGGCCACGCAGCTCCCGGCGCTGTGGTACAGAGCGACGCGAGCGGGCAGCGACAGCGCCACCAGCAGGTCCGCCACAGCCAGGTTTATGGTGTAGACCACGGAGGCGGAGGACTGGGTGGAGGCACCGCAGAACACATAGAGAGCCAGACTGTTGAGGACCACGCCGACCACCAGCATCACACAGTTACACACCTGCAGCATGGAGACATGAATACTCTGATTACAAGAGGGGTTTCATGACTACTATACTTTAAACTAATATAGTTAAATTATTCGGCAATAACACTTTACTCAACACTTTACTTTTTTTTCCCCTTTTAGTATTTTTTGTATTTAGTATTTAGTATTTCGTATTTTTAGTATTTAGTTTTTTAGTATTAGTATTTAGTATTAATAATGTAGTATTTAGTATTTTTAGTATTTAGTATTTTAGTATTAGTATTTAGTATTTTAGTATTAGAATTTAGTATTTAGTATTAATAATTTAGTATTAGTATTTAGTATTTTAGTATTAGAATTTAGTATTTAGTATTTTTAGTATTTAGTATTAGTATTTAGTATTAGTAATTTAGTATTTGTATTTGTATTTTATTAGTAGTATTAATATTTAGTATTGTGTTTTGTGTTTTTATTTGTATCTTTTATTTGTATTAATGCTCTATGTCAAGCCACTGTTGTGATGCTTGAATTTTCCCACTGTGGGACTAATAAATGAATATCTTATCTTATCTTATCTTATCTTATCTTATCTTATTACAATTGATCTTTAAAAGTGATGATATTCATCAAATCCCAGCTGAAAGTGGACAGACATGATCCCTCCTCCGTCTAACGGTTTCTTTTCTTACCATGAGGGAAACCCACACAGCGAAGTAGTCGTGGTACAGCGGCACATCCAGGTGGGCTAACCTGTGCAGGTAAGGTGCCCCCCACCGCTGGTCCCAGGTGCTGCAGTTAGTGGGGTCAGGGGTCAGGAGGGGCAAGAGGGGCCCAGTGGTGGAGGTGGAGCTGATGTTGCTAACAAGGCTCTCCATTGGTTGGAAAGGATGAGCGAATGACACGTTTGGGTTCTGAGTGGCAGGAGAAGAACAGACAACAGAATATTTTAGTTGTGTGCACAACAGAAATAAATGTCTGACTTTTAAGCCGACGGGGATGAGAAGTCCCTGAGAGTTCAGAAAAAGAGAGTTGAGATTGTTTTGACAAACAATGCAAGTTCTGTTCCTATAGGTATGGAGAAGTGTGTGTGCAAAACACACTTTTCTGTTTTCCCTGAGAAACAATAATGTTTCTCCATTGGCAGTTATACAAGTCATTATAGAAATGAAATAACTTTTACATCATTTGTGTATTTGTTATAGTGAAAGTAGAAACTGGATTAATCCCCCAGACTCATTTCTTTGGAGCTTAAAGACATGTTAGGATTATTTGTTCCTGGTGTTATTTATAACCATCTACTGGCAGGAATTTAAACGTATGAAAGGAACTCCCATATTGTATTGAAGTGGGGGAAAAGATGCTTCAATCGTATATCTTGGAGTCCGTTGTATTATAAATAGAGTTAAACAGCTTAGGTCTAAAGTGATGAAATGGGCTCTCATTGGCTTAAAACAACTCAACATATTTCACCTTGACGCACGCAAACCAAACTAAAAACTAAAAGAAAGAGTAATGACCCCTAGAGATGAGAAGCAGTGAACATCAGCAGTTACTCCAGAGGAGAGACTTCAGAGATCCTCGCCTTATAAACACCGTCCACTCGCGCTGGAGAGACGTCTGCATCCATCTCCACGCGCGCTCTAAAAGGAAGTGACACTTTCAACAAAGTTAAGTAGTGACCTTGTCTGCGGTATTGATAGGAACCACGTCACTGCGTGCTGCTATTCACGACGCATGTTAACACACGCGTTAAGATATACGTTCGTCCTGAACGAGTCGCATAAATTGTGACACATCCGGTTGAAGAGAGGGGAGAATTTAAAGTCCTTAACGTGCAGATGTGGCTCTCTTTCAAGAGGTTTATGGGCAATGGACCTAAACAATAATCTAACAATAGAACAAGAATGTTAAAGGAACTCTGGTTGGACTTGGAAGTCGTGAGGAGAGAGAAACTCGTGAGGAAGAGGAACTCTGCATGAGTCTACCTCCGTCTCCTCTCCGCTTCTCAGCTATTTTCATTTCATTTTTATTTCTATTTTTCCATCCCACTCTCCATATTTTTTACTCTTTTTTTTACTCTTTTACTGTTTTTGTGTTTGTTTTTACTTTTTTTGGCTATACAAGCCCATTGCACAGACTGGTTTATTTATAGCATTTTGCACTATCCTCGTGGATATAAACACTCAATCAATGCACACTAATATCTGTAAATTCTGTATACTCTCTGTGTACATGTTCCCCCTATGTGTATTGTTGTTTGTGAGTTAAGTTTAATGTTAAATGTATCATCATCAGGATGGATCTGTTGACCTCAGGGGTTTGATCATTTAGAGAAACTAACCTTTACAAGGCTAAGCATGGACTTTGAACTGTAGTAGTAGCGTGTTTGTTTGCTCATCCTTTTCTTGTGTTTATTTCATACTCAAAGTTAGCTTCATCCAGCTTTGTTTTGTTGTTTTGTACTTCAAGTCATATATATTTTATTTTGTATTTTATATTTCACTTTGCACACTTTACTTTATGCACAGTCACTTTCTTTCTTTCTTATACTTATATTTTATTGTGTTTAGTTTTATCGGTGCTGCTACTGTTGCCAACAAATTTCCCCTTGGGGATTAATAAAGTATATTTCATTTCATTTCATTCAAGTTGCTTCCCTTGAGGTCATACATGAGTTTAATGTAAATGAGGAAAATCATTTGAAGGGTTTTAATACTGTTTTAAGTTTGCCACCTACTTTTTCTCCCCTGATTCAATCCAGACTTGGTACCTTCTTCCTTCACATAAAAGAAGGTCGATCACCAAATGGATTTCCCTGTTTATGGTATTATTTGACAGACGCTCAAAAATGCATTTCCTTTCCTTATAAATAGTAAAGATGGATGAGCTCTTGTTAACACGTCCTGCCAAAGAAGGGCTTTCCACTATTCATCATCAGACAGACACTCGATAAAACACGGCCAAAGAGCTGCATTAAAGGACAGAAAGAGTCAGACGGACTATCTGTTTCTGATTCAGGCATATCTTCTACATGTCATGCTCACATCCCCCAAAAAATATGTGCACATGGCCTCAGCTTGTAAGAGCTATGATCATATAAAAAACAAACAAGTAACAAGTCTCCAACACTTGAATTATCTTCATGTAAGCTTTAATAAATGAAAGCTTGTGTTTTCTGTTAACCTGTAAGCACTGCTTTGATGAGCAGGTCTTGTTTCCCCCAATCATCATCACAATGCAGCCAGTATGGTTCAAGGCATCCAATCCCTAATATACCGTAGAATGAGCTAAAAAGCAGCATTTTAAGTAACTTTTCTAAAAACTCCAAACGGGTGAGGAAAGACTTTTCTGAAACATACCTTCAAAGGAGACAAAGAGGGTGAAACATCCCTCGTCCAGTAGATCCAGACAAATCTTCTTAAAAGTGTCAATGTTTTATATTCTTATCATACAGTTAGAGAGTTGCTGTTCTTCTTCTGTCTTCCTGTGTTCTCTCTAGCTGTAGTAGGTAGAAGAGAGTGAGGAGGGAGTTGGGAGGCTGCTCCAGCAGAGCAGAGTGAACCATCCGGCAGCTGGACCGCTTACTGTCTCTTTCCCGTGTCCCCCCCCCCCCCCCCCGTCCCACAACGGTGCAATGGAGGATCAAACACAAGATTAAAAAAAATAATGCAGAAGTTTTCCTCTCCTGTACTTTCCTTCTATGTTCATCTTCATCCACCTCTCCAGATATGGCAGACAAAAAAATCAGAAAAACAGGGAAATGAATGAGAAGGTGGGTTAAAGACGGTGCACACTGTATGTACAGTGAATGCAAATGCTGGTTGAATTGTAAATAACAGGATCTGAAATAACAGTTGAGTAAGTGATTTATAAGAAATAAAAGAATTACAAAAATGTACACCATCTTCCCGATAAGATTACTAAAAGCTTTCACCAGGGTGGTCCCACAAGGGCCTGAAGGGGGAAACGGTTCTTCACCACCTGTTTGTCTCCATATAAATACCTGACTCAATTAGAGAAGAGAGTACCAGCCTGAGAACCTGTTTAATAAGATTTACCATACACAGCTACAGTTCTAGATCACATGCAGAGGGAGAGAGGGAAAAGAGGTTGTTTGCTTTTTTTTTAACGGAGATATACTATTTGGAGTGAAGCAGCACCTCACAAAGTACATGGACATAAACAGCTAGAGAGATGGCCATCACTCCAAAGTGTGTGTGTGTGTGTGCGTGTGTGTGTGTGTGTGTGTGTGTGTGTCAACTATGTACAGTGCATACCAAAGGGTCAAACACACTGTCGCACAGCTGACCTGAAAGTGGATTCATTCCTCATCAGTTCTTATTAAACTAAAAAGGGATTTATTGGTGATGTATGTTGCACAGGTTTAAATGTGAAATCACTGTCAGATTATCTGTCCTGGCCCAGCTTGTTTAAAAGTACTCAAGTAAGAGGGGAATGTCCCACTTGACACTTTAGTGTGGTACACTAACAATTCAACATATAAAAGTAAATTCACTAGTGGACAGCAAATGTTTTCTTTGAGTCTGGCGGGCACTTTACAGAGTCTAAGAAACATTTCTAAAGTAACATAGCAGAAAGTATGTTTCCTAAATAGAGTTTGAAAGTTGAAGGCCTTTACCAGCCAGTGAGGGAAAAATGAACCGAAGCCGTCATATTGCATTATGCAAACTTGGGATTTAAAGTCGGATATTTCTGTATGTCCTTCCCACTTTGACAAACATTTTCCATTTTGTGTCTCCAAAACGTTAAAAACTCTGTAAGTGCAAAGCATAATTATAACCATATTGAGCGAATGTAAAGTATATACAGTGACATATAAATATTTAATAAAATTAATTACAGTAACTAAAGTGGTCCATACAGATTTTAATTTGTATATTTAAAAATATGTAATTATTATATAAAAAATACACAACACGTCTGATTCATATTCAACCATACGTCACTTCCGGCATCGGAATGATTTGTGTGCGTACAACACGGAACCGGTAGCGATGGGAACGGAAACCAACGCTGTAAACAAACGCACTGCTCGTTAGCGCAGAAACAGTCTTAGTTAGTGGACTATTACACATGCGCAACACCAGCGGGGACTAAGCGCCGAGAAGATGTTTAAAAATACTTTTCAAAGCGGATTCTTGTCTATTTTATACAGCATCGGCAGCAAACCACTACAGATATGGGACAAAAAGGTGAGCGGCACATAGCGAATATAGAGTATATAGCGAGGCTAGCTGCGTTAGCTTTAGCTGCGCGGAGGCTAACGGGCTGAAAGGTGTAATCTCTCCTGTCCTGTGCTCTTAATGCAGTGCAACTACAGCCTCTACTGCTCTTTGGATGCAGGATTAAAACTACAACCTCTACTGTGCTCTAGAGGCAGACTAAAAACTACAACCTCTAGTGCCATGTTCCCTGGAGGCTATTAAAACTACAACCTCTAGTTCCCTGGACACTGTTTTCAGACAGACGACTAGTCTGTTCGTTCATGTTTCGCATGAAGCTCCCGGTGACACGTGTTGGTACGTGGGGTTAATCTGCTTCATCAGAAAGGCTAAATAAATGACCTCCCTGTTTAGTTATTGGCGTTTTGAAACCAAACGCATTAAGCTAATGATTCAAAGCAACAGCATTGATCTGGATGCGTGTTTAGGGACTAAACACACAAGTTATTATAATATATATTGAAACCCCTTGTTTTCCCACTGTTAAACGTTAGCAGGGCACAAGGTGGGCCGAAAGGGCGTTGTTGCCAAGCAACAGATAACGAAGTAACAGTATGTATGCAGCGTTTCACTAACGCCCTGCCATTCGTATGTATTGTCATTTGGCCACAAAATAGTTTCACATACTTGGTTCAGCGTTTCCATTAAACATATCCTTCAAGACAAACAGATGTATATGATTTGCGTTAAGCAAATTTGTTGCATTTGTATCGCCCCCTAATAAAACTCCATGCTTCAGGTACACGTTTTGGGATGATCGACCCACTAATGGTTGATTTTGGTCTATTTGAGTGCTGAGTAATAATCCACAGAACACTTCAAATGAATTCTCCATATCAACCTCGTGCTGTTTCTGTGTGCTCGCAGGTGAGGAACGGTCACATCAAGAGAATCACAGACAATGACATCCACTCACTGGTGCTGGAGGTGGAGGGGGCAAACGTCAGGTGAGTTTTTGTCGGACAGATTCTTCATCTCAGGTCAACCCACTGACGCACTCGTCCTCCTCTCTTTCATCTCCCTTGTCTTTCTATTTCATCCGCTCCCTACAGTACCACGTATATAACATGTCCCGCCGACCCCAAGAAGACATTGGGCATCAAGCTCTCCTTTCTCGTTATGATCATCAAAAATCTCAAGAAGTATTTCACCTTTGAAGTCCAGGTAAGGCATGCCTGCAGATACAGACGGCTCGGTGACTTGGTGTCAGAACAAACACATGCGTGATGCAGATGTTTGGGTTTGTTTCCTGCAGTCACTCATTCTTTCTCTCCACCTTTAAAAACCTTTAGGTGTTAGATGATAAAAATGTCCGGCGGCGGTTTAGGGCGAGTAACTATCAAAGCACGACCCGAGTGAAGCCGTTTATCTGCACCATGCCGATGAGGCTGGATGACGGCTGGAACCAGATTCAGTTCAACCTGTCAGACTTCACCAGGAGGGCCTACGGAACCAATTACATCGAGACGCTGCGCGTACAGGTGAGTGCGCAGAGACGGACCACACACACACACACACACACCGGCTGTCCCCGGGCGCGCCTGTGTGAGCGTAGAGCCTCATTTCTGATGCTAATTGTCGAACTGTTTTCCTCTCAGATCCACGCTAACTGTCGAATAAGGAGAGTGTATTTCTCAGACAGACTGTACTCAGAGGACGAGCTCCCAGCTGAGTTTAAACTCTACCTGCCGGTCCAGAACCAGAAAGCAAAGGTGAAACAACACACACACACAATTAACAAGGGGATGAATATCTTCGTATCTCGTGATCCAATTAAATTTCTATTCTCGAGGTCAAGATTCAACATGAATCCTCAATTCAGTCCATTGTGTGCTAATGAATGCGGTGTGGAAAATCATGGCTTGAAAGCAGAATAAAAGGTGTAAAAGATTATGAATCGCAACTCGTTTCTAGGTCCGGCCGCTAACATTAGCTCTGACTACGACAAACACGTGTGGCGTAATATTTGGCGATCACAGCCCCATGCTAGTTCTCCAGTGAAGTGCAATGACTGATGGGTATTCCTGTGTGTGTGTGTGTGTGTGTGTGTGTGTGTGTGTGTGTGTGTGTGTGTGTGTGTGTGTGTGTGTGTGTGTGTGTGTGTGTGTGTGTGTGTGTGTGTGTTTCTTGCAGCAGTAGGGTTTCTCTTCCTGCACCGCTCCATCGGATCTGACGTGGAGTTTCACGATAAGATTTTCTGTGTTTATTAATATGATGAACTTTGTCATTTTGCATCTTGAGTTGAGTGCCGTCTTGTGTTGCTCTTTGCACAATAAAGCTTTTTTTATGCAGTCGTCTGACCTCAGAGTTCTCAGTGCTCACTGTAAAGAGATGATGTTGTCAGTTTTATAGGAACAATAGTTTGTGGCGCTGGAAAAGATCATAAGCAGAACACTCAGGATACGCCACCGCTCACAAAATGAAGGCTCATTAGACAAAGTCTATTCGTCATATATAAATATTTTTTTATCAAATGACACGTTTAATTTCAAGAAAAAGGCTGTGAAAATAATTTGGCATGCCCAAAACAAATACTTGTTTCACTTTGGATTTCTGTGTACAGTATGAACAGATCAGTAATACATTCATTTAATAACTATACATTACATCACATCATTTAAAAGCAACTAAACACAGTTCAACTTAAAAATTCAGCGTCAGCATTTTATACCCGTTATAACGTGTAAACAGCAAGTGATAAAACACAAAAGAAGAACTGGGAGATTCATCTCAAACTCCTCGTGTAAACTCCTCGTCGACACCCTGTCACTTTATAGTTTACACGACACAGTAAGCAAAAATAAGTAAACAACTTAAGTAAATATATTTACAATAGAGATTCATACAAATGAGAAAAATAATTTGTTATACAATCTAATTTTCTTATACTGAGTAATGTCAGTGTTTTAGTTTTCCCACCCAACTCAAAAGGAAATGGAAAAGACATTTAGCCAGTCTGGTAGTTTATGTGCTTCAATAAAATGCAGAATCTGGAATAATCAGATGTTCACCTTATCAAAAAAATGACACATTAAAGCTGCCATTTTTGCGCTGAAATATCAATAAGGTGACAATGCTTATGCCTGAATAAGGCCCTACAAATTAAGAACTTGTTTTTAATGAAATTCTAAAATATATATATAAATATTGAGAAAGGGCTACATTTCATTTTGCACAATAATTTGAAATTCAGCTCCCAAATACCATGAATATAAGTGCATTGTGAATGTATTGGCTATGTAGGATATGGAGAACTTTCTTTTACAGCAGGCACTTACACATAATAACAAGGAATGCCAACAGTGTTTTTTTTTTATAACTGGTGGTATAATTTACCACCATTATTCACCTGAAATGTGATCAAAAAGGAAAGCAAAAAAAAAACACGCCCTGCAAAGAAAGGCTCAGATGAATCATGGTCCACTGTCACTACGCATTTGGAAAGCAGTTTGAAACCTAAGCAAGTAGAATAACAAAATAGCTAACTATATGGCAATATCCTTTTTGGAAACTTTTAAATCAAGCATACCAAGAAATAGTCTTTAGAATTTAAATAAGGAAAGAAACGGTGGCATAAAAAATGTTTGAAACTCATGACCACTGACGTTTTACTTTGAAAAAACAAAACAGAAATTAGGTCAAGTGATACGATAACAAAAGCAGATTACAAAACATACAAATTATTACAACAAAACATATCTTCTTTGCATGATGGAACAAAATTATACAAATCTATTGCTTTAGTCAACAGCATGCATTTCTTTAAAGTGCAAACACATTCATTGATTCAAACTAAATCAATTACTGCATTAAATCATTGATTTAAAATAAATCATCAATTGGCACAACATAAATAAAGACAGTCGCACTGACAAATACAGCGATGCAGATAGAACATCAACCGTCTGATAAGTCAAATGCAACACACAAAAAAAAAGACAAGTACCAGAACAAATAACACACCCGGAGCCTGAGCTGTGACTCAGGGCTCCACTGATGCTGTCTGCAGACGGGAGAGGAGAGGCGGCCCGGCGGTCCACGACTGGTCACAGAAACTTCCTTTTACAGTTCCTACTTAACTCTTTTACACCTCTTCCTTCCATTTCTTGTCTTTAATCATTCTTTACAAGTCCTTGCATTATACATAGTCGTACTACTCGACTACTGCATCAATCGGTGTATCTGGGTTCATCGTTCCTCTGTTGCCTTTGGACACAAGAAAGAAGTGACCCCTCAACCCAGCGGTGGCAGGATCCTCATCTGGCCTGTGCTCGCTTGGCAGTGGTTCACGGATGTGCACGCATTTCCCAAGAACTCGAGGAGTGCTCGGATACAAGCAGAGTTTCCACTTTTGAATGCACCAAAGTGCCTTTAAAAGTTAAAAGGTAAAGCCTCTAATCTTAGCTCGAGCCCATGGATCGTCAACCAAACATGTAAATGAAACAGAAATCCAAGCGCCATCTCACTTCGGGCCCAGGGCAAATTGAAGAAGGCCGACTACAAAAGTCTATCTGCGCAACTAAAGTGGAACGCCGCTTGGAAGCAAGCACTTCTCTCGTTGTTGGGATAATTTCCCGGCATTCTATGGTTCATCGCTCTTTAGTGCAAAAAAAAAATCAAGAAGTCAAATATGTTCCTGCTGCTCTCCCCTCACAGGTTCACATCAACAGTTCTAGTAAAGTCCCCTTGGCGTGTCTACATTCACCATGGAGTCGTCCTGCTGTGCGTGTTCACAACAGGACACCTGTACATGTTTGTGTGACCGTGGCAACACGCCCGTTTGTCCGGGGCTATGTCGTGCTCCCGTGATGAATGACATAGTAGTCATGGACGTACATCAACACGGCGACCGGCTGGCCGATGATGAGCGAGATCCACACCACGGCGTTGCCGTAGTTTCCATTCAGGAAGCGACCCACGAACCAAGCCAGAGGAACCTGAGGAGGTATAAGGTCAGAGGTCAGAGTGTGTTGGCCTCCAGCAGAGGATGGATGGAGATGGAGGAGGGTCCAGTGCTTCTCACCTGAGCCATCATTCCCATAAAGGCCCACAGTCGGAACATCTTCAGAGGAACACTCACCAGGTACTGAGGACAGAAATGCCAGAAATCAGACATTGAAAAACGTAAAAGCTGCACCTATCACTGATTAAATCCTTTTATCTTAAATTATATTACATTTTACATTATTCATCCCCAGGGCGAAACTTTTTAAAGCAGCAGCAACATTTTTTTCTTACAAATATACAATAATAAAGCAATAAAATGTGGCACCATTTGACAGATTTAGTCGTCTATGTGGAAGATAAGCGTCATCTCACAACCGTCCACTTCATTTACAGACAACAAATAAAAGGCGGCACGGGATTGGAGGTGGAGCTCGCAGCTTGTGGACTTTACCTCGTGGAAGAAGGCGGACATCAGGAAGACTCCGGTTTGAGCCAGAAACTTGTTAACTCCCTTCCTCAACACGGGCTTATAGAAGTGTCTGTAACACACACACACACACACACACACACACACACACACACAGAGACGCCATCAGGCACGCGACTAAATACACCGATCGCAAAGATGTGGCAGTAAATACCCCAAATAAATGACAGAGGGAGGATGAAGCCAAACAAGGGGTTCAATGCTGGATGAATCAGTGTGGCGCTCACCTCAGACACCACTTGTGAACTGGGATATTCCAGTTGGCCCAGAAATATGTGACGGACTCAGAGTTCCTGAAAGGAACACAAATGACAGTTTGAGAAATTGACTTTGAGATAATTGTTCGTTCTGCTGCGACGATGCATTTTAAATGAATCCACTGTCATTCCTGTGTGACACCTGATCCTCTTACATGTCAGTGGATAGCAGCTGTGAATATATGAGCTAAGGACACTTCGCCGACTCAGCGCGTTAAACGCGTTACGGTGTTTTTATTTATTTATTTGGTAGTGTGTGTGTGTGTGTTGGATGTTTCTTCAGCTCACCACCAGTCTTTGTAGAACTCTCGGTCTCCAAACTGCAGCAGCTCAGCCACAAAGTTCATAGAAGAGTGGAAAAACCAGTAGAAGAATATTAACCATATCAGATGGTTAGGCACCTGGGAAAGGAGGAAGAGGAGGAGGAGGAGCAGGAGGAGGAGGAGGAGGAAGGTCATGGGAGGTGTTGTTATGGTCACACTATGGTTACAATGTTGCTACCTACCATCTAATACACATGAGGCCGTAACGACAAAAGAGAGACAGAGTTCAATTTGGAAGATTGAGTGTTATAAGTCGTTTTTTATTTATTTATCGTTTTTTCATGGTTCATAACTGAAAACTCATGAGGGGTGAAAAGGGTGACAACGGGGGTGCAGGTGACTTTTTTTGCCGTTGTCTCCACACCTCATCCACGTTGTTTGATGACACCTCAAAGCTTTTTTAACTAGTCTTTTGATTGTTCGGACATATCTAAATAATAATAACAAACATTTTAAGAAAAAAGGTCCTCTGAATAATTCAGCGATCGGGCCGTAATAATAGTAATAACAACTTTACATTATCATTATATGTAATATGGTTAAAGTCATTCATGAACTAACTTCCTTCTTATTTTTTTACTTGTGTCCTCTGCTGAGCTTTGAGCCTGTTCCATGATTCTGTTCCATGATTCTGTTCCATGATTCTGTTCCATGATTCTGTTCCATAATTCTGAACTCTCCGGATCTACAGTATTCACGCGGATGACCTATTTTGATTTCAAAACGCCGAATTTCGCCGAAAGGTGACAAGTTTGCAGGTATGATGGTTGTGTGAGAGCGGGATACAATGTGTGTCCAGTTACAGAACCGTGTGATACTCACAGCTAACTTCAGGAGGCGCTCTACCATCCTGGAGAAGTCCATTTCCTGGGAGAGACACAATGACAACGTTTTTATTGACAATGTTCGCCCAGAGACAAAACACATTACACTCTACGGTGTGTGTGAATGTGTGTGTGTGAATGTGTGTGTGTGTGAGTGTGTGTGCATGCATACGCACCTGGAATGGTTTCATTGAGTTCTGTATGGTGGGAACCATCCACTGGAAGACACAAATGAAAACGGCCTTGCATTGTTCGAGTTGTGAAAACGGATTTAAATGGGAACATATATTCCCATTACTTCCTGTGTGTGCACCGACCGCAGTGTATTGGGAGTGCTGGTCCGTGGGATTTACGTTCAACTTACCTGCTGTATCAATCCAACCAACAGCTGCATGAAGAAAAGCTACAAGAAAGAGAGAGACGCAATTAAAAACACGCATGACACCAGGACAGGGTTCTTACACATGTTGCCCAGAGATTTCCAGGACTTTTCCAAGACTTTAAATCAAATTTCCATCACCAAACTGAATTCTTGGTATAAACATGAACAATTTAGAACGTGTTGTGTATCGAGAGCGTACGCCGGCTTAAATTTTGAGCGTCTTTCTTTAAAAAACACATTATTTCAAACTTGGCGTAAATGAACATGTGATTATAACACATTTCTATGACTTTTCCAAAACTTTTATGATTCACGTTAAAGCCTATCCCCTTTATCTCAAAAGAAATAAAATATGACTCAATAAATATATTGTGCATTGTAGGAGAGCAGGAAAGAATGGGTGATATCTTTGGCCGTTTATTCCACTCCCACAAACGTATCCTCCTTGACATCTTGTCCCCTTTAACCCTTCAACGCCACTTTGTTGCCCTGGTAACGATACCAGCTCTTAAAGCAGGGTTCGTACACATTTTGACCAATGGATTTCCATGACTTTAAACCAAATTTCCATGACCAAACTGAAAAATTCTGAAAATGTTGCGTATTGAGAGCGTACGGCGGCTTATATTTTGAGCGTTTTTCTTTAAAAAACATATTAGTTATTTCAAACTCGACGTAAATGAACATGTGATTATAACAAATTTCCATGACTTTTATGATTTAATTTTTTTCCATGACTTTTCCAGGCCTGGAAATGACCATTCTAAAATTCCAAGACTTTTCCAGGTTTTCCATGACCGTACGAACCCTGATCAGGAGCGTACGCAACTATCGTGCGTCGTGTGTCCCTCTCACCATCTCAAAAAGTCTTCTCATCAGGAACCGGATGCGTATCCGAGGGGAGCGCGGGAAGTTCAGCTCGTAGCAGAGCGTCGGAGCGAAGACAAAGTAGTACATGTCTAAAGACAACAGCATAAATAAAAACGACATCTTCATTTAAGATGGTGCGTCGTAATTGTATTTCAAACTGTGCAGTTTACGGCCACGCAGACATCATGGCTACCTCTGTGCGTGAGGTTCCCCGGATAGGAAACGGGAGGATGAACTAGTGAACCATTCGATTGTGCCACGGACGGACCTGAAACACACACACACACAAAGATGGAGATTAATTGGTACTTCAACTTCTCACAAGCTCATTTCATTGACTACCGTACCCAAGTGGTTGGACAACCACCCTTAAAATGACATTATAAAAAACAACAGACAATGAGCATGTTGGGTTTCTTAGTCGTCACGGAGCGTTATAGATTAAAATGGTTTCAAAACACACACAACTTTAATCTTTGTCTCTGTTTGCCAAACGCTGCAGTTCGTCTTGTCACCACTAGGTGGGAGTAGCAGCACAATACGAAATCAAAACATCAACACAATCCAACAGTGTGCACTGACATGTGTTGGACTCCACTGTTAGTTAGTCTGCTCTTAAACTCAAGAGCCCTTTGCTGTATTCTATGTGCCTACTCACACTCTAGATAACACATCTTCAACATTGTGTGTGCACGTGTGTGTGTGTGTGTGTGTGTTATTCTTACATGAGTATGATCGCGTTAGTTTCTTGGCTTTTGCTTCTCTAATTTCTCGACACCACCTGTTGGTGTCTTGGTAGGAGTACAGCTTGAGAAACAGCACCGTGTAGATTCCTAGCGAGAGCGCGCCACCCACTGACACACGCACACACACACACACACACACACACAAACAAAGGGTCATTGACTAAGAGCCACACATGATCGATGAAAGGAGCCCTCTGGTGTGTGGGTTCCATATGAACAAAGCTAAAACAGTTTAAAAGCTAAATAGTTCATTTTTATCTTAACTTTTTTACTGATTTAAATGCAAAGAATGCTATAATTTTTTTCTAAAAGATCCATGTAATTGTACTAGTATTGACATACACAAGCATGCATTGTTATTAAAAAGGATGCATGTACGGTAAACACGTCTATATATAGTGTGTGTACCTGGGGTCACGGAGGTCACTGTGAGTACAATGGCTGCAGGGAAGATCAACATGGATGACAGGTTAAAAATATGAAGAATCAGTCCCGTCACTTGGGAGATGGTGCCCTAGGAGTGATACAAAGAAAACAGAAAAGAGTCTCAGTGAAACATCCTCTCCGACTGCTCTCATTATTTATCTATACAAATGTTAAATAAAAAGGCTTGAGGAGGAAATGCTACTACTTTTTACTATTTCGTGACCCTAATATAATCTCCTGCGAGTCTGAACCCAGTCTATGGCAATAACGGGTTCAGATCACATGCAATCTAATCTGAACCCGGCCGGGGTGACGTTGTTATCAGAGTTAGCAGCAGGCATAAAGAGGCCGTGTGCTGCAGCGTAAACTCCAGAGTGTGGGAGGAGCCTCGTTCAGGCAACCATCCCTGATGGGAGATCCCTCAAGGATGCAATTATTAATGCAAACCTCACCTTTCTTTACAGTTCATTGCGCAGCTCAGCAAAGCGTTTGCCAAAATCTTTGCACAAAGTTATAATTTCAAATGTCAGGTCTTTGGAATCCAAACAAAAAGCTGGAGCTAAAGTGTTTCAGTGAATCATCAGCAGAGCAAACAAAAGAGGACGGAATTAAAAACAGCCGGGCAACATTTGCCCACCACAGGATGCCAAACGTATAAGATAAGATAAGATAAGATAATCCTTTATTAGTCACACAGAGTTCTTACACATTTTGACCGATGGATTTCCAGGACTTTAAACCAAACGTCCATGACCAAACTGAAATCTCGGTATAAACATGAAAAAAAAAATCAGAAAGTTTTGCGTATCGAGAGCGTACGCCGGCTTATATTTTGAGCGTCTTTCTTTAAAAAACATGTTAATTATTTCAAATTCGGCGTAAATGAACGTGTGATTATAACACATTTCCATGACTTTTCCCAAACTTTTATGATTGAAGTTTTTTCCATGACTTTTCCAGGCCTGGAAATGACCATTTCAAGATCACAGCAGCGGGTGCACAGATTAGAGCATTAATGAAAATAAAAGATAAAAATAAAACACAATAACAATACTATATAATAGCATATGCACGTCGTTGTGATCACTCACCACAGCCAGACGCCTCTCGGTGTACAAGGCCGCCAGGATGAACACGTTGGACACTGAAACACAGGAGAGACGAGCCACAGCCATTGAGGAAGAGGTAGTGGTACCCGGTGGTGGATACCGATTTTGTAAACACGATGGCAGGTTTCAGGTACTACGTTAGTCCAGTATTTTCTCTAAATAGCGATCTATATTATTCAGATCGATGGTTCTAACGATACCCTGTGAGCGAGTGCCCAGCCCTGCGGAGGACACTTTGTGCAATTTGTAATAACTTGTTCTACGACATTGATAAAGTCGGTTGTTGCCTTCCTCGGGTAAATAATCAATAATAGCCGTGCTGCAATATTCAGGACAGGAACGCGTGCCAACAACGCCATCACTGAGCATCTGGCTTGTAGATAGACTCTAACAAGCTCCATCAGATCAGCCATTAGGGACCTGGCGAGCCGTACAACTCATTTTATTACAGTCAACAACAACACGCTGAGTTACAGCGACGCAGACGGATGTTTCCTCCTGGTTTCCAGCCCGAGGTCACAGAGGGACAAGCGGCCGCGAGTCGCTCAGCAGCTGTTTACACGACTTTGAGGCCGCAGGGTAAAAACGCTCCGTACCAATGATGAGGCACGCCGACGGCCAGCTATAGGGGTCCTTCAAGAAGAGAGAGACGACTTGGATCGGGTCCACCAAGATGCCATACCTAAAGAAGAGGGAAGGGAAGTTATTGATCCAATCATTTAGAAACGCTTGAGGCTGAAATGGTTTGGGTTAACTTTGGTTCCATCACTTTAAGGTTAGGTGTGCTCACTATAGTGAGATCGATAACAATCGGGTAATAAACTGAAACCCAGAGGAACGTCCACCAACATAAAAACAGTTTTATATCTAATTTAAGAGGTATTTGTAAGTGTTCAAACTACACAAGGACGCACCGTGCTGGCACTTACTTACGTCTCAATTCTGTAGAGACAAACAAAGAAAGCTCTCAAGACATGTGCTGTTGGATGAACGCTCACATCCAGCTCCAGTTTCTATCGATTTTGAAAGAAAAGTGACAAATGAATGTAATAATAAGCTAGGAGGCCGTGGTGCGGTGGAGGATGGGGGCAGTCAGTTGTATAACCATAGGGCCGTGAGCTGCAACAGTGCCCACTTCTGTATATACTGGTGTGTATGTGTGTGTGTGTGTGTGTGTGTGGGCACATACTCACTTTATAATGTTCTCCAAGAAGAGGCGTGCATTACTCAGCCCCTGAAAGAGAGAAACAGGAGCTAATGAGCACAGTTCAAAGTACCAACAATAATCAACTTTGTACCCAACACTATTTGGGTAAATGATGAGTCGGCACATTACCGTGGGTTTGTTCGTGCTCGTTGAGCGAGTAATTATTCAGAGCAAGAACACAAACGGGTTCTCTTTCAAAAGAAACTGAGCCCGGTGAAGAGTCAAGTGCGTACAAAAGACACGGACGCATATCCTTCACGCGGGAAAGCAATAAAAAATAAATAATTATATGCGAAGCAATTTAGAGAACAACAAAGAGCAATATAAAAAGGACCTCTTCATGATGAGTGTAAACGACTGCCGAGATAAGATCCCTTTCGTACCCGAGTTAATCAACGCCGTGATAACCGTCACACTCCCTTCTGCTCAAAACAGGCTCATCATTATATTATGTGTTAAAGTTCAAAGTCTGAGCCCAGCCTGAACTCGGCCATCACTTATCGGAGCTTCCCGAGATTAAATAAATAACCACCCACTCAACCCAGAGAGCCAACATGTATATGTGTACGTACACTAACGTTCAAAAGTTTGGGGTCACCCAACGAGACAATTTGGTGTTTTCCATGAAAACTCACTTTTATGTATCCAATGAATTGCAAAAATGAATAGAAAATATAGTGAATACATTGACAAGGTTAGAAATAATGATTTTATTTTAAATATGAATTGTGTTCTTCAGACCTTAAGCTCATAAAGGAAGGCCAGTTGAAAAGCTTCTCTGACCAGCATAACTGTTTTCAGCTGTGCTAACATAACACAAGGGTTTTCTTAAATTCTACCCCTCCGTTAGTCTTCTGAGGCGATAACACAAAGTGCCATTGGAACACTGGAGATGGGCCTCTATACAACCGTGTAGATATTACATTTCTTTTAAACAGGTGTTTCAACCTAGAATAGTAATTTACCACGTTATAAATGTATAGAGTGCATTTCTTAATAATTTAATGTTATCTTCATCATGATTTTCTTTGAAAAATAAGGACATTTCTAAGTGACCCTAAACTTTTGAACGGCGGTGTATATGTACGTGTATAGTTAGAGAGACGGTAAGGAGACTGAGGACAAGACACACGATACAGTCACACAGGAGTGTGTGTGTGTGTGTGTGTGTGTGTGTGTGTGCCCCTCGGCCCAGTCGCCTGCAGCAATGTGGATAAGATTCAACTATGTATTTGTCCAAACGAGTAGCCTTTGCTTCAGTAACCTTCAACACGGGGGACAGAGGACCCACAGCTCTTGGGAAAGAGGCCTTTCCAGAGCATTTCAAGGAATCATTGCAAAATCAGACTTATTTTCGCAATTATTCAACGGTACACACGTGTGTCCTCTCGTGACCCCGACCAGAAAGAGGTCAGCATGCAAAGTCAGATTTAGAGCAATGGTGGCAGGATCCTGTGTCTTGCTCAAAGACACTTCAGCAGGGGGGGATTTTAACCGAGACCAGGCTGCCATGTGTGTCCAGCTGATATTACAGGAAGGATTATCCATCTTATAGTCAGTAATACAAAATGTTATCTTGTTGGATCAACAAAAACGTGTTAAACTTCTTTAAATCAAACCTTTTAGCATCCACAGATCTGGATATTTATCACATTTTCTTACATGCTTGTCTTTATAATTAGTTACAATCCCCTCAGTAATAAAACACGGATGATAAGCTGTGAGAATAATTTTCTATTTTTACAGTTTCAACAACAAAATGTTTATTTTCCCCCAAATAAAAGCCAAGTAAATCAACATTCACAGACTCTTATTAGAGTGTCCATCATGAACCGAGCTGCATCCTGGTGTCCCGCGGATAAGAGACACCGATCAGACGGTAAGTCTGAAATAGGAAGCGCTGCTTTAGGACCCCGACATACAAAAGAATCAGCCAACCGGCGTCAACCGACTCAATCGGCACACCTTTGGCTTTGGCCGAGGTCTTCTGTTAAACGTTTCCCTTCAACACAAAGCAAAGACATCACTCCTCAACAGTTTGTAATCATATGCCTGAAAGAACATCAGAACAGACGAGTCACTGACACGTCTGTCTGTAAACGGCCTTGGTGCCGGAAGCTGATGGAGTGTGACATAAACAATTAAAAAAAATAAGCAGCTGGCTCCGCGTGGCCATTTAAGGTCCGTTTGGCTGCACGTCATCAGAGGGAACAATGAGATGAACCGGCCGACACAGGAGAGCTCGGCACCGTCTCAATCTTCTTCACGTCGTGTACCGACTCGTTATTGAGACTTCAGACCGTGACGCGTTTTCAAACCTCCAAACAACTGGAGAAAGTCACGTTCAACAACAATATTCAGAAGTTAAAGCTGTCTCAAAAAGGAACTTATGGATTTTAAAATACACATTATTTTGCCGGCCGCTTACATTTTAAATGTTGTACATTTATTAAATGAGTGATATTTCAAAACACTTTGCTTTTAACATTGACAATGAAAGAATTAGGAAGTATACCAACACATCTAATGTCTCATCTGTAGAAACAAACCAGCAGCATTTGGCTGACCCCACACACACACACACACACACACACACACACACACACACACACACACACACACACACACACACACACACACACACACACACACACACACACACACACACACACACACACACACACACACACACACACACACACACACACACACACACACACACACACACACACACACACACACACACACACACACACACACACACACACAACTCTTCCTTTGAGAGAATTTCATGGCAAATTTTAGAAGAGTGATTATATATCTATATATATATATATATATATATATATATATATATATATATATATATATATACAATGTAGACATAATAAACTGTGTGCATTCAACCATTCAAGTATGTATCTACATATGCAAAGCATGCACATGTGCACACACAGATAGACGCGTGTGCACATGTATTCAGCAGGATTTGGCTCAGTGTATTTCTGTATCCTCGGCACTGTCAACATACGACGTGAGAAGCTCTGCAGGGGGACGCACACACACACACACACACACCGTTGAACCGGTGACTTGAACAGGAAGAAAAGATAATTTTTACGAAGAGGATCCTGCTGGCTCGTTGGAACTCGGGCTCCTGATAGTTTACCGTCACATGCAGTCTTTGTCTTTGAGTCTTTGTCTCATATGTTTTCGCAGTCAGCTTTTGTTGCTGCTTTCAAGTGATTTTTTTTCAGTTTATCCTAGCAAACAAAAAATGTGAAAGCATGATCTTTGATGCACGCTGACTGTTTTGCTCTAGAGCTATAAATACAATTGTCTGTGCGAGAACATTGATCATTTGGGTTAATGATCTAATTTAGAATTCCAGTATGAAAAACAACTTTATTGGCCAAGCAAGCACACTATACCTCCGCTGTGAGCAGAAGACACTGTCAGTGATCACCCATCAGACATGTACGACACACTAAAATGTAGTACGACACACTAAAATGTATTAGAATATGTGACTTTAAAGAACGAGGGGTTTTAATTAAACCATATAATGCTGATGGATACGGGGCAAACCGTCGCTTCAACCCTCGGGACGCCTCCTGCAGGCGTACCAGAACGCCCTACATACAAGCCAGGGTTCTTACACATTTTGACTGATGGATTTCCATGACTTTTCCATGACTTTTCACCAAATTTCCATGACCAAACTGAAATCTCGGTATAAGCATGAACAATTTTGAAAATGTTGCGTATTGAGAGCGTACGCCGGCTTCTATTTTCATCGTCTTTCTTTAAAAATCACATTAATTATTTCAAACTCTACGTAAATTAACACGTGATTATAACACATTTCCATGCCTTTTCCAAAACTTTTATGATTTAAATTTTTTTCATGACTTGGAAAAGTATTAATGGCCATTTAAAAATTCCATGACTTTTCCAGGTTTTCCATGACCGTACGAACCCTGCAAGCACAGCCAACAGAAGGTCTACTTCCGGTGAGAGGGAAAGTTCAACAGAGGTAGTAATCTCACCGAGATTAAAATGTAACCAATAAACCCTCCTAATCCAAGTCGTGGAAACAGTCGTAGAAATTAGCAATTATTATAATGACCAACTGGGCCAAGAGGGGGCAACTATGCGTGGAGGAAAGATGACATGAAGACAACTCATCAGACTGTGTGTGTGTGTGTATGTGTGTGTGTGAGTGTCAGTGAGAAGACAAAGAGAGGGTTATGCTATTGGTTAGGGTCAATAACCCTCGATGACTTAATTTCATGTTTTCACCCAGAATGCTTTGTGGGAGTCAGGGCACAGTTGGACTCACCAGCATGACGACACACCAGTTGAGGATTCCCCTGTAGTTGCTGTAACCGCTGGCTGAACTTAAGAGAGACTCCTGGAGGACGTGACAGCTGCATGGACACACAAAGACACAAGTTTCATCTATTATCTTTTTTTTTTAGAGCTCCAAAGTACATCCCTACAGTCACTCTCAAACCTCTGTCCAGGAAACGTTCAGCTGCATCTTCAAATGACACAACTACACATGTTGGTGGACAGGTTTTTGTTTTGAGGAGGATGCATAATTCAAACTGACGACTACTTGTGATTAATGGAACCAGCATGGAGCATTTTGTAATTTGGTTAATTAATGGCGTTGTGATACCTGAGGCTATTCATCAGACAATAACTTTTACACAACAAATGGAGAAATTGCACACAAAAAAGTGAGAGGAGAAAGAGTAGAAACAGAGGAGAGAGAGTACACAAAGAAGAGAAACGGGAGGGAAGGAGAGATACAGTGGGGGATAATTCAGTATTAAAGAGAGACGTGGATAATGAAGATGAGGTGAAGAGACAGCGGAGGTTGGAGGTGAAGTACGGAAGGAAATGAGCATATAAAAAAAGAGGGGGAAGAGTACAGGAGTGCCATGACGCAAGCCCAGCAGATGAACGTGCAGACAGACAGGTAGTCAGCCAGCACATGGCATCGTTGTTTCCTGGAAGAAATTACAAATGTATAACAATGACTTCATTTCTGGTGTTGCACTTTTCTCTTCATATCTTTGCATGCACAAATGTGAGGATAAAACACCAGGCGGACGCTTGGCTTCACAACAATAAGTAGCAGAGGTGGATTCAAAGGCGAAGACTTATCTGCGTTAGTGGGCGTGTTATCGCAACATGTTTGGGCTAAGGGTCAGGCTATTATGTCTCATCTCACAGTGACCCTTCCCCTCATACCTACATGACCTTTGCCATGTCGACATACCTGCATTTACCAACCGGTCACTCCTCACACACAATTACAATACTTTCTCAAAAAGCCTAAAAGTTGATCCTGCGTTTGGGACCAAATAAATACAAACACTACTAAAGTGTGTTTTAGTGAAAAGGAAGGTGATGGAGAGTTGAAGTTCCAATCCCCAAGGCAAAGTTAACTTTAAGCCTATTTAATAGAAGAATGCAGTCAAACTATAAGTAGTGTGAGCCTCATTCTTTAAGGACATCCTGACACGTATTCAACCCACGGATGTGTCCCATCCGTCTAAATGACGCAAACGCTTCCTCCCGTTTCAATTCCCGTTAGCGCGTGTCAGTTAGCGTACCTTTAGAAAATCTCGGCGAACGTTACCTGAGCCTCTCGTTGAAATCCTCCACCGCGCTCCTCTGTTTCTTGGGGCTGTCGGGGAGCCGCCGCTGCTCCATCTCCCCGGCGGCCACCTTCCCGTTGTTACCCGTGTGCCCGGACGCCTCCGCGGCGTTGTCTTTGGCGGGAGGCTGCGAGGGCTTCTCCCCGGCGTCGGTCCACTTGCTCCCGTTGGAGACGGTCGTCCTCCTCCGGCGGGTCGCGGGCCCTCTCGTCTCGGCTTTATCGCTCATTTCAGCGGCTTTTCACCTGCCGGACATCGCCGGTCAACCTGCGCTCACCTGTGTCTTTGTTCCCATGCGCGAGGTCGCATTAAGAGCGGGCGCGCGAGCGGTCCCGAGTCATGTGCCAACGCCGCCGGTTATAATGCGTTTCATCGCCGCCGCGGCTCAAGAGGCAATTGTCATAAAGGTTGCCAGATCTGTGTTTTTAACTGACATCCCCCTATCGAGCCGATGTCGCCATCCACTTCCGGATTGGCTGTTCCACAACACGACTGAAATGCACTGGGTGAGAATGGCATGTATTAATGTAACATGTTAATAACCCTTTGACACAACATAGACATAGAAGATATGATACATTATTATACTAACCTACAACAACTACAGGCCCATACTCTTCTTGTTAAATGCTAATACGTGTGCTTTTGGTTTATTCTTCTGATATTTTGTGTGTGTTTAATTATATATTGATTGATTATCTAAACATGTTAAACATTTAGACTTTTTTTTGTTAAAGTAAGGATTCTTTTTGAAGTCTTGGAAAATGCTCCTGATGTTAGACTATCAGACAATTCCAAACAAACTACACCACTCATTGAATGATAATCTGATTGTGTTTTTGCAAATAATATAAAAACATAAAGTGGAGAAGTATGATAGATAGATAGATAGATAGATAGATAGATAGATAGATAGATAGATAGATAGATAGATAGATAGATAGATAGATTGATAGATAGATGGATACTTTATTAATCCCGAGGGAAATTTAGCTTATACATTTAACTTAACTCACAAACAACAATACACATAGGGGGAACATGTAGTAGGGAGTATACAGAATTTACTTTGATACATGCAATGCCTACTTATTAAGCATGTAATTTGAAGAAATTATGTTTGCAATATATGTTTCCTCTAGTCTAGAATCAAATCTATAGTGTTGGCCTTCTTGCCGTATGCACAATATTGTATGTCTTTACATGAATGTGAAATGTGTTTCTTAGGATCCAAGCCATAGACATGGTGTTGAAGAGGAAACACTGTACTGCATGTACATGTCCTAAAATGACCTCCAGGAAACTAGTTTGCAGAAGCAATTGCACTAGACGAGAGCATTAATGTCCCCCATATCAACAATATGGCTACGTATATATGTAATGTAACTACATGCAATGCAATACATTCATTAAAGTCAATACAAAATAACCCATGTGTAAAAGAATATTCCATTAAGTTGATTCTGCAAGTGTTCATGATTGTCGTTATACATACAATTTGTTTCAGAGAAAAAGAAGGACAAAAAAACAACACACGCCCTATTGTCCATGAGATCACAATAACACTATTGTAAAGGAGATCTCAATGAGGCATTTCCTGGTTAAATACATTTAAAAATGTAAAATAAACATCTTATTGTGTATTGACCATAATACTATTATAACGTGTCTAACAGCTGTCTGGATCTTTACTGTCGCCTTGTGGAAAACACATTTAGAGCAAGTATCACGAACCAAAGTCTCTCGAGCGATGACGAGCCCGCTGTGGCACCAACGTGAGGACTACAAAACTACAGACACGCCCCCTCGCGCGCCGCGAGCCGCAGGGCAGCCAATGGCTCGCGTGCGCTTCGTCACACGTCGGTTCCGCCCAATCACAGCGGAGCGGAGCGATCTCACGTTGGGTTGAGTCGGTCCCGGAGAACCGTTCACGTTGCGTTCCAGCCGCGCCGCGTTCACCTGTTTAGAGGCACGTCTGTCATGCGGTGACTCGCCTATGGGACAACACTCACTTCCTCCTTCGGCAATCCGCTTCGAAAGGGATGAAGAGGCTCAAGAGGAAGAAAGAAAACGCGCGAGCTGGGCTGAATGGGAATGGATCTGTCTCGAGAGGTAAGCCAGCGGACACGTAGCGAGGTAACTGTGTGTGTGTGTGTGTGTGTGTGTGTGCGAGACGTAAACACCGACGAGTCACACGGAGCTACTTAAACATAGAAAAGAAGGTGCGTATTTAACTTTCTTAAACCGTCAGACCATCTACTGGACGCGGGGAACCTGACCGTGAAGTTAAATATCCGTGTTAAAGCGGCCAGCTGACAAACTACAGACATCACGAGGGGAAGTCGTTGTTGTCCTCGCGTCTCTGACCGCGGGTCGTTACTGACTCGTTGCTCGCGTGGCAGCTGTCAGACAAACGTGGGCCGTTTGGAAAGTCACCAGCTGTTCGCCTGACAGGAGACGAATAGACGAAGCCTTTGTTTGCTGTAGTAAAAACAAAATAAACACACCGTCATCAGTTATAGCATCGCTCACCATGGGGTCCCGGTGTTCCCCTTCAAGTCATTCAAACTCCTTGTTTTTTTATTTGACTCGCACAACTCTGGTCCTGTCGGTGACTCATCATTGTGATCATCATCACCGCGGTGTTTGCATACAAGACGATGCTCGTCAAAAGAATCATTCAATAGGTAACATCTCAAATCTTGTCTGTCTTAAAAAAGAAGAAGGACAGAAAAAGTTATTCACAGATGGAAAGTATCGGTGGAAAAGTCATTAAATACAGGGTTCGTACGGTCATGTAAAACGTGGAAAAGTCATGAACATTTAAAATGGTCATTTCCAGCCCTGGAAAAGTTATGGAAACAAATGAAATCATACAAGTTTGGGAAAAGTCATTGAAATTTGTTATAATCGCATGTTTATTGTGTATGTATGAGAGAGCAAAGTGGAACCGGAGACAAATTCCATGTATGTGAACACTTTCATGGCCATTAAAGCTGATTCTGATTCTGATTCTGATTCTGATTTATTTACGCCGAGTTTGAAATAATTAATATGTTTTTTAAAGAAAGACGCTCAGAATATAAGCCAGCGTACACTTCTAAATGTTTCTTGTTTATACCGAGATTTTAGTTTTGTAATGGAAATTTGATTTTAAGTAATGGAAAAGTCATGAAAATCCATTGGTCAAAATGTGTAAGAACCCTGTAAATAAAATTGTGTATATATTTCACCATTAATGTGTCTCAACACGTGTATTTATGGTGTGTTGATACTTTATTCTCAATCCTACAGGTGTGTTTCATGCATGACGGCTATTAATAACGCCAGCATGTCTTTCCTCTCCATGATCTTTCTCTCTTTCTATCCCTCATCCTTTTCTTTTCCTCCGTGCGCCTCCGTCCTTCTGTTTCGTTGTTCGCTCTTTACTTTAACTATCTGTTCTCTCCATCCTCACCGCTGTCCGTCTTCTACAGAACCAGATTGTGGGAGGAAACAGAAGTTGGTCGTGATCCACCAGGCGTTGAACAGGTGAATATAACTATCAGTCCTCCAGTTCATAAGGATGCTTTCTCAGGAGGAATATCTCTGGGACGCCGTTATGTGGTCGTAAAAAGCATTCCTCATCAAAATATGTGATGTTGTGACGAAGAGACGTTTTTCAAGGATGTCTGAAAAGCGATGATGTACAAATACACAACATTCAACACTTGTTTTCTAGTAATGAAATATAACAAAAATAACTTTAAATACCAGAACACTGGAGGAGCTCAACAACCTGGGTGTTAAAGTTTTCCCAGTAGATACAAGGTGTTTTTACCCCACGATAGCATTCCTTAAAAATCTGCATTGAATGCCTGTATCTCTAGAAATGGAGAAAGTTCTGACACTTTCATAGCACA